>CM072150.1:22820969-23241424 GCA_036850595.1 Rhyacichthys aspro | reverse complement strand
TTTTCTCAATTAGCGGGACTTCAGTTACTTTGTTGGAGCCAGCTTAATCATCTCATCCCTGTTTTTAACCATAGACTACTTAACATGTTTGTTTTTTCAGGTTGAAAAAGATTCAATTAAAACTTATGAAGAAGGCTGGGAATAGATTATTATTAAATTGAGGAGTTGGAATACCGTAAAATGGTAAATGGCATGCATTTATGTTGTGCTTTCCATGCCCTTCTCAGGCACCCAAAGTGCTTTACATCATGCTTCCATTCACCCCATTCACACACATTCACACTTGGGGCAGATGGAGAGGCAGGCTGCCATTCACCAGGCGCTCAAGCCTTCTGCAACCACCACCAAACTCACCTCTACAATCACACACATTCATACACCAGCGCTGTGGCACTGGAGGCAAGGTGGGTGAAGTGTCCTGCCCAAGGACACAACGACAGTATGAACAGGAGGGAGCGGGAATCGAACCACCAACCTTCCGGTTATTGGACACCCTGCTCTACCAACTGAGCCACTGCACAAAATGGTATGTGAGGCTTTGAACTAACCTTTCCTTTTCTTTTCTCAGCAAAATCACAAATCATTACTAGGTCTGCTTCCATCATATTTACAGTCACACATGACAAACAAACCAACCAACAGCTATAGTCTACGCTCACAGGACCGGTTCCTCCTCTCAGTCCCCAGAGTGAGAACCGAACTGGGAAAAAAGGCCTTTCAGTTCTCTGGCCCCTCAGACTGGAATCAGCTCCAGGGTGAGCTGTGTGTTCGAGAGCTGGTCTCTCTGAACATTTTTAAATCTATGTTAAATGATTTAGAGCAAAGCCGTGGTGGTTGTAAATGTTTTATCTAATTGTTTGATACACTGATTGATATGTGTTCATGTTAACTGTTACCTGTCTGTGATGTGTTCAATGTTTCCATGTTTGTGCTGCTGCCACTTGGCCAGGTCGCTCTTGTAAAAGAGATTTTTAATCTCAATGAGTTTTTAACCTGGTTAAATAAAGGTAAAAACAAAAACAAAAAGAGAAAAACAATAAAACAGATTGTTGAGATATGTGCTCTGTGGTTCTTTGTTTCCTTTTAAAGTTAACTGAAATTGTGTGTAGTGATGGCATCTCTCACTTCTCTGTCAGACAGGTGCTGTTGGTGTGTGGGTGCTTTGTCTTTTTGAATTATGGCTATATTGTGCAGGATATTACATGCAGCCACTGTTTCAGATGTCCTTTGTGGTCACACGCTCAGACCACCTAAGCAGTTGCACATGCCTTCAACATGCTAAACGTCTTTTCTATTTTGATCCGTGTTCTGCTGTGAGCCACGCTGAACTGTTGCTTCAGCCTTGTGTCAGTATCAGGGTAGGGTGCCATTAAAAAGCGCTGACAGGGATAAACATGGCTTTCCAACAGTAGGCCACCAAACTACCCTGTCAAAACGCATAAATGAATTAACAAAGTCTAGGCTACACTACAGTACAATGTTTAAAATGATACCTTACTCAAAGCGCTGACATAATGCTGACTATCCTGGCTACTGAGCATCTAAGCTTGTGATTAAGTACCGAGGGTCACAGGTCATCTGCAATCAATAATTGTCAGAACCATTTAATTTGATTAAAGACAAATGAAAAGACATTTTAAATTTACTGCAGTTGAACATTAAATGAGTGAGTGGACTTCCTATTCACAAAATCCACTTCATGGTCCCCCAGGGAGGCAGAAACAGGGATGTGTGTACAATCCATGGCCCTTGAGCCTTGAGGACATCCTTTTCCAAAGCATAGGATAAATCAGCTATACTTTAGGATCTTTATAGGCAGGATGTATTGGCCTCTTACCACCGAATTTGTGAAAACCTTCTTTAATTGTGAATGTGTCCAAGTGGCCAGACAAAGCGATGAACACATTAATGCAATTTTTGCAAAACTTTTTGGATGGCATGGCAGAAAGCATGCTTGCTGATATTTTCAGCGTCACCCACCATATGCAAATGTGTACCACTCGCAAAGAAACGCAAAGCAATACATACAATTTTTGGTACAGTAAGTGAGTGGCTTCAGCGCTTCAGGTTTTTAATAAAAAATATAATATACCATCTGCCAAAAATCAATATCTTTCTTAATTTTGGCCATATCTGAGATTACTGCAGATGCTGTACCAAATCCTCTGTTCTATCTTTACCTCACTCGTGAACAATACCCCCCTCCACTCTTCTAATTGAGGAAGAACTCTCACCAACCAGTAGCGAGCAAGCCACCCTTTTTCTGATTGAGAACCATGGCTCAGACTTGGAGGTGCTGATTCTAAGACCAGCGGCTTCACACTCTGCTCTAAACTGACCCAGTGCATGCAAAAGGTGCTGATTCGATGAAGCCAATGAACAGAATCTGTGACAAAGGGTAGCCCATCTCCTATATTACTCTGTTGGAACCACAGCTGATGTGTTACTAAGTGATACTGCTGAGTTGAGGCCTTAACGCTGCATTTTGGGGGAGGTACGACAAAAGGTGAGTCGAGACCACTCTGTGTCAGTTTATGTAAGGCTCTGGACGGTGTTTAGTGAAGCAGACGATGTACATGAGGCTGAACGAGGCTGAGCGCCGCTGCCTTCTGCATGACTGCTCTACTACACCACACATTTGGTCGGAGCGCTGCAGGTGGAGGGTTTATGCGAGCTGTGGAAGGGGGTCGACAAGTCAAAAGTAGAACAAAATCCCTCTGAAATGGTGCTTTAAGGATTCTCAGTGGAAAATGTGTTGGACAGAGGTTATATTTTATTTAATGTTAAAGTATTTAACTTTCTGTAAAGCAGCAACTGTAAGACTGTCTAAGCCTTTTTTGCTGCAAATAGTTTTAGTAAGCAAGCACCTAACAAGCAAATGCTTTTCTTCCAAAACGGTTAGACATTCTCCATCTATCCCAGAAGAACAGGGATGTTATTAAGCAGAGTTTTCTGGCTTCAGAAGCAAGTTTCTTCGCCATGGTAACAGTCAGCATACTGATGGTATCAATCTGATGCTGCATTAACTAAACCTTTTGTCCTTTTCGTTCTTGGCCTTATCTTTTTCTTTTTTTTTTTTGGTTCAGACATATGTAATTACACATTGCACAAAAACAATAAAGAAAACATTAATTACCCCTTTGAAAGCTGTTTTGGTATTTTATTTGGTACCGCTTTATCATTGAATTTAGCTTGCACCAATGTTTTACAAAGAATGAAGAACGTATTTACAGGCTATTGCGGTAAAACAATTTATGTTTAGTTTGAAACATTATGAAATATGTAGAGGCCATGACTTTTTAAATTGGTCTTATCCCCAGTGTGAGCCTGAAAAAATCTTAATAATTACAATCAGCTTTTTATTTCTATCATTTTTGCACTGTTTCTGAGCAGAAATAGCCCCTCCCCTTCCTCAATGTTTAATACTATTGGCTGTTCACTGCACAGACACACCCACTGATCTTTGGTTAAGGGTTTAAACCTGAGTTGAGAGAGAAAGTTGATAACCAGCATTGTGCAACAGATGAACCCATAGCTACCGAGTTTGGATTTGTTTGGTTTCATCAACTCAGAACTTACTCTGCAAGTCTTTGTTTGTTCAAACAGCTTCAAGCTGTGAGCTGTGTGTTAGGCTGTTGGGTTGTTTGTGCATGGACATTACCAAATGGTGAGGCATTTTAGGAGCCACATTAAAACTGAACAATACGCACAATTGCTTCATTAGGGAATTGTAACAGCGCTCCTTCTCAGTGCTATGTATAACACTGAAAACACTTCAAAGACAAACAACAGCAGTAACACACATGGATCACTCTGCATATAACGTGTTAAAATGATGCACTCCTCAAAATTTTTATGTTATTCATCAGAAATGTTGCTATAAATGTGTCAGACTCTAAGATTAATGTATGAACTGAAATGGAACTTTCAAATAACCTTTACCCACAGCTGTGCGCACAGTTTGGACTTAGACATTGACGCATGGTAGCTTCCAAAAACTACACATCCTGAACCAGGGACTACAACATATGCACCTTATCCTCCACCATTTAAGGAAGCTTTAGATTCCGTGTCATCATTCAGAGCTTTACACAAGAACATAAGGTGAACACCAAACAATAGACTGCCATATTCAGGTTTAAGCATAGAGTTGGTTGGCAGGGAAACAAGAAAATAGACCTCCAGCCTCTGACTTCAATACAAAGGGTAAAATATTCACTTCTCTGCATAGAAACACATGCACACATGTCACATTTACAATTTGCTGAACTTCTGATTTACTTCAAATTACCAGGAAATGGAAAGAAATTGACATCGCCGGTGGATTTATTGTTTTCGATTACTTATTTAATGACAACAAACATAGTCAAGACTTTGTTTATACTCCTTTGGCCTACCAAGCGTTTCAGCCTGGCCTGATACACTTATCTGTCTTCAGAAGCTGTGACCTCCAAAATAAAGAGCGGAGCGAGGCTGACGGCTGCGCGCTCACCTTGAAAAGAGATCTCTGTGAATCCGAGCGGAGTGACAGCTCGCACCAACAGCTGCACAGTAATGAGCTCTGCACTGCGTTCCCACGTCTCTGCCCCGCCATGTGATGTATTAATGATCAAACAGAGCCTTACTGTGTGCTTCCCGTGTTGGTAAAGGACACAAGGATGATGGCATTAAAGTTGGAATAACTAGTACAGTGGAGAAAAAGTAGGTGCCACTAAGATTTGGGGTCACATCACCTCCTCCGCATTGGGAAGGAGATGAAAGAGCCATAGCCGGGATGTCTCCAAATGGAACAAATCAAAATGTAACCAGCAGCAGAGACAGATGCTTACTTTGTGTGTCATTTCACAACAAAATCCTAAGATCCAAGGCAATATAAAAATGCAAGATGTGCTGCCACACTGCTGAAATCCTGCTGTCGAGATCTCAGGGGCCTGATAAATATTTTAGTTTGTTTGGAATGGAAATTAGCTCAAGTTGAATCAGTCCGTTGCAATTTTTGTTGTATTATTTAAATTAAGGTTCCCAATTCTTCAAGTTTTAGGCCTTTGTGCTCCTTCTATAAGAGGAAAAAGTGATCTAAATTATTAAAGGTAAAGTTTGCACTATTTTCTTTCAGGTGAATAACAAACCTGGCCCTGTGCCCTTTTTTGGGATAAAAAGCAGTAGTGCTCATTAGTCAAATCCAGGTTTACTCTGGCTTGGCTACATGTCAAATAGTTCTGGTGAATATTTTCTGAGTTTGAGCACACTCAGAAACATCTCTGTAATGTGGATGTTATTATGTTTCCAAACATACCTTTTGGATTAGTATAAAAATGTGTGTAAAGTTGGGTTTAGAAGAAGGTCATTTGTTTTGGTTTCAACAGACTTGTCCCGAAGCCCTGTTCCTCCATGTTGTCTGGAGTGTCTCAGTAAACTTGGACAGAACTACATGAAACTGAATTAGAACTAGTGTATTTTCTATGATTTATTATAAAAAGTGTTCAAGGTTTGGGTCTATTCCTGCTGCATACGGTTGTAGCTTGAATGACTGACACTATCAGAACTTTTGATAGTTACAGTGCAAAAAAGCCATTTCATCCCCAGACACTTCTGTCTGTCTTGCATACAGCTCTGACAGTGACAGATCCCATTGTGAATACAGTAGTGAGGCAAATCTTTGTCTAAGGAAGAAGGGTGGGGCTTTGCATTATGTCAATATATTTGCCTCAAAAATTAAATGATGTGCTCCTTTTGGTTAAACACATTACTATCAAAACAGAGGCTACAAAAGCCTACTTCAGTGATACTTGAAATGCATACCAAATACTGTACTTTGTTAACCAATCAACCTCCTACCCCCACTTGCAATTTAAGTCTTGACCCAGTCTGGGACAGTACCATCAATGCCACACACTAAGGACTTACCTTGTGGGCCATATCCCTCTGAAGCTGGTGCCAAAATGAGGCAAATAAGCAAATACCCTTGTGTACCTGCCTCTAAGCTTTTTGACAAGTTTATTGCCAGTATGAACATGGGTAAATGAAAGTGATATAAGAATAACACCAATGGAAAGTCTTCCACTGTCCAAACACATGAATGTACAGGTACATTAGTGAAACTAAATGTCCCATAGTGAATCAATGAATGAGTGAATAGTCCACCAGTGTTAGTTCTAAACTTGTCCAGGCTGTACCCCGCCTCAGGCCTAAAGCTGCTGGGATAGGCTCCAGTCACTGGTGACTCTTAATGGGAGTAAGGAAGATAAGTGAAAGGATGTGAAGATGAACAGAGTGGTGCAAGTGTTAAATTTAAGACTTCCATCTTCCAACACAGTGAAAGAGTAAAACAGTGCCCCACTTGACCTGGTGTTTCTGCATTTGAACTACTTTTCATTGCACTCACACCCATCATACTTCCTTCATAGGACGACAATGAAGAGGCAACCTGGCAGCTATTAAACTTCCTGGAATGTCAGATGACAAGCTGGGGTAGACCAATAGGATGCTCCTTTTTCCAGGAAGTGATTGGCTAAGGTTTTCCGCTCCTGACTGGAGCTTCTCACATACATTAAAATCTCTTAGCCAACTGTCGATGGCATCAAAAAGCCTGCTTTTTCCACAATTAATTGCTTTTACAATATGCTTTTTGGGGCTTAAACCATTTTCCCCAACTACAAGAAAAAAAATATCAAGTAAAAATCATCTTCTACTGCTTATCCCACTTGTGGGGTTGCAGGAGCCTATCCCAGGGCCTTGGGTGGGGTGCACCCTGGACAGTGGCCAGTTTGTTGCAGGGCTGACACTTAGACATACATTGACAGACAACCATTGCTTGGGTTGGCTACAATCAGCCAACGATGTTTTGGGTCAGCCGGGATTCGAACTCACGATCTTCTTGCTGTGAAGCAGGAGCACTAACCACTCTGCTACCGTTCACCCCTACAGTCTGTTTAAGACTGTTTAAGACTAAATGTGGATGTTAATGTGGTCCAAAAAGTTAATTTGATGTTAATGAGTATAAGAGCATCGTTTAGTCATGCACGATGTGACATTAAATCATTATTTCATTAAAGATTAGAAAGTCAAATAAATCATAGGAAATGGGAAACTTATCAAGATTAAGCAATAATAATACCTGTGAGGATGTTACTGAAGTGTATATTATACCCTTTTTGTTCAGTGTAAAGATGAAAATGCTGTGTGCAACAGTTTAGGTTAGTTGTATTTTGATTTCAGTCTACTCTAATTATTGACATTGAGGACTGTGTGTAAATGTGTTTTAGTAAGAAAAACAACTAGTAGCTTCTTCTAGGTATTGAACTAAAGCTAAATATCCCATCCAGCTACAATTGTATTTGCAAAACTTATCCACTTTGTGATGTTTAAAACAACTAACCAAATATATACCTGCAATATAGACCTATTCTCTAAGTACTCTGAATTAAAAGTGGAGATATATATATATGGGGTTAATTTGTTGTATTAATCCATTTAATTGGATTGTTCTTGAGCTGTGAAGCTGTTTACTGAAAAAGTATCACTTCAGAGTTTTATTGACTATGGAATGGTTTGGGTACAATGAGAATACATGTGAAAAAGAAGGCAATTAAAAGCATAGCCTGTTGCCTGTTTCATTGCTCTCATTACAGTCTCTTTACAGAATGATACAATCCTGTCAGCTGAAACCTTGGGGCTGTTAAGTTACTTCAGATTTCACAAACAGATAGAAAAATGGCCTCAGAGAATTGCATAAACACATAGAAATGTATTTAAATAAAAATACAATATTTTCTATTTTTAAAATATACACAAAATAAATGTGAAATCCCTGTTAGGTTGAAATGTATGTGATCATTTTCTGAATGCAAAACAAAAACATTCAGATGTGGGAAACTAATACACTGATAGTAATACATCTTCCCCTGCCCTGTACGAAATACAAAACTAGATTTTTTTTCTCAAACATCTTTTATTATGTTTTATCACCATCATGACTTAAACTAGTAACAAGAACTCAATAACGCAAAGTTGATTATGTAACTGATGGGGTACTCCTTCAGATGGTGTACCTGTGTGTTTCAGACATCCATCTATTCAATACCAACACCACCAGCTTTTCAAAAAGATTGCCCTATTGATTAAACGTGCAAATGAAAACAAGTGTTCTACGGGAGCTGAAGAGGGGATGATTGTGTTGAACATATAGATATCACTCTGATAGGCCTAGGCCTATCTATGTAAACAATTTAGAACATGACTTGACTTGCTAGTCTCTGAAAACTATCAAAACTGATTGGCTAGATCTATTTTTCCAATTGTCGGTCCTTTTTTACTCTTTCATGCTTACTGAAGGTAAATCTGAATGATGCACCATTTTAATGTTAACCAATGATAACACCCTTATCTTATTGCAGGAAACTGAGAAAAGTGGCTGATCCAATGCTGACTCTGCTGCAGCCGGCAGCTCACATGCATTAGTGTTAAGGTTTTAGCATAATTATTAAAATACATATTCTTAATACATGTATCTGAAATACTGCCCATCCCTGCACTGACTAATGTTAGCTGTTATTGTCTGTAAAATGGTCGATATGTTCAAGGCCACTGACAGAGACATGAATCTGACCAAGCTGTATTTCTTTTTTTTTTTTAGCCAGATGACAGTCGTCCACGGCAGCCTCAGCTTTTGTTGATTGCTAAATTACTTTCAGGGACAAGGACTAATTTCTGTGGACTGTTGCCATGGAGACACAGTGACCTCACAGTCTGGCAGTAGAGAGGGGATTACTGCTGTTTCAGACCGGATCAAGCCTAAAAAGGGTTTAATACGAGACCCCCAGCCCGACTCCATCACTGACTATTAATGGACTGAGCCAGAAACAAGCACCATCAGAATTACAGCAAATCCAAAAACAATACGTACTCACAGGACTTCTCTAAAGAAACTCTGTGATTTGAATTGCTGCAGATTACAATTATACAATTTGTAATGAAGACCTCTTTTACAAAAGTTGTTTACATACTGCAAAGTCTGAAGTGTTTGTAATCATGTTTGACTAAATCAAAGCTTTGGATGAGTCCTTTGTTCTGCTTATTATTAGGAGAAAAATCATTGTACAAATTGAGAAAACAAAGTAATTGTTCCAAGCTTTTTTTGAGAAATGTTGCTGTTTTATTTCTTTTCCTGTCATTTTTTTAAAGAGTAAGAATTTTCTGTCATCCTGTCATGACACTGCAGTGTTGAGTTCTGGACACATAGAAGACAGGTTGGGGTGGAAGATTGGCCATAAAAACACCAAAAAGTCTTTCAAACCTGAGTCCTGAGTACACATCTAAAAACGAAGATGCTCTTGTCTTTTGTTGTGTTTTAAATGTCATCTGTTCTGCTTTTATCTTTTACCTGACCTTTTGTAAGATCACAAATAACCACCCCAGACCTGGACATCAAAGGCTGCTGTTTAACTTTGTTTGTACAGAAATCGGAAAAGAGTTTTGACAGAACCAGGACCACAGTTGCTGTGTGTAATGGAAAAGAGTGGTAACAATACAAGTTGTTCTCGTGGAAGAATACAACTTTCTTTTTTTCACGTAGCTTAATGTCCTTGATGTAAAAACCGCCATGTGTGCTCTATAAAAGCTGTGTGCAACTTTGTTCTGGAAGGCCTCATCTCCTATGACCTTGGGTTATATGAGATTACGTACGCTGTAAGAATAGAGAAGACACACTCAAGATTCCTCTCTCTCTCAGTCTATACTGAATTAAATCTCCAAGACATGCTAAATAGCAATGATCTGAACTACACTTTGAAACACTGAAAGTATATTTCAGACACCTTAACCTTGTTCCACACAATGTGTACAATTAAATCTCGGAAAAATCGGGCAACTACACCAACACACCATTAAGAGACTCACAGTTTTATGCCTCACACAACTAACCTACCCTTGTTTCAAATACCTGCAGTAACAAAAACAAATATTTAGCCCGATTAAAGAGAATCAGGTTTGTGTTGGTGCTTTGTGTGTTCATAGTTTTAGTTACTTTTTGCTAAAACAGGATGGTGGCTCCAATAAAAAAATGTGAGAATCTGCAATACATACATATATACACAAGTTCACACCAGCAAATGTGTGCATATCTGGATATGTAGGTATGAATATGTGCATCGACTAATAATGATAATAAGAAAGCCTGACTATAAACCTGAACACTTTTGTGAAATTGAACAGAAAAGATTTAATCACCAAATAAGGTTAGGGGACACATTAATACGAGTGCAGCTGTAATTATATTCTCTTAACTGACTGATTGGGCTAATTGCAACGCAGTGGTTTAATTATAATGCCGCTATGATTATCCAGACAGATCTAAGCAGAGAAGGTGTGTACACACGCGGTTTGCAAGAACTTATGAAAGAAAAGAACCCATCGTGTGCTGCTCTGTGACTGATTTGAAAAATGATCCCATGGGAAGTATCTTTGTGCCTTTGGGAACATCAAGACTCTGAGACAGACAAGTTCGCCAAGACATGAAGCTGTCAGAGCAGAGATCTGTGGTGTATAACAGATCACTCACTGTCACTGTCACAAGAAGTCGCATTTTGTTATAAAAGAATGCATTCTCAATGTAGAATGGTTCGTGTCAGCTTCACAAAACATCCAGTCACACTACACAAAATAAAACGCTTAGTGCTGTTGTCACAAGCTAATATCCCAAAATAGGCTTAAAAACAAGATGCTTTTCAATTACCCAAGCAAAAATATCCCATTCCTTTCAGGGCTTATTAACAGGGGCTCTTATTCTATTACAAACAACCACTATTTCTTCTGTAATGGGAACATTCGACCATTTAAAAAGCAGTGACCAGCCGCAGTAAACTCAAGGTAATGAGAAACAGAGGCGTCATTAATCTCCATCACGTTGTGTTTTTTTTGCCGCAGCTGCAAAGATAACACTGCACCAAGACGAGCAGCTCCTCAGGCCATCCTCTGGGACTGAGGTGTACAAGTCTGGGCCCGTCACTGGATACCTTTATATGTGTGATATACCACTAGGCCATCCATGTCTACCTACACAGTTGACCTATGCAGCAATTTTCTATTTTGATGCAAGAAACAAGGTCCTGAGTTGGTTGTCCCTTTAGAGAAACACTTGAATAAAAGACAGTCGGGTACATGTCTCAAAATGATGCAGATACATGACATAAACTATATATGTAAAAAAAAATAAATGATGTGACTAAAAAAAATAAGTCACTTCTGTTTCCTTCCTTTTTTTGTTTTACACATGCGCAAATGTAAAAGAATGAATAAATTAGATCAATGGGTATACATGCATGAAGATTTCGAAGTATTGGGGAGAAATCTAGGTGTGTTCATCCAATTTCTCGTAATCAGATCATGCTTGGCCCTCGTTGTGGGGTACCAGCGTGACTCATATTAAGGAGAAAGACACAAGAAGTAAAGCAAAAAATTGAGAAGTGCAGTATTAGTAGTTTCACTAGGATATGATGGTCATGCTCCAACTTTTTTCCAAGTTGACTGCTTTAAATGAAGACAAAGATGACATTGTTGAGTCCTAGACAGAAAGTGGCTTCTAGCAACAGACTGACAGTAGAACAAGGGCAAAATGCAGTGCTTTTGTTTCTTCAAACCTTCATGTTTTAATGATATATTCTATTATTTTCTAAAGCCACACTGAGACTCAAAATTAATCAGCACAGCTCCAGAAAATGGCAAGTTTAAAAAGTTGACTGTTTTGGAGCCAAGTACTTCTTCTTGTGTGTAACAACTCTAGCATTAGCACTGGTGGGGTTTACAGCACCACTACTGACCTGAAGACACACAACAGCGTTCTCAACAGCTGATAGTATCCATGTGAACAAATGGTTTTGATTACGTCATGGGTCAGCAAATTGTTCAGGATGAAATTATTCCAAGTAAGCTGGTAAAATGGTCTGTCTAAACTTCTGGATGAGATTTCCATGGTATCAGGACTATGGTGATTGCTGACTCTTGAACCTCATAAGAGGATAAATCCTTGCATTACTGAAACTAATTTTACTGATGGACAGGCATGTTTTTCACAGTCTGTGCTAAAATAATGAACCACTATCATGTGTGTCCAGGTCTGGTGGATGATTCACCTTTGTGACGCTCATCATCTCTGTCGTCATGAGCAGAGGGGGAGGGGGTGGTCTTGGGTGACCCTTCCTGTCAAAGCCTACTCCTGAAGCCTGTTCTCTCCAATCTCTCTCCCATTTAAGGACACTTTGAGGAAGAGGCGGATTTGAAATGGCTGGGGCTTTGATGCGAAGCTCTGTGGATTTGTGTCAAATTGGTGTGTGGTGTCGCTGGTCTCTGCAGGCCCACGGTTTCTCTCTTCCTCTGCACTAATGAGCAACATGCACCTCATCCGCTGAGCTATGTTCAGCTGGAAACAGCCTCACAGGAGAAAGAAGGAGCAGAGTATCGGGGAACAGATGTAACAGGGTTCAAACCTGGCTACGAAATTCAGAAAATGTTATTTTCTTTTTTGATATAACAAAAGAACCATGTGATGGAGAAGGGAGACAAAACAAATGTACATTATTCAAATGTAAAAAATCATGGTAATTCATAAGATTTCATGTATTGCATACTTCAGACCCTTGGAAACAAGGACAAGAAGTTCTTGTCCTATTACGATAATTTGCAGTAGTTCTTTTCATACTCCTTTCACTGATTACTCTGCCTCAGTCAGTCTTGTTGCCCATTTATATTCCACCGACGAGAGAGCTCACTATCTTCAGTTGTTCTGCATCTTGGTGTTCTAAAAAAAAGAAAACTGGCTCCTAGAGTGTTGTATAATATACCTGGCACATTACACAACAAGGCAAAAAGTAATGAATGGAGCAAGTAAAAAAAAAAAAGTGTAAACAAACACAAATGTAGCATCTCGTGCAGACTCTGTTATTTTGTGCATTTATACCTCATTGATTTTCCATAATGGGAAATACTGTGCACAACCCTGCTGCTTCTATAATCCATTCCATTTTTCACCAGAAGGATCTCCTGCTCGACCAATCTCTGACCACTGACCTCCAATCCTCCAGGTCAGTGAAGTTTGTGTGATTGGAGCTGTATGGGATTGTGTGATGCGTGGAAGACTCTTGGCAGCTTAAGCCAAGCCAATTTATTTATATAACCGAAGTTGCACCTAAGTGCTTTGACATGATATGACTAGACAATTTAACAGCAACTTGACAGAATAAAACAGTAATAAGCTGAAATAAATGAAAAAGGGTAAATGCAAAAGAACATAGTAATATAAACCATTAAACCACAAAAAAATAGACACAGGTGGAATTAGGTGGAATTAAAAGCCTGATTTCAAAGATGAGACTTTAAGAGAGATTTAAAATGATTAATAGAAGAGCAGGTTCTGTTGCACAGTCTCCTTTTTTTTTTGAGGCAAGACGGAGAGGCCTGAAAGTACTGTAAGAGCTGAGAGTTTGACCTGAGAGAACCAAGAGCAGAGTGTGGGGTTAACAGATCAGTGATGTTTTGTGGGGCACAGCTGGTAAGTGCTTTAAAAACAAACAATAACATTTTAGGAGCAATTCTGGATTTGACTGGGAGCCAGTTAGGTTGACCTAAAATTGGAGTAATATGCTCCCTCTTCTTGTACCTATAAATCATAAAAAATAGCTATTGCATTTTGGGCCGTTTGTAATTTGTATTTGTATTTTGTAGCAGTCCTGTATACTGCCACAATCCATATGTAGCTTGAGTACCTTGCTCCGTTTGGCTATGTTTTGTTGGCTTTAATGATGGTGATGTTAATGTTGTTGTTATGCATCATACCTCACTCCTATCTATCTCTTGATGTATGACAACAGCTCCTACAAACATTCTCCCGACTCGTGGATTTGAAGAACATGGGTTAAACCTCTGCACAGGCCTCTACTTGTTGATCACCAGTATGTAACATGAAGATCTAGCGTTCTCACTGTTTAAACTTTGCTCTCCTGGCAGTTAGAAGGATTTATCCAGACCATCTATAAACAGACGTCTTCTGTGAATTCCCCTCAGACCTGTTCGTCAGCTGCCATGTGTTGTGGCTTTGATGAGAGGCCAGCACTAACACTGTGACTGCACTCAGAATAGCACCGCTCAAATTAGCCCCGGTGCCCCCTTTACAATAACTGTGTCAGGCTGAACGAGCTCCGCGCCGCGACCCACGTCCTCCGACCGACAACATCCAGGGTTATGTCCATCAGCTGCTTTGAAAAAACATTGAACAAGTGTAAGGCTTATGGAAACACACTGTATCACTAATGCTCCAGTCACAAGATTTCTATGAGGACAAAAAATTGTGTCCCATTAAATGTTAAATGTCACTAAGTGGGTCACATTAATGTGCTAGACACATCAGTAATATCACATGTCAGGTCATAGATCATTGCGCCAAGCAGAGATATCATATCTAAACAGTTTTTAATGCGAAAATAGTTGGACAGTACATTGACACATGAGCTCTTCAACACCTGTTACACTGATGACTCAACCACAGCCTAAAGAGAGACATCATCAACCAATCTGGGATTTTAAAACACTTTAACCGTCATCAATTTTCTGTGAGACACTTTTTAAACGTAAGAGCGGGCCCCAGTAAAGATGAGCGCTATTTACAACCACTCCCAAATGGATGAGGACTTTTTAAAAAACATTATTAGACTGTCAGCTGCTTAATGATGCACACTTGAATCACCACCGTTTGCTTCACAGAAAACTGTCTTCTCCACAGATGGTGATATCATACGTCATTGGTCACGAACACAAGGGGTACAACAAATTCCAGAGCAGCAGATGAATGTATCAGTTATGTGTGTGTTAAATTTGGTCAGTGTCTTGTTGGTTCCTTTTAGTTTTATTTGTGGCACATAAAAAGGTTCTTGCTGCATGCATACATTGTACCATTTTACTCCTTTGTTTACATGGCATTTTTCATTGTGAAACTCTCCTCCTACTGAGCAGAGCAATGGAAAACAATAAAAGCGAGCATAACGGTCTAACAGCTGGATAGAGTATATTCAGTGCCCAGAAAAAAATGCATGCCACTTTTACTCGGTGATAAGAACTGAAAGTGAGAAATACGACACAGGTCCTGCATATTGTGCCTTTAAAAGAAATGTGTAAAGCTTGTATTAAATTGTAAAAAGAACCATGTAGATTTATATACTTATAAACATTAGGACTTCATTTACTAAATCTTTGTGGTGGAAAGACTGCTGTTGTTTGTGCAAAGACGAGAGATGAAAATAAAAATAGCTTTTTCCTTGTGTCTAAGTCATTTTCAGTGAACTGTATCTTTTTGCAGCTGTTGTCTCTCAATGTGTGTTTTTCATATGTCCTGAAACTTTTACAGTGGTGAATGAGTGGACAGCAGTATCTCGGGGGTTAAGTCCTCTCATTCTGTGTGTCCTGTTGCACATCACACAATGCTCCACTTAACTATCTCCACTATTGCAAATCTTAGTAAATCAGGCCCCAGCTGTGTCTATACAAGCTTTACTACTTACTGGTTTTACAAGATAATATGTTCAGTATAAGTCTATGTCAGACACATACAGTACATACATTGGCACAAATTACAGTCACTCGATGTATGTTACCATGTTACCCTTAAGATAAGCCATAATGGCAAACTCCTCACAAAAAAGATGTGGGTTAAAGATCAAGCTCCATCTTACTTTGAGGCAGAAGTCTTAACAGTTTATATTATAAACAGTTAAGACTTCTGCCCATTATGTCGACCGCGGAGCCCTACGCTGGTTTGATGCAAGGAACGACCGACCGTCTGGTGGATTCATCATTACACAGGGGAATGCGCACATGTAGCAACACGGGAGTTGGTACTCATGAGTTACAGCAGAGTAATATCAGTCACCAGGACCACACCAGCCGCATTTCGGCCACTTGTTTCTAGTTTCCGCGGCTGTGTAGCAAACAGCGCTCAGTACGAGCCGACGACGAAGCTGCTGCCCGCCCCGCACACACTCGAAGAAAGATGTAGAGGAGGAGACCGGTACAGCCATAATGTTATTATCCTATCTGTCCACTCTGTTTCCATCCTCCATAAAGTACTTTTTGTTAGATATTGAGCCAAAAGAGCTCACTTTTGTCTAAAGCTGAAGCCCTGCCCCTGAGCGTTACCATGGAGCTCCTGTCACTCACCAAAATGATACAAATAATGTTTAAGAGGAGATGTAATAGTAATGTGATCATTTTGAACAATATGACAGGTTTTTGTGGTAATGACATTTAAGTAGCCAGTGTAAGTCCATAATAAATCAACTGCAGTGATGCGAGATAAAAGTGTTACTTTTCTTTCTTTCTTTTTATGAAGTTGAACGTGTTCTTTTTTTTATTATAGTCTAATTTTATTGAACTAGTTATCAAATTATAGTAATAAGCTTGATTAAAAGACTCTGCTCTTGCGCCTATCAGAATCAGAATCAGAAAGATTTTAGTCAGTGTAGGTTCACAGACTAGGAATTTTTCTCAGTGCTGTCGTGCAACATGAAACATAAAATACTGATGAATAATAATAATATATATATAAAACTATAAGCTAAGAGCATGCAGGAAAAAAAAAATAAAAATAAGATGTCAAATATATACATAATTGAAATCTATAGGTAGATCTCCAGACCCTAGTGAGCTTGAAAGTAGCTCGCAAGCCGTTAAAGTGTGGGCACCCCTGGTTTATAATAATGACATGCTGTTTCTGTAATTGTATGCTTTTTTTAATGCTGAGGCAGTAAAGATAACTATGAGCCGCTGAGAGTTTTTTTTTTTTTTTTTTACTGTCAGAGCTTTAAACCACGTTTGACAGGTATGCCAGTCTGTTCATCATTTCTGAAGGCTTTGTTTTCTTCCCCAGAAAAACACTTTTCAGTGCAGTTGACTCAAACTGACAATTTTGCTTCGAGTTCTGCCTCCAGCCTTTCCTCCTCATCAGTATTCACACCTGTTCTTTTTGATTCAGGTATGCCTTGTGTTTCTGAATAATACAAGTTAAAATATGATTTCCCCAATTGTAAATCATTCTGTCTGCCTTACACAATTTATTCTGTAATTTAGTTGTTTAAATTGGATTTTAACGAAAAATAATATTCAGCATTCGAGTTGTGTTTATTCTCCAGGAGACAGAACATTTGATGATATATTATGAAATTATTATGATATTTTACAAGTAAACAAACTTTCTTGTTTTGCCAAGTCTGGTGATTTATGAGCTTTTTCCATAAATGACTCAAGCTCTTTATTGTTGCACCAGGCCTATACCTTTTAGCGTCCATATACTCTAGTAGTCTTAACAGAGAAAGAACAAAAAAAAAGGCCACCACTCTCTACTAAAAACACATACATATGAACACATATAAAGCAGTGTTCAAAAATATCTGTGTACACACAGATTCACAGCTGCTGTAGTATGTCTGCCATGCCAGTGGGGGCGTTGTGAACACCACTGCCACCAGTGTTAATGCACAGAAGAACCAGTGACATTCAGTGGCTGTTTCCCAATTGCGGAGTCGCCTACTCCCAAGCCAAGGCTTGAGTCTTGCCTTGATACTTTAAAACAAATGGAACAGGCTTTGAAGCGAACATGTTGCGTCACCGCGTTGTGTCACGGAATCAATCATGTGCTTTAAAAACCAACTCCCATGTTCCAGGATCCAGGTAAATAGTTGCCTAGAGTTGGGGCTTTGCCCGGATGGCACGGCACCCAGCCTTTAAGAAGGCAGCTGGGGCCATTGGTGGATGCCATATTTGAATTAAATGTCCGGGCTTTCAATTCCATGTAAGATTTTTGGACACTTGCACTCCTAAACATAGACCAAGCTGTTATTTAATACACATACAAAATACAAGATTTTTTTTTTTAAAGAAGCTATGAATGACATTTACTAATCTTCTAGTAGTAGGTATTCCATTAATCCATTAAATTACTACAAAATAGGGCAAGGTGATTCACCAACTAAATATCCTTACTTTATATTTAGTTTTGAGGTTGTCACATTTTTTTTTTTGCCTGGGCTGGGGTGACACCTCCCCCCAAATCCATTTTCTCTAATGTCAATCTAAAGGTAAAATACAAACAACATTAGATAAGTGCGACAGAACAAGAAATTTTGTTTAGGCCTAATCATTTAATATGCCTCTCACCTGTAGCCCTTGATGGCAGTGTCCCTGCCACCTGTAAATGAGCTTTCATATCCTGATGGAGACGTATAAACGTCTGTTCTCTATTCCCTGTAACAAAATAAAAAAACGTCTTAAATTGTATAGAACATTTTTGCTGTAAATTTGGAGCTATAATAAACGCGTATAAAGCTATATTTAATATGTATTTCTAACCAACACACAGGGGCAGGGCCAGCTACTGAAGTCTAAATAGTTAATTCAAACAGTGGTTACTTTGCAAGCGCTCAAATTTACTCTAAAATTCAAGTTTTATTATATGAGGCAAAATAAAGAAATAAATGAAATTAGGCTATAACACAATAAACCAACACTTACATTTATATTGAAAGGAGGCAGAGCTTGACTCAGAGGACTCCACACCTTGCAGCATTTTTTTGGGATCCACAGATGCATCCTTTGTATTTTGCCCTTTGGAGGAGGTGGGGTTTGGAAACAAATGGAGAACACCTTCCGCCGCTGGTTTCCTCCAGAGGACTCCTCTGAAGGAAGGATCCTGGCAATTGGGAAACAGCCAGTGAAATTAAAGCATCTGGACAGAATTAGCCTTTTGACTGAGTCTCCACAGAATGATGAAGGGACAACATGTAAACCCAGTGTTTCTGGAGCAGTGCTGATAATGATGAAGCCTCATGTGGATATACACAACAAATACTAAGGTAGCAGCAACTTGCCCACTGCAAGATCTGCTCTCTGTAAGAATTTTCTTATTTGAGATTTATTTGGCCCACCTACGCCAAATAATACACATTCAAATCCACTACAGACGATAGACACGGCAAAAAGACATTACACCTTCACACTAAGCAGCACCTGAGTGGTACTTTTTTGGCCCTTAAATAGGCAGCTAAGCTAAAGCACAGCAAATACAGTATCACAGTGTATTATTATACACAATACATAAATGCCATTCTCCTGTACATTACAACAGATGTGATGGAGTTCAAGTGTTCATCTAGGCATTTAAGTCTGCAATCACAACACTGAGTCAGAATTATTCAAGTGACTCTCAGTACAAAGCACAGTAAGCCAGTATGACCTTTAGACTTAGTGTGTCATATATCCCTGGCTCTTCACTGTTGCCATAAAAATCTGCATTCACAGTTTTGCTTTAAGTCAAATCCACTTGAAACTGCTCTGTTTTCTATTCATTTCACATAAACCTGCTGACAGAGAGCTATCTTGTGTTTGTATACTAAGGCTGAGGTTTATTTTAGCAAACATGCCTGTATCTAGAATGTGACTATGAACTATTTTTTCCTCAGATATGTCACATAATGCTCCACTGATTTTGAGGTTAGTGATTGTAGACTGAATGAAGTGCCTCAGCTGGGGTTTGTGCCCCGGCCGTTGTGGATGAGACTGTGCCGTCAGCAGCTCCCTCCCGCAGATCCTCACTGATGGCGACAGGCAGCGTAAACAGTTGCCACACGCTGTGCTTTTGTATTTCCTGGGTCTAAAGAACACCCAGATGCACATCCTGCAGTCGCCTCAGATTTATGTGAAAAGCTGCAGGCGGCTAATGTGTGGCACCAACTCGAACAGCTGCATTAAAACCATGAGTCAGGCTTCGAATGCACAGTGAAGTTCATTTTACACTTATTTATGTCAAACAAAACAAAAGCACTCGTACACTTGGTTTTCAGTTGACGTAATGTATTCAAAACTCAGAAATAGTCTTTCATTTTGCTTTGAGTAAGTAAAAAAAGTGTCTTACAGGAAATCTGCTCCTTCAGATTTATTCAAGTTTCATGTAAATGTAGCTGTTCCTTCCCGGCTTTGGTTAAGCGTAGGAGCAGGTCTCTTCACTGACTCATATCTGCTGAGCGTTCAGGTTGTGTCACGTCGGCGCCTGCATTTTAAAACAAGGTTTGGAGCAGCGCACGGCGGTGACACCCCCGCACTCCAAACCCACAGGTCAGCACAGAGCACACGCAGCCGCACCAAATGAGTTGTGACAGTGTTTTCTCTCATTTTTAATGAGTGTAAACCGAGCCGTTAGTGTGACGCCCCGCGGGTCAGGAAACAACAGGCCAAGGCTCATTAATGTAGCAGCACCATCAGCACTTCACTAAACACTCACAGCATTTTCAAATGGCAAGCACACAATCAGAATAATTAGTGAGAATTTCCCCAGAAAACTTTTTCAAGGTTTGTTTAAGTACACACTTTGGTTCATACACTATTCCTGCATTGTGGATTTGGTTTTACAGTTGTGCAGGGCTGACGACAAAGGCCAGGACTTCTTTAAGCAACAGTCTCCATTTAATGATTTGATGATATGAAAGAAGAAATGTGTGTCACAAGGACAAGTGTTTGGGTCAGATTGGTACAGCTCAGTTTGGTTCAGGTAATCCCTAGAGGCTTGTGTTTCCACGGTGCTGTGTCCAAAAGAATGACTTTCCAAAAGCAGACCATACACTTGGGACCAGGGACCCCTGTTTGGTGATGGAAACTTATGCCGTACTGACCCAAGCTGTACCGTACCACTCCAGTGAAATTAGGCTAATGATACATTACAATAGTCTTTTGGATATACAAATAAAGAAGCAAAGGCTGTGGATTCAAGGCTAATTTACGAGTGGCTTAATAACATCTTAAAGCTATGTTACTAACTTTTGCAAATGAGGAAAATTGTGACAAATTAGTAAATCTGACCATTTGACCTGATACTATGGTGTAATTATAATGTTTTAGGGTTTATTCTCCTTGGTTCTACAGAGATTGGAAGTTTAGTCAAATCACAGACGAGCTGTAGTGTCATCTGTCAATCATCGAGCTGCCCTGTATGTTGCCTCTGACGCACAAGTTGTCAGCTTTTCTAACATGGAGAGTGTCCGTTCTTGCAGAGGGTCATGTTGTTTGTGCACATCATACTGCAGCATGTCTCCAGATGTTAAAAACTAGAAATAATCCTCTTACCTGTGTCTGTGTCCTCAGGTCAAACACTGCAGGAGAGGCTGACCTGTGGATCTAATAAAGTGTAATCCACTCGTGTCTCCAAGATGATGCATACTACTTTAGACAAACTCTGCTTCATTAAAGTTCTATTTTTTTCAAGTATGATTAGTTTTTCATCATATGACTCTATATATATGATCTATATCTATCTATATATATGATTATGGAGGATGTGTACCTTTACTAGAATTATATTTCAAATGATGCTTTTTTACCTTATATTACTCTCAGTATAATGATGATGTGATGATGATAGATGTTTAGTTATGTAGATTTATGCACATATAAAATATAGCCTACAAAGCTTTACTTGGTAATATGTAGACTTTATTTTGAAATGCTGTTAAAACATTTGTAATACATTTGCATAGGGTCAGTGACAAGTTAGTGTCAAGATCTTCTCTCAGCCGCTGCTCACCAGATGTACAGTAAATCCCTTTACCTCAAAACGCAGATGAACATTAAAATTAAAAATTAAATCAAAATATATCATCTTACACACTCAGAGTAGAACAGGATCTATAAGAAAAGGGTAAGAATGAGCTGAAATACTGTGCTAGTATATCATGTCCCACTGTTCAGTGAGGTTGACTCAGTTGAGTACTTCTCACAAATAAACCATAAAAGCTTCACTTTTCACGTTTGAAACTGATGGAAAGGGCAAAGGGAACAGATGTTAAGTTATTTTTACAAGACGACCTTACCTTTGCTAAATGTAATTTAATTTACATTACGCTGGTACAGAGTAAACAACTTCCAGAGTCCTGCTCTCATTCACATGCACTGGGGTGAGAGGGGGTGGCTTGCAGGGACCCTGGGAGTGAGAGGGAGGCAACAGGAGCTGGTCAAACTCTCCTCATCACTCCTCCCTCCCTGATTCAGAAAAAGTTACGGACTATAGCTTTAATCATATGATAACAGATTGTTGAATGACAAGAGGCAGGGAGTCTCCAGCACGTAGTTGGCTCATTGGTCATTTCGGCCCAATGCATCAGTGTTGCAGCCATTTTGAACCAGACGTAGAGGACTGAAACATAGACAAATACAAGGAGCAAGGGAGCTCTTGTTTTTACTCATAAAATGCACTATAATGTTTGGTTTTACAACTGCATTACCAAATAATGTTAAACGGTTACGGTTTTACAACCAAAAGGCAAATCTTGCTTCTGAAAAGTAATTCCCTAGCACCTAGTTTGGACTGAACACCGGTTGGAGCAGCCGCAAGCTGCAGAGAACTCCGGCATCTTCTTTTCAAGAGACAGCAGGCGCTCTGCTTGTTTACCTCTCCAATCAGCTGAAATGCACAGTCATTGACATACCATCAATTGCCCGGTGAAATACGGCGGCAACACTGACATACACTCCAACAGCCAATGACCCATCTATGTATATAATGTCTATGGTGTTCAGCTCTCTATTGAACATTCCTGCAGTAGCTCTCCAGAGTAAAATCAGTGTCAAGTAGTGCCTTCTTAAATGGCCCTTTTGACCCCAGTCCTATTACACTGCTGCTTCATGAAGTCTCTCTGTTGGCCTGTAAGACCCTGTAGACAATCCACCTGATTTGAGAATGAGGTACGATTTTAAATTTCTCTTGTTTCAGCCAGGGTTTATGTGGATTTGATCACAAGAGCACCCTCAACATGTAAAAAAAACAACAACCAAGAGTCAAAACCACATGCTACAAACAACTTGGATTACTATTTTAGACTGATAATACAAGGGTAATGCACCCGAGGAACCTTTCATGTGAACGTATGTCAAATGGAAACTCTAACGTGTAAATACATGTAAACATACTTTCAAAAACACTTGCCATTAAAGATCCATTACCCCAAATTTTCTTCTGCCCCAATTATTTTCATGCACCATTTCACTGTGTAAGCAGAAGTGTGTGCCTGAAGAGAGCACTGGCATTATAATGTAACTCTACTTCTTCACACTAAAACAAACGGGGGGAAAAAATGGAGTTTCATCATGCTATTATTTTACTGGTCCAGCCCTTGAATTAAAATGAGTTTGACCTCCTGGCTTAGATGATGTCTTAAGGTGTTTTTTTTCACAGATTCCAATTACTATTCAGTGATTCAACAGTTCTTCTAAAATACAAGAAAAATAAATCTGGTAAACTCCTCACCTTTTCCTTGCTCATGTTACAGATATTTGTCATTTCTTGGCTTTAAAATCACTGGCTCGTATTGTATTCTTTTCCGGCTCATCTGCTCTGTGCTGCTTGGTGTGTCAGACATTTAAACTGCTCTGTACCTCTGTGTCTTTATTGCAAAGTGTCATGCTACACCTGGCATAATGTAATGTAACGTTTAGCTGGAAATGGACACTTTTTGTAAGAAGCTTGGCAAATGTGCTGAAACTGTATGACTAGGGTTTTCTTCAAATACTATGGTAAAACACGCAATTCTAACAAAGACCAAAGTGATGATATAACGTAATATTATGAAGAATCTGAAACTACTTGAATGACATGTAAACTTCCTACGTTTAATGAAATTTAATTTGGTTTCTAGTATGCGATATGTATCTAAGAAACAGAGGTATTTATTTCATGTTAGAAATGAACCTTTATTAAACAGAAATGGTGAGTAACTGAGTCAGCTGGCCTTAAAGAGTCTCATCTGAACCAGTACCAGAAAAAATGAACAGATTGTCGTGGGCTGAAAACCATGGCGACGGCTAACACTGACCTTTGACCTATGAGCAGTCCGCCCGCAGATACATCAAGCCAAAAAGGAGAAACTCAAGCAAAGTTAACTGTTTACTGAATAATAAGAAGCCTTGAGAAGAAAATCCACATATTCTCATAAAAATGCTTCCACTAATGTTTGTATATTAATGATTACAGGACAGAAATATTATGCATTTTTACCTTCGCCCAAAACTCAATGGTTGTATGTAAGACTTGTTTTTATACTCAAGGTTAAGCATCACTCAGTTTTGATCCCTTTTTTTTAAAATCTCTAAATAAAATGTTACTTTTTTAGTGCAATTTTGGCCAAGTCCTTTTCAATTTTCTTCAGTTTTTTTTATATTACTTTGAAATGGTTGTTGTCACCATCAACTGAGAGATACGACAAATGACATTGTATTTCAGAAACAGCTGATCCTCTGTGTTACCGAACCTGTACATCTTTTCACACAGATATAATGTGTTTGCTTTTCTTTCTTTGACCTTTATAAAAATGGTCCACTTCCTGTCTTCGGTTCATAGCATAGTTTTCACAACAGGTAAACAGCAGCACAATTCTCTCTGAACTCAGACCAGAGTTCACTTGTTTAATCGACCTGCAGAGTTTGAACTTTTTTCACCTCCCCAAACTGCACTTTCTGAGACCCCAGATTGTTTAAAGCACACCAAACATCTCAAACTAAAAGCATCAGGTTATTACATTCAAAAACTGCTAGTACTTTGGTGGTGATTTCACATCACTGTATCCAATTTCCAAGGCAATATTTGTGTCAAAGATCAACGCTCAACTGTTCAACTGCTTACGTCCTGCAGTCTCCCACATTTTGATACACTAACTTCCATCATGCTCTATTTATTTTCTGTATTTGTGCACAGCTGTAAACAGAAACACTGAATACCGAACAGATATAATAGAGAAGAAGAAATTCAATATCTAATATCATTCATGGCCTGACCAGTCTGAAATATAAATCTCCAAAACCTACCTCAGAAGAATATAAAATGTTTGATTATGATTAATTCTAATAAAGTCCACTTACTCAATGAAACAATGTCAAATAGTAACATGTAAATTCAACACAGATAATTTTGTTTTCTACCCAAAAATACCTTCTTATGAAAAATATTGAGATAAGTCAATGATAAAAACTACATTGAGGCCACTGTTATATGTCTGATGCAAAGAAAAATACATATATTTTTATATTACTCATAAAACATAAAAAATAAGTCCCAATCAGAACCAGAGTCAGGTGGAGCTTGAACAGGAGGCATTGTGCATCTCAGCACTTATTCAAATTCTCCTGTTGTCCAAGACTCGACATGACAGAGAGTCACTTCAGCAGCAATCTAAAAACTAATCAGCCAATTTGTTTCCTAAATGACTGGAGTCTCAGCGCTGCTCTCAGATCAGCTGAGTGATTTGTCATGAAGACAGCAGTGGGGCTGATGCAGCGCTCAGGGCATCAGCGGAGGAACACACTGAGCTCGCAGCCATTTTATACCACTAACGACAAACCTGTGCTTCAAAAAAGACTTAGAAAAGAATACCATGCCAAAGGCTTATTTCTCTTCAGTTGCATCCTAGGTTCTGTCTCTTGTGTCCTCTGTTTGTGCCTTAGTCCAACCTACAGTGGAGACACAGAGAACACAGACATGAGGAGAGGTGACTTTGGTGTAAGGGACCTGTAACCTTCCAAGCTTCCAATGGAAATTATATAGTATCTCTGACATCTTTCGGCTTCTTCTGTTAAACTTCACTAATCTCTGCTACTGAACACATTTTAGACATTTTCAATGTGAATGTAATTGTTTTTTGTATATTGTGTTTTTTGTGTATTGTATATTCTTGTATATTGTGTTTTGTCTGTATTCGTCTGTATTTGTTGCCTGTAAAAGCCCTTCTAGGGACTAGCATTGCAAGTTAACCCAGACTATAAATGCTGTAGTACGTGACATAATTAATAAAACACACTTGTCACCATTAAACAAAATTATTGGTCTGTATTGTGTAAACATGATGTGATGATCTTTAAAAGCAGTGCGAAGGTTATCTCAACATTATAGTGCATGTAATGTAGCTGCAATGCTTCCTGCACAGAAAATACTGGTCTGGGGACTTTAGGGATATCTTTTCAGATGAGGCCAACCCTCGCCTAGTCCCTAAAAAAGACAACACAATCTAAACCCTGGGCTGAACTGCAGATGCAATTTATCATAGATGACTTTCTTTTTTTTAACACATGAAATACATGTCTGTTCAATACCCGCTCAGTGCCTCTGCAGCTGGGGACACTGCACATATACTTTGAAGACTCTGCTCTATATATAGACATTGATCGCTTCTGTTCCAGCTGAATACAGGCAAGCTGATATATATATATATATATATATATATATATATATGGTACAAGACTTTCACTTCTAAATTAATGTTTTGCAGCAACTGTCTACTTTAAAGTAGCATTATGTATGTGTGTTATGTTTGGCTCCTTCAAATGAAGCGTATCACTGCAGGAATCCAACCTATACCCCCACTCCCACAGCCAGGACACAGATTTTGGCAGGAAAACCATTGGCACAACACCAGCAGCACTTAGTTGAGGAAATAGAGCCAGATTTGTTTCATAAGGGTCCCTTGGATTGTCCATGTTGTTCACTGTTAATTATGTCACAGCAGACAGTTGCTGGACAGGAAACAACAGGTATTGCCACTGAGGCGCCCGACATCAAACCTAAAACATATCCTGGAAAATCAGTCAGAAAACAAATAGCTGTAAAGGAAAGAGTTTGGAGGGGATTGAAGGAAGTGAATGACAGATTGTTTCTTCTTTAATATTTTGTAAATATGCCTTGCTCTGGTTTTACCTGTGGCCACCATTTTTTTTTTTTTTTTTTTTTTGTAGAGATGTTTAAGATGGCAAGTTTGGGACAAAGAAGATGTCTTCTCAAACAGTAGGGACTTTTTAGAGTAGTTTGTACAAATACAACTCATCTAGAATCCAGTTTATTGGCCTGTTTTCTTTATTATAGGCGTAGTGGGGTAGAGCACCTCACTCCCAAAATGCCATGTGGTACCATTCTGGTGACAGGAAGTTTATATTGGAGGTTTCTGTCCAGCTGAGGTTAATGTGTCAGTGAGATAGATATGAGTCAATCAATCTCATGTATAAAAAACCATTAGAATGATTTTTTGAAATCATAAAAAATTTAATACTGTAAGTCCAGTGCAATAGAAACCTTGGTGGGTACTGTTATGGACTGTTTCTACACACACATATGCTAATGGTCTATTCCATGCAACTAGCCAGGATCATAATGTAAATAAGCCAGAACTCATATTAAGGCACAAAAATAGAAGTGCCCCCAGCTGAAATGCCACTGGCCATGATCCCAACATTGTTAGCATAGATGTTTAGCATAATGCACTAACCTGACCACCTTGACCACAAATACACATTAAGGCTCTGAGGCAACTGAAACACTGTATTGATTATATCCTCCAATTAAATAAATCAATAATTTATTTAATTAATTTATTTAATTCATGTAATTCAGTCAAACCTTCTGCCTTTTATTTAGTCACTATTTATAACATGTAGCGCCCTTCTTTAAAAACCCTGGAATAAAACTCACACAATCACCATTTCATGAAGGGAAGGTATTTTTAGACCACTCTCGAATCAGTGAAAATGGAAAGGCTGTAATTTCAATTTTCAGCTTTGCTTTGCCCAATTCTCTGATTTATTTACGACACAAAGAGACTAGCTGTGCTCTAATGAGAGGGCCTTGTACGAACTTCACCCGGTCCATCTTGTTCTCGATGTAAGGCTGATTTATATTAATAATATAACGTCTCTTAGAAAGAGTGCGACGAGCTGCTGATGTGATGCAAAATGAAAAATTTAGCTGATCTTCATTCGTTCATGCAGAATTAGGAGCAAAGTGCAGCCTCATAACATTTTAACTGGAGATTTCTCACTCAGCAGAATCCAAATGTCTTCAACTTGAACTTGGTCTATGAAATACGGAGCATCAGAGACAGACAAAAAACAGTAATAATTGCATTTTCTCTGAATCATGTATATTTTGAGATACATACTGTATTATTCTCAAAAGTGGTATTTGCACCTGATTTTGCTTTTAATAATAAAAATTATATTTGGGGAAATTAGGTGTTACTAGAGGTCGCACTCTTCAGGGAAAGTTTGTGGTATGTAATAGCTATGTAATAAGCACTCAAAACTCTTGTCAGACAAAAATGGTGATGAAATCCATCCAGCCTCTTAATTATATCACATTCATTATATATCAATGCTCTGAATTTATGTTGTGGGATGGAGGTGATGGCAATAAACAGGAATAAGAGATATTTAATGGAATAGGTGGAAGCAGATGAAAATGATAAAGCTCCACAACTTTTGATTGGCCCTCAGCTAACAGAGGAATATATGGATGGGGTCCAGGTGGAAGAATTACATAACCAACCCAAAATAATAAATAAATAATCAACAATTTTTTATTCACGTTCACTATGCCTCATCATCACGGGCTACCATGCTGTGTAATAGTGTTATTATGTGAAACACAAAGAAAAAATGTGAAGAGGCAGGATCCATCTGTGTCCCTTTTGCAGAAATCCTCTTTTACAGTCAGCGCTGGCAAATAAACACAGACAGTTTTCTGCTTCACTGAGAGCTATGTGTCCTGTGGAGAATGCAGTGCTGTTCTTTAATCTCTGGTTTGTTCACAGCTCTTTCTCTTTCTCGTATGGATCAAATAAGCCAAGTCAGAATGTACCGCTTATGTATGACTAGAAATAGCCACTCTTTATCATATTTCAGCTTTGAAATCAAAATCTTCTTTGAGTCCAGGTTAGTTCCACAGTGTTATACTAGAGGTTTGAGGAAATTTGTGCTTCGGGACTTACAGACCCCACATTTATGTATATGATAGAATATTGAAGTGTTTAGTAATAAAGCAATTTCGACTACTGACTTCTTAGGACAACAGTGTAAGCAAAAGGCAAAAGTAATGAAATTATTCAGCTAAGGATGTGATTTATGATCATCTTTTGAGACGACAACAATGAAACTGTGTCTTTAGACTTTTTTCCATTCACGTTAAGCTTGGAGAAATGCTAAACTGTTTCAAAAAATGAGCCAAAGCCGTAGAGAAAAACTGTAACAAAAAGACAAAACCCATCAGCAACTGAAGACCCAATAGTGCAGTGCCAGTGGTCCTCAACTGAGAGGTCCGCACCGCTCCACTGGCAGTGTGTGGTCCCATAACTGTGTGTACAAGCTGGCCACTTTGGAGAGGGGCACAGGGCATTCTGGGAGCAGCGGTGTGTTCATATCTCAATCTGTATCAATTTGAGCTGAGTGCGAGCTAATGAGCTGTAATTGTGCGCAGAGTGGCTCATTAGAACTGCATTAGACGGAGCCAGAATCTCAAATGGATCAGATGATTGCTCACAGTGATCACACACAACCATCCGTCTGTTCTTCAGAAGGACACAGAGGACAGACGGATGGACAGAAGAAGACACGGGGCTGTGATCCTGCATAACAAATGACAATCAAATACGCAGCCAAATTACGGACTGTACCTTAAAGTAAATCATAAAATCAAGGCAGGGGAGAGTGGTTAGTGGTGCTTTTACACTGATTGCCAAACATCCACTTGCCATTGAGGAAAAACGATAGTGGCTCCCTATAACCACTGGTTGAGTGCTCCAGTGAGGCCAAGGCTTGGTTGGCTCATGATCTTTTGAATCTGAATGAGGGTTAAACTGAAATCCGGCTATTTGGAACCACTGGCAGATGGGCCCTTCTCAAACAATATATATATGTATGAACAATCATGGCATCAAAATATTTATAAGCATTAATATTGATAAGCAGAAAAATTAAGTCATTAAAAAATAGAGTTTTATCTAAACTGGTGATACATGCTTTTGTTCAGACACATCTGGACTACTGTAATACTAGTAGTACTGTAATACTAGCTACCAGGCCACACTTGGGCGCATACTGTTAGTCAAAAATGCTGCATTGTTGTTTAACACAAACAAATAACCCTCATTGTAGCCTCCCTGCATTTGCCTTCTGTCTGTTTCATAACTTATTATGCGATTTTATTGTTTATTAGGTTTTTAAAGTGTTGAACACATTAGCCTACATTTCAGACCTCATCTAAATTTAGTAGACCACAGGCCAACGCTAGCTCCCTTTAATAAGCTTGTTTTCCTTTACCAGTCATTTGAAAAATAATTAGTGATTATAGAATAGAGAAGAAAACAAATTAACATTTCAAAAGTGACCACTGCAAACAGCTATTGTTAGAGAATTACAATCAAAGTCACTGTATATTTCACATGTTTCATGTTGGTGTCACAGGTCTATGCCTAAATATATCTATTCAGTCTGGGAACAGGCAGTTTTTCTATCTTAAGACATGGCTGGCACTACTTAATGCATTACTTGCAAAAAAAGATAACATACATTTTCAATGCTTAAAATTTGATCAATGCTTGTCTCTGTGTGTGTTCTTCAAATTCTCTGGAGCAATAAAATCCAGATTTAAATGTTTAAAAATACAACAAGGGTTTGCTGTTAAATATATTCTAATGCAGTGGTTTGACTTATGTGTCAGAACGATGACTCCAACTAAAAGTACAGACCTGTTTATATTGCTAATATTGCAATGTACTGCAATTTTAAAAGCAGCACTTTTGCAGCCATTAAGTGACTGCTGCAAGTCTCTGATGTGTGTTGTTAAAGTTGTGTTGATCTGGTGAGTTATGTGTTTCCACAAGTTGGCAACATGACCAATCAGAGACCCCAATTATAAACATTCATTCATTCATTCATTTGCTACCGCTTAGTCCCATTTTGGGGTCGCGGGTGGCTGGAGCCTATCCCAGCAGCTTTGGACCTTAGGTGGGGTACTCCCTGGACAGTGGGCAGTTCGTCGCAGGGCTGACTTTATTATAAACATAAATTCACTATTTTGCAGCACTATTTTAATAAATATGAGCAGTGTCGGTTTAACTATGTTTATGGAAACATAACTATAGGCTATGCATGAAAGATGCTGATATAACAATGAAAACATTATTCATTTATCTTACTGCTTAGTCCCGTTAGGGGTCATGAGTGACTGGAGCCTGTCCCAGCAGCTTTGGGCCTGAGGTGGGGCACACCCTGGACCCTGACACCCTCACATTCATTCACTAGGGGCAGATCCACCAATGCACGCATGCCTTTGGGCAGAGAGACAAAGCCGGAGTACCTGGAGGGAACCCACAGAGCCATGGGGAGGACAAGCTGACTCCTCACAGAAAGAATAATAAATATAACTAAACTTTATTCAAAGATTGAAATATGTGTTTAATAAAAGTGACTTACTGTTGCCATGGTGAAAGAACAATGTGTTCAGATGATGATAGTCTTGCTGTTCCTCTGAGTCATGGTCAGATGAAGACTGATGACAACATAGACTTCTCTGAAGCAGAGCTGAATGACTTCTAAAAACTTTTTGTGAAGAGACTGTTCAGAGCTGTACCTGATGTAATAAAATTATTATTACTAACCTTTATTTCCCACAAAACAACTCTCAATAATCTGGGCTTTGAGGATCCAAGTTTGCCATGCCGATAATTGCCTTTAAATGTATAGTGTATGAGAAACTGTACTCATGAGTGATCATCATTCTGTGGGTCTGCTGTGACCAGAGCTGACTGTGGAGTGCACAATAAAATCATCAAATTAATGAGAGAAGATCCAGGAAAAACTGCACATTATTAATTCAACAGGACAGACCCAGAGAAAAAAACTCCTTAAAGCCGAGTGCTCTGAATCTTTTAGTGTGTCTCTGCTGCGTGAAGCTCATGCACTCACTGAACACTCACAGCTGACTGCTCCAAACCCGCCGTGTCCTGGAATCACAGCCACATTAACTCAATTTGTGGGATTGGACACGATGATGAGACTACCATGGAGTTTAAAAAGTTTACTAAGAAGGCTCATTAGTTGTAATCATTCATATTATGACTCACTGAGGTTGTGTTCCACGTGACAGTGCAGTCAGAGTCATCACTGTTAATCCTTAACTTTTACTGACTAAGCATTTAGGTCAGTCATGTCCAATGTCCAGCACTGGAGCCTTCAGGGTCAGATTGTCTAATGTAAAAAAATTTAAAAAAAATTCTTTAACTTTAACTTAAGCTGATTGTCCATATAGAAATGTTTAGAATTCACTTTTGTCTTGTTTATTTATTTGCTCTCCCATGCTTAAGACCATAAAAATAGGACCCAAAATGTAACTTGGGCATAGACAGATGAAACTTTAAACAGACATCCTTTATGTGATGACAAACAAAAAAAAAAGGAAATAGGGGGTTAAAGAGATAAAACTACCAAGAAACTTCTCTTCTCCTACCTAAACAAAATTGTTTTTTATTACACATCCATCTTGAGATTGTGAGTAAAAAAAAAAATTAAAAATCCAGGGGACGTTTTTACCTCTTGTTTCTGCAATGTCCAGAGAGGACAAACTGAGCACTGCTGTGAACCACAGTTGTGTTTCTTTTGAGCACACTTTCACACTGTTAATGGCATCTGTGAACTAAATTGATTTTATTTTAATTTTTAATCTGAAATCACAATCAGACCTAATTCCACTGGTAGCAGACAACATCAAGTCCTTGCAGGGCTTCCATAGCTGTTCACATGCCATCAGATGTCGCCATAAAAACCAAAAATGACACCCCACATTTAAACGAATGCCCTTCATAATGTCATTGTATGCTGTCATTGCACTTTAAATTACCCAAGTCTATTTTAAATCCACCGTACAACACATGAACTGTGTATTGGCATAGAATTTAGCATCTGCTGTATGTTAGAATTCTCTTGGGAAAATTCTCTTGTGTGGATGGGGCCTATAACAGTATACAGTCGGAGATGAGGCAGTCGGAGATGTAGGAGGAGTGGGCCTGTTGAAGAAGTGGATGCTGGAGAGAGAAGGATACATCGTGAAGAGCTGGGGCTGATAAGGCTGGCTGGGTTGATCGATGATCCGCCAACAGGATAATGCACTTCTCACTAGTCTCTCCACAGAATCGGGCCGAAGGATACCCCCGAAGACATGTCTCCAGTCCGACTCACTGCAGAGAGCGGGAACAGAGATAACAATCGTAATGTGTCAGTCCTACTCTGGGAAATGTGCTGAGCAAATGTCATAGGATCCTGCGCAATCTGGAATAAAGGCCCATGGCGCATTATCAAGCGGGGCTACATTTTATTTATATATCTCTAGATGTTTTTTAGAGCCACCGCCCTGCTGCTGTTTTTATCCAGCAGCTATTGCAGATGTCTTGGGGTCTGGTTTTGTCCTGGTTTGTTCTAAAGTTTGGTTTAGGGTTCGTTCCTGGTGTAATCCTGGCATGTTCAGTATTGGTTGTATCTGAAGCTGTCTATAGCCTTGTTTTCACTGAATTAGTAGGTGGCTCAGTATGGCACAGCTCGGTAAAGGTGCAGAGTGAGATTTGATGCTTTATTAGGCAAAGCTGTCAGACATCTGTGCCTGAAAAGTGCATGACTGAATTGTAATAAAGGAGGCTGATGCGCTCTAGTATACTGGCTTTGTCCTTGGGTAGTTTATTCCTGGTAAATCCCTTGTTTACGTCCTGGTATGCTAAGTACTGTGAAGTGATGTTAATAAATTAAAACTAATTGCTTCATGCGGTCCGTGTGTATAATTGGGTTACACTGTCTTATTTTAATAAAGAGCTGATTTGAAACCTCAGGACAAGACAAGTACTCAGAGGGAATGTGCAAATTCCCAGTTTCGAGGCCTGTGTCCCATTTGTATCCAAATGAGGAGCTCAAACCTAGAGGAAAAAAATTCATCCACAAAATTCTGGGTATATTTGTGGTCTTGGAGTGTTCGGGGAGCCCTGGGGAGAGCCTCTGCTGAGCCAGCGCTGAAGAGCTTCTCCACTGAGCTCCCAATTTGGACTTTAGCTCTCTGCTCTGCTCTGTTGGGAAATCTACTGAATCTAAGTTGTTTATGTTTCTCAGTCTTTAATTATAACCTTTGGTAATTAGGTGCCTTGTAAATGAATGTTGCTACAAGGCCAGTGAATCACTGCACAATTTTTATTTATAAGTGTTAGGAATTGTAGCTAATAAATACATCTGTTTAAAAACATCAGCTTCAACAGAACAACAGTGGCATGAAAAAGTGTCCTTCCTCATTTCTCAATTTTTTGTATATTTGTCAAACTTAAATGTTTCAGATCATCAAACAAATTTAAATATTAGAAAAAGATAACTGAAGTAAACACAAAATGTATTTTTTAAGTGATGATTTTATTTATTAAGGGAAAAAAGCTATCAAAACCTACCTAGCCCTACATGTCAAAAATGTGTTGCCCCTTTAACTTAATAACTTCTTGTGCCGCCCTCAGCAGCATTAACTACAATCAAGCCTTTGAGATAACAGGGAATGAGTCTTTCACATCGCTCTGGAGGAATTTTGTCCCACTCTTCTTTGCAGAATTGTTTTAATTCAGTCACATTGGAGGGTTTTTGAGCATGAAGCACCATTTAAGATCAGGTCACAGCATCTCAGTTGGATTCAAGTCCCTCCAAACCTTCATTTTGTTTCCCCTTGGAACTTTTTTATGGTTGAGTCATGGCACTGCATATATACGTGGTTAACACACATATTAAAATGTGTTATTATCTGAAGAAAATATGTTCTATGTGGCTACTGTATTAAGGTATTGGTCTTTGTTAGTTATTTATTTCATGGTGCTATTCTCTTTTAGTATAATTTTTATGAATGTCTTTAATTTTCACTTATTTTTTATTAAATGCCTACCAAGCTTTTCTTAAGAGACATTTGCAACTTCATCTCTTCCCCCACTTCCTGTTTATGTTCCAATCAGATGTCTATGGTCTGTGTGGAGTACATTTCACTCAAAGCAGACCAGTAGGGCAGAGTTCAGTAGGAAGTGGACTGAAACCAAGAAACATGGTGTGAACCCACTCCAACTGATTGACTTTCTGTCATTGTTTGTTTGATGATTGCGTTTGTCTTCTAAATTTGTACATTTGATTTATCAGCATTTTGTTTAGTATTTCAAGACATTCTTCTATATTTCACAAACTTCACTTGTCCTTTAGGAGCTAAAAATGTCTGTTGGTAAAAGTGCACATTGCAACTCCACACCTCTCACAACTCTGTTAGAGCATGTGAACTGCTATGGTAGCCCTGCAGGGACATACTGTTGTCTGTGAACAAAACCAGTGGAAACAGTTTTAATGGTGGCGCAAAAATTTGAAGCAACATCAATTTAGTTAATAAATGTTTTAATTCTTCGGCCAGAATGTGTACTCAAAAAGAAACATGAGTGTGCTTCTTCTCCAGCAGTGCTCAGATTGTCCTCTCTGGGCACCTGTAGAAACTGTAACAGAAAGTCATAGATTTAAAATGACTCTTAATGGGTTCCATGAAGCTTTAAACTTCTATTCATACACAAGTGTTATTTTGTTAAATATATCTATGTTTGAATGGTCCATTTTATAGTACAACATTTAACACAATCTTCCTTTAAATTATAAATGACCAGAATTAAAAAAACTTCTTTATCGTACTTTAGTGTTAAATGGTCTTGGTAATAACATTTTACCTCCTTCAACTGATAAATGTCTTTATCCATTCACAAACTCTTTTATCTATATAAATTGAAATTCATTTCCATCATCTTTTTAATTCACATGCACTTTTACCTCATCCAGTTTTATCAATTAACTTGTGTTACTTCCACCCTGACACACAGGAAAGATCTGATCCCGGAGCGTCTGACCGCAGCCTGACTCCGCTCGGCCTATTTTCTCTCTGCACACAGAAGAATGATCCGGAGAGACACTGATGAGCCAAATGGAATGAACTCTAATTAGCACACGATTAAAGCCTACTCTGGCAGCTGTAAAAATCCATTAACCTTTAATCGTACAGTTCGTCTCACATTGGACGTGTGGTTCACTGGGTAACCACAAACCCACCAATAAAGACGTGAGGGGACTGAGGAGTACAAGGATATTATATAATGTCTGGGGATAATGTGGTATTTAAACAAAAACGGTAGTTTCTTGCAGGTGACTTTTAGTGAAATTGTGCTTTAAAGCGTTAGTATTTATTATTAACAGCTGTTTCCGGTTTAGCGGTGCATGGCTCTCAATCTGTGAATTAAAACATTGTATTTATCGTCTGCACAAGGAGAATTCTTGCCATTAATTAGTGAGTCCCTAAATTATAAGAAATTGGCGTAGCTTCATAAATGTAATGGTTAGAAAACTGTGACTATACCATAAATACTCTAATACTACATCAGTATACGGCTGTACCTTCAACCTCCCACATCACTACACACCAGGATTTACTCAATTCTTTGTATTCAAAAAAGGCTTTTTTTATTAAAGTCACTGGACTGAAAGGCAAAAAAAGAAAGACATTTTGATGTTAAATTATTTGGAAAGTGTTGTAATGACCAGATAAAGGATCAAATAGGTAGACTGATGCAAGTTAACAGGTTTATTAGACAGAGCAGTAATGGAGCTGGAGTTGAGCTGTGTCCAAACAGGGTCTGAAGAAGCAAAAAGACAAACTAAGTACACTGATCCAAAAGATGCAAAAATAGTTGAGAGCCAAGCAGTAACTATACCACTGAGGGTAAACTGACGATCTGGCAGCGTGTGGGAGAATGAGCCGGGTCTTTGTACTGCTGAAGGTGTGGGTATTTATTGTTGAACTGGTTGCAGGTGAGTAGTGGGTGGAACCAGTGGTGCAGTGCGGTGGGTGGCGCAGGAACAGCAAACTCTCCGCCCAGCTCCAGATAAACACACAGAGAGACAGACACGAGAGGGAGGGGAGACAAAACAAGGGAACACAGGGAAAAGGCAGGGATCCTGACAGAAAGTTACAGAACAGGAACAAGCTCACTAATGCACAGCAGAAGATCACATGATCAGTCATTTTATGTGATTGATCATGTGACTGATCATCAGCAACACTGTCAGTAACGGCCATGTAAAAATGGAGTGTAACAGAAATGGAGTCAGCTCAAGAAGCAGAGTCAAATTAAAGCGGGTGTTTACTTGCCAAAACAAAGCAAGGCAATTTAGAAATCTAAACACATTTCTCAATTGTCGCTGAACAAAATAGGAAAGAGTTAAGCTTTGTAAGTTGCAATAAATGTGCAAAGTGTTCATTTACAACAGACATAAATCAGGCACCTCTGCCCTGAGGTGACATACCTGCACAGTTCTCCGTGGTCAAAGCAAACTCTCATTCATTTGTGTACATTTTTCACAAGCTCTGACAGAAAGACCGCGGGAGAGGACACAAACAGTCCTGCACAGGGCTCTACTCTGGTGGTCAGTGTATTTATCAATAAGCCATCCATATTGTGTCTTTAATCCCTCTTTTATGTGTCAGTATCCAAATCAAACATCAATGGCATGTCACACATTATGATTAAAAGAAATGAATCTGATTAATGTTCTTTTCTAAAATATGTCTGGGATTGAGACACTTGAGCTGTAAGCTGCTCCATAAGCAGAAAAGTTGCTCATTTGAAACCATTTGCCTGCAGATAACTCAGTTTTGGGTAAAGTATGGCTGCACATTCTGCCCGCTCAGCACTCTCTAGTTCAAGGAACAGACATTTTGTGTTGAACATGAACTCTATGACAGCTCTACAGCTAAGAGTGTCTAGTGTCTACTATTTTAACCAAAACTGCTGGGTGTGTGGTCATGACCGAGACCAGTTTATGTTACATTGAGATCTCACAGATAATCTGTCCAATGCATCTAGTTTTAAGGCAACCCTGTAAAAGGATATAATGCCACTTGTGCTAAAGGCACGATCTGAAGATGAGCTGGTGGCAGGACTACACAAGTAGGATTTTGCTTTGCTTTTGGACTTTAGGGTATGTTGTGCAATGGCTGTTCCACCATTGCAGGGGATATCACATACAGAGCCAGAAGGTAACTACTGAGTTCAGCTTTAAGAGCCTGCTTCTGTTTCTGTTATTCCAGAGACAGAAGCAGTAGAAAAGGACTGTAGTAGTAGTTAGTATCTTAATATTTATTTTTCAGTCATAGTATTTTTTTGGGACTTTGGCTGGTGTAGCTCTAGAATGAATCTCTAGATGATCTCTACTGTCTCCACCTGACCTGGATGCAAGAGATGCTTGGGTAGAGTGGTCACTGAGTATCTGTACTATGGTTCTGTTCTTCACAGCTTCTATTTTGTCAGCTCTAATGTTGCGGGTCTTGAAATGTCGATCAATGAAGTGATGGAGTGTTTGTGGAGTTGATCTGTAGCAGTCATCATATTTTTCATTGAGGTAGGCTGTGACATTAGTCTTGATGTGTTTGAAAAGGTCTGTGTCATCTTCTGCTGGGTGGGACCCCCATTTAAGTAGAAACATTGTTTTGAGGTGATATCAAATGTGTTCATTACTTACCAACAGCTAGATGCAGAAACATAGTGGCTAACTAGTGGGTCAGGACGCCTTGGGTCACAGGCATGTTTTTTGTGGATCAAGGAGTGTGTAGTCAAAAATTTATTGTGCAGTAATCATTTCTATATTCACATATGCATACATTCCATTTCATACTCTGTAAATACTTTTAAATATATGCACTGAAAATTGAAAAGAGTTTAAAAGAGCTTGTGACTCGAGCTAATGGTTACAGTAAAATCACAGCATTGTTTTAGCATCAGCTTAAACGATAGTTTGTGAGTGACAGCAGTGAATCAGTCACTAAACTAAGACATAATTATTCAAAAGGGATAAACAATACATACATAACTCTTGCAAAGCCTATGCAAACAGCCACATAAATAAAGAAAAGTATAATTTAATACATACAGCGTTTACTAATGAGGTGACAACATAGAATGCCTCCAGGATTCCATCAGATTAGTCCAGACTGATGTGTACAGTGCTGTCAGTGTGTAGCGGCTCTATCTAATGAAAAACTGCATACACACAAAGAGACAGACCCCACGTGGCCAGCGCTGGGGGGGGGTTGGTTAATGAAGGTGTCAGCGGTAAACCCCTGAGGTCTCAGTGTGACCTTCACACCGTCACACACGTTCACTCATGTGTTTATCGCATCCTTCTGAGCTGAATATAGATGTCAAATGATGTTCATGACAAGAAAAATGTGGAGGCATCACAGTGAAGCGAAGAGCCACCGAGTGACTGTGCTGCCCCCAGGTCTTAGACTTTATCAGATGAGACTAGAGCGAGGCAAACTAAAACACGGAGGAAAGATCGGGCAATTTTTCTCCATGAGAGACAGGCCCAATTTTGATGAAATTAAGCTATAAATATCAAATTCAAGCTCCTGATGAGCTCTTTCTACTGTAACAAACATCACAATATCAATGTTATTCACTTTAGAGTTACTGAGCAAAAAACAAAAGCCTATCTCTCAACATTCAGTCAGAGCTAAAATGGCATATAATTCCTATATATTGTTCATATTTTTATACTGAAGAAGATTAAATAGCATAAAGCTGTGGGGCCAAAAAGGTGTATGTGACTTTTTTTTTAAATATATGGCTATTGTTTTGGTCTTGGTAAAGTTAAAGTAAAAATGCCATTTATTCAATTTTGGTTCTTTCTTGCTCTTTTTATTGTTTGGCCTTTGATCAAACTGAAAGTTACGTAGATGTGTGATGTGTTCAGGACTGTTGCAATTCATGTTTTTGAAGTCTTTGGACCCTTGTGCACCTATTCCCCTCAGTGCACTTTCAACAGATTCCCATACAGAGATATAAAGTGACAGAGTAGCTACACAGGCTACAGTTTGATGGTTAATTAGCACTACGTAAATAAAACAATATCATTTACTAACCTCTTTTTAACCTTACCCACTCTATTTTTTTACATTTTATAGGCCTACACCTTCAATGTGATGGTGCACAGTACTTGCTAAATTGCAGTCAAAATAAAAACATACGTACATTTGTGTAGCCTACTAGACCCACGATCCTCAAACTGGGGTCTGGGAATCCGTGGCCCACAGGTAGGCGGGGCGAAAATAAAATCTATTTATTAATTATTTGTGATAAAATATAATTAAATGTACATAAGTGTAAATGGGAACCACTATGACTTTGGATGTACTTTTAAGTCTGTCCACTTCAAGTGATGTAAAGGCCAAACCAGCAAAACTTTGGATTTATTGAGAACGACGGAAGACCAAAATGCATCTTGTGTCTTCAAGTGCTATAAAGCAAGCCAAGCTAAAGCGGTATCTTACAACAAAGCACACAGAGTGTAAAGACAAACCAAGAGACTTTTTAGAGCGAACGAGCGAGGAAGAGGTGTGGCAGAAAAATGCATGGTAAACCTGGCGAGGCAATGTTCAGAATTTTGGATGCATTTATGACTAAAGAATAGCTGGACTGGGACAAGTGTGTGGCTGTTTGTACAGATGGAGTGGCAGCAATGACTGAGCGGAAAAGTGGAGTTGATCAAGTCTGTCAATCCAAACATTATAGCTACGCACTGTAAGCTGCTTAGGCAGGCGCTGGCTTCCAAAGACATGAATCTAGATCTTCATTCTGTTTTGAACACAACTATCACTGCTGTTAACTTAGAAAAATCAAGAGTACTCAAGTTTGTTTGGACAGCTTTGCCAGGACATGGATGCTGAACACACTGTTATATCATTCCGAGCTGTGATGACTGTCTCAAGGTAAAGTTTTACAACAACTCTTTGAGCTAAGCAGAGAAATGGCACTTTCTGGAGTTTCTGACAGAGCAAAAACCCAACATTGCAGTTTTTTGCTGATCCGGAGTTTGTGGCCAAATTGGCAAATCTCGCTGATGTTTTCAAAATACTGAATGGCCTCAACTTCTCTATTCAAGGAGGCCACACATCTATACACAAAGTTAGTGAGAAAATCAATGCCTTCATGAAAAAAACGGACCTCTGAAGAAGGGAATACAAGACAAAATAACAGACATGTTTCCCCTACTAGAGTTTCTTCACGCTGTGGTATCGGTGGATACTGTGCGGACTGTCACCACATCACACCTCACGTCTCTGTGCGAACACTTGGGCGCATACTTCTCGGATGGAAAACACTGACGCCTGGGACTGGGTGCGTGACCCATTTGAGCCAGCTTTAACAGCAAAATAGCCTTTCTGGTAAGGAGCAAGGAACTGTTGTAATTATCCTGTGATAGTACACTAAAGGCCCGATTCCAACAGGTGAGTTATGTACACTTTTGTCCCACTCTCACACAAAAATATCCTGAACTCTGTGCTAAAGCTATACAAATATTGCGCCCCTTTCCTACAACTTATCTCTGCGAATCATCCTTTTCCACTTTGACTGCAATGAAGAATAAGTACAGAGCCCATTTACATGTGAAAGATGATCTGAGAGTTTGTTTGTCAGCCATACCCCCAAGAATAGAAGGACTGTGTAGCGTGAGCCAGGCTCATCCTTCTCACTAATTTAGTGAGCTTTTGAGTTGATTTGTGCTTGATAGAGCCTATTACAAAAGGCTATGTTTAGGCTTGTTTAGCAAAACTATTGTTGTTCAGTTTTCTGCCAGAAATGTCAATGAATGGCAGTATGTTTATTGTGGTAAAGTTGACCCAGTTGTACAACTTACAAGTTTACTCCAGCTTTACTGTTCATTTTGTGTAAGCTGTAAGATTTGCCATAAAAATTAACATGCTTGGTGTATAGCTACAGTCGAAATTTGTATTTATTGACATGAGGGGGTCCTTGATATTTTTTCTCTCCTGTAAGGTGTCCCTGACCCAAAAAAGTTTGAGAACCCCTGTATTTATTAGACAACTACTTTTAACTTTCAACTAATTTTAAAGTTGTTTACTAGTAGATAAAAGTCATGAAAGTATTTTTTTGGCCAATGCATTTAACTAGAGCTTCTTCAGATGCAGCACAGATGAGATTCAGATAAACTCTGTTAGAGAATAAAACCTGCAGAGGCCAGGTTTGGTTCAGAGAGTTCCCACAGAAATTGACACGACAAATTTCCAATTTGTACGAGCATCTAAAAAAACTCTGTCAATTCAACATCGTATCGCTGTTACTAAATCACAAGCACAGTGTTAATTTACCACTGGAGGTTTTGCTGTGTAAGGACATATATTTGTAAAAAATAGAGAGAATAGGAGTAAATCATGAGGGAAGACTCTTCTCAAATCAGTGCTTTGCCTTGAATCTGTTTCTTAATTTGTAATTCAAATGATCACCACAAAACTCTGGTGTGACTAAAAGATTAAACCCATAGAAAGTACAACAGCTGCAGAAAATATAATTAGTCCAGTTTTCAGCAGAAATAAAGACAGATTAGTTTGGTTTGAGTTTTGTGGAAACAGATAAAAGGGCGTGTGTTGGTCCGGCCTCACACGGTGCTGAGAGCAGCTGTGGTGCTGATGCAGTTAGGTTTTGTGTGAATTGAAATGGATCACCTCATCGTGTTTTATTAGAGTTAAATATAGAGCGCAGCTGCAGCATGTGTGAGCTTTCCTGAGCATCCATCACTGTGGCAGCGCTGGACAAACCAATCTCCGTCCTGTCTCCTCTCATTCCATCACACTGTCCAACAGGAGCTTCATGAAGACCAGGCCCGGTCGCCTCAGATGGACTCCACAGCCGTCCCCTGAGGGCCCACACGTTTATTCTGTCTATTGAGGCTTGGTTCAGACTGTGCATTTCCTCTGTGCTTGGGCTTTTCTTCTCTCTATCATGTCTTAAATGGAGACGTATTTCTGGCCAACTCTTTCCCTTTATATATATTTACTTTTGTTTGAGGCAGCACTATGTCTTTTGGAGAGTTTGTAAAGACTCACAAAATGTCAGAAAGCGCTGAGGCCCAGTAGCTTCAATAAGATCGCACCTGAAACTTGACCTTAGATAGTTAATAATATCTTTTAAACAGAAAATATTTATTTTATTTTATTTAAAAAGAATTCTTTAGTCATCTACTTGAAAAAATAAATAAGAATCATCTGTGAGAAAACAAGACCTTACATCATCTAGGCTTAATCAACAATGAAATTTATGGCTGAAATCACATACTGGAAGCTTCAGCCAGTCAGTCAATGTGACTTGAGGTCTCCGATTGGTCCACACCATTTGTCAACAAAGAAGAAACAGCAAAAAAGAAAGGTAACGGTATTTTGCGGCGATGAATTGGTCCAGATTTAACTTTTTTACTAAAATGAAAAGGACCCGTCACTAGCCTATTGTTGGAGGATTAGGGGTGTATTGGGGACGGAAGTAAATTACAGCTAATGCAGCTTTAACAGGACTGTTTTACAGAGAAACTCACTGTGCTGTCACTGTGAGCATTTAGTGACCATTACAGCTCCTGTCGGTCCATCTGTCTGTTTCGTTTTAACAGCAGCATGTCCTCTGTGTAAAGTTCAAATTACTTGCACAATTAAAGTCAACAGGTTTTGTCACAAAAACAGAGAAAAACTCTCTGCTAAGTGTGCTCACAAGGATATTGTTATAAGCTGCAACCTCTAGTGTCAACAATTCATTGTGGCTGTTGTTAGATTTGGTTTTACCATATGGAACAAGTGGAATATATCCTTTGACATCAAATGTTACTAAAATAAGCACTTCATTTATTTAAATAGTGCTTTTATGAACTGATAAAACAAGGCCCAGGATTCATTCATTTGATTAGTTTAGTTAATGGTGTATAATAAATAAAAAGAAAAGTATTTGCATTTATAAAGTTTGCAAATGTGATTTTGATCTGATCCAGAAGAGATTTTTTGCAAATTATTACAGTTGCAATATTTTTGTTGCCAATATATTAATAAGGCTAAAGCGGTGATGTGATGGTGGGGCCATAAGACAGTAACAGTTAAAAAGTGGTACCTAGCAGGAAAGAGTTACATACTTACGTGTGGTGTACTGTGTGATAAAACAGTAACATCATGTGACATGGTAGAACCATACATAGTGCTGCTCACAATACAGCAATGTTTTTACTACAGATGTGGTTGCATTCAGGCCAAATAGGGAATTCTGAAGTTTAGACCAGAGAAGGTATAGAAGACAGATATCAGTGTCATTTATGGGCCAAACAGTCATCCCAAAGTATAATGCTGTGTATTTCCCTCAGGCAGGGTTTGTAACATGTTTTGTATCTTGTGTATGCAGCTCAGGCTAAACGTATGAAATGTGTAGTGATGCCAGACTAAAGCAGCAGGTCCAGATGGCTCATTAGTCTGCAGCAGTGAGACACTACAAGCCTCACCTGAAAATGTCCAACCACTGTCCAGCTCCACCAAAAGCCATTACAACAAACCACACCTCACCTTCACAAGCTTTTGTCCAACTCATTTACAAAACATCTGCACACAGCACAAGACGCCGATGTAACACGGCTTGGGAAATAATTAGCTGTTGGTGTCTGTGTGATGCCATTACAGGTCCTTGAGATGTCAGCTGAAGCCAAATATATCCACAGCAGACATCATTAACAGCTCATTGGACAGCAGCACACACATGAGAGACAAACACACAGAACTGCTACTAAGGTACTGGCTTCTTGATTGCAGTTTTGTATTTTCTGTCTGACATTTCACTACATTATATTATATTTATGTATTCACTTCATTAGTGGCTCTACAATCCCACTTGTTGTGCTCTGTTCAGAGTCGCAGCTGTGGATTGCTGTGACCTTCATACTTTACACATGTTCATACATGTCTCCGTAGACATGTAAGTGGAACTATATAAATACTGCTAAAGTGTTTACACTTTGACTGTGTTAATCTCTGAGGGAAATACTTCTCCATGCACACAGCACCGTGATACAAGTGAACAGTGCCAAACTTGGAGTATTGATAAACTTAAAATGCTATCAGTTAGCCTAACATGAGAGACAAGCCTCATTTGCATCAGTAATTTTTATTAAGGGCTGTGTCTCATTTGGCTAAGCATGGATCCTCAAGTCCTTGAGTCTTCAACTGCTCACTCGCACCAGAAATTATTCTCCATGCAGCATCTTTATCGCTGTCCCAAAGCTCTTAACACTGCTGCAAGGAGTGAGGATGGGAGCCAGAGGACACTTCTGCAGGAGATATGAGCAAGGATCCACCAGAGCTTCCAACAAAACCATATGCTGTTGGATGAAACGCTCATGTGTCTCTTATGTTTCTTCAACTGAGGTTTCAAAAGTTCTCTTTGATGCAATGATTCATCTGTGAATGTTGGAATAAGTACACATCATAAATACATGTTCATTTAAAATCTAACAAATATTTTCTGCAAATGTAAAATTCTGGTTTTACAACTCAACTACAGGTTTCGCTGTAGATCCAGTTGTGTAAATGTCAACATAAAGAGACGTTGCCACAGGTGATGCTCCTGAGGAGAGGACGTCCCATCGCGCTTTACTCACCTCTCTTCATTTCTCTCTTCTCTCCTGTCTGTGGGTGGGATAGAGATGGGGAGGAGAGTGGAGGGGACGTGGATGCAAAATAAGAGTTTTGAGACCAAGCCCAAGACCAAGTCTGGTTCAAGCAAGCTCACATCCTTTGCAATCAAATTCACTCTCATACTTTATTATTAGTGCTTCAGCCTACTATTGATAGGCCTTCTACTATTCTCTCTGTATGTAAATGAGTTTGCTGGTCTATATACGGCAGGAGAAGAATGTGTGCATAATACATGTCAGTATCACTGCATAAGAATAAGGCTGAGGGACTGTGTGTGGAAAGTATGTTGTGTACAAGCTGTTCTAGCCAGTGTGCACAAGGACATGGCAGAAATGCAGACTTAGTTAGACTGAGTGTTTCATGTCCAGTCCTTGTCCATGTGACAGAAGTGACTCTTGTTGTCAAGTCCTTTTGTGTCAGTAATAAGCTTTATGTAAATACTGGCACAGTGCATGCTCTGAATAAAACGTGCATAAACAATTGTTTTTCGTATGTAGAGTGAGGCTGCTTTGTATCTGCCTACACTACAAAGAAATCTGATTTATTTTCGAGATATAAGCATTTTTAAGTTTGTTTTGTTTTTCAAGTTCTGTGTAGTTTCATTAAAAAAAAGTATGATGAAGTATGATTTAGCATGTTTATGTTTAGTCAAAATTCCCATATTTTTAAGTAAGGTGGGTAAAACATATGGCCCATGGGCCCAAACTGTCCCACTAGAGAGTACAATGGCAATTTTGCCTACTCTGTTGCTGCCAAAGTAACCTTCTATGTCAACCTCATTACCCAAAAGAGTAAAGTAGACTTAGGGTGTGGAGTTTTCCAAGAAAAATGGACCACTTCATATTTATTCACAGAGGAGAATGGGAAACTTGTGTGTTTGGTGTGTATGCAGCAAGTTTCAGGAGTGTAATATTCAGTGGCACTATGACTATGATTATGGTGAAAAATTCAACAGCTGCGAGGACAACTGAGAAGAGAGAAGATAAATGAATTGTTTGCATATCTAAGGAAACAACAACTGTTTTTTTAATCCATAGCTGAGAGGTCAGTGATGCAGCAGTGAAAGTCAGCTATGTATTGCTTGCACAATAGCATTAGCATCAAAGAAATATTTTAAAGGATGAGCACATTCAGGCTGTATGTGGCTCATGAACTAAAATGCATTTGACACACCTGTTTTAAGGCTTAAAGGGAAGACTGGACTAATTTGATATCAATCTAATAAACTTTGCCTAAATATTTTATTTCCTGCGCCAGATAAAACAAGAGAAAATACAAGATGTGTCACAGTTTGCTTGTTTGTTTTTATACTTATACTAAAAATGTAACATCTATTATGCAGGTCTGGTAAAATCTTGAACAATGTCACTAAATTGTACCTCCTTGATTTGTAACCAATGTGCAACCATTACATGTTGCTTTTGACAATGTGCTTTGTATCAGCTCCACACAACAAACAAATGCAGTTCATTAGTGGAAATTAACATGATTATGTCTCACTACTCGATCCTTGAGCCTACGCTAAATGGCTTTTTACTGCAAGAGTCCTCTGCAACCATCAGCCACCAGCGTTAACAACCTACGCCTGAACAAGCTTTCCTGAACCTAGATCAACTAGTCATCACAAGTCAATTGAGAAAGCTTGGGCAAGACAGATATTTCATATTTATATATATTTTTTTTTTTATTATCGGAGGCTCTAGGAACTGATAAAGCACAACCAATAGTGGTGAGATGTTTTTAACATTCTTAAATCCTACCTAGTTTTGTACTGAAAATGTTATTATTCTATAGTGTAAATGTGGCATAGTAGACCGACTTCAGACCTAGTATTAAAATACAGGCAAAGTGGACAGATATAATGCATCCAGCCTCAATGCAAAATGTAAATGGACTTAATGTGTCCTGACTGCACCCTTTTAAAGACGCTTTAGCTTGCATTTATCCAGATGTAGTCAGATTTCTGTGGAAGTGTGGACAGGTGTGAGTCCTGGCTCACATTGAGAGACCTTCTACATCAGAGGAATTGTGTTTTTTTTAGTCAAAGTACCGCTCATTTAAAAGGTTGCCATCGCATTTAAACTCTACCTTGGTATGTACTATGAGAAGTAAGGCAGCTGGCATACTTAATATGTACCAGAAAGAACCATCAGAGAGAAAACATCAGAGAGAAGTTGTACAAAAAAGTAGCAGCGGTAGTTTTGCATGTGAAGCTTAAAAGTGAGAACCACTGTAATGTAGACACGTGAAAAAATGATAAATATCGAGTTGGACTCAAATATCCACACAGCTGGAGGACAAATTGAAATATTAGTTCTGAAGTGGTCCTCAAAGACTGTTGGTTTGATGTAGTTCAGGTTTTTTGGCTCTTGATGGATTACGCCCTTAAAGCTGTTAGTGTTGTACAGGTTTTGACCATTTGATCAATTGCTGAAAAGATTCCCCGGGGAGTGGAGTAAATCACCCAATTACACCAGACTCTCCATTGATCTTCTTCCACAGCGGGGATAACTTCACGCTACAGTGCAGGGGTTAAACATGTAGCAACCTCATCGATGCTCCTGCAGTGGGTCTTTCACAAAGCTGTGGTCTGGACATGGCACAATCTGCAGAAATATTGACCTGAAAATAGCAGATATTATCAAACACAAATCTCTCTATTTGTAACTCAGCAACAACGTGACTCACACAGACTTGTTAGTCCCAATGCACAGCAGAAGAGGGAGCAACCTGACTCATGATAAAATTGTGTTTCCTTAAACATTTTGAAATAATGCATTAGAAAATATTAATGGAATCAACAAAATGAACAAAAACTCCCCATGTGGAAAACTCTTTTTCCATCTAAGGAACAATTTTAAGGTAAGTTTGTTTGTTTTTTTGTTTGTTTTTGTGGCATTTCAAAACATCTCTGGTGCTAGATCCCTGTGAGCCATCTTGGACATGTGCCCAGAGACAGGTGTAGAAGCAAGAATCTTACAATTTAACAGACCTTGATTAAGGAGCACAGTTCTCAAACAATCTGGCTCCTCCATGTGGTGATATTTATCCTTTTATTAAACATATTTATTGTTTTTATTGGACATACCTCTTTACGTAGATACACATTTTGCAGTTAAAGCTGGATGGAACAGTCTTCAATATGGCGGCACAATATATAATAAAGCTAGCATTATCCCAATATCAACATGGGCATTTTGCATTCTATACTTATTGGCATGGTCTCCAAGCTGTATCATCATCACAATATCCAACAACAATATTATGTTGTTTGCAGCCCTTGTCTCCATTTCTAAAGTGAACTAATAGTAAACTAATTATGCTGCTCTGAGTTGAAGTAGTTTGATGATGGGGGAGTTTAAAATCTGTGAGCCTCAGCGCCTGTATTTGGGAGTATTTCTAAATGTTTTCTTTTTTTCCTTTCATCTGCACCGGCACTGCCCTAAACCGCTGCACACTGCTGGTCTGCACCGCTCTGCCTCTCTCAGGTTTGTCTCAAATGGGACATCTGTACAGCACCACAAAGGTCTGCCACAGCATCCGAAGCATACTAATGCTGCGCTCGGCTTCTGCAGGCACACACTTGTTATTTCTGTAAAAAAATCACGCTCCCACAAGGAATAAGAACACGCTTGTTTCTGCCTGCAGCACCGAAAATGTAAATGGACTCACATTACTCTTCTAAATATCAATGTTTTCAATGCAACAGCTCATTATGGCTGCGAAACACAAGGAGGTGGCTAGACACTGAAAAGGACAGCTCGATGTTACAGAACATTAATGACATATTAGGTGCATACATAGCAGTAAATGCACAAAAACAAGAACAGTTTGTTTATTTGTGTTGATTTATGCAAATTTGTCATGTGTTATTGTGTAAAGAGTTTTTGTGGCATTTTCATTATACTTTAAAATAGCTGCTTGTCTGCCTTTTTTCAGAAGGCCATAAACCTTTCCAGTGGCTCACTGTTCGCTGCAAAGGCTGAGTTGGGATGTTGGTTGGAGAAATTTACACCAATATAACAGAAAGGAGAAAATTCAGGTCCATTTGGAGCTTCCTTTTGTGGTGTCATATGCACTCACCTGCCACTGTAATAGGTTCATTTGTTCACTGCAACTGCTACGTCGCCAAAATCCATTATCAACCCGTAGTGTTTTTTTTTTCCGCTATCTGTCACAAGACATCCATGCATGTGGTCTAGTGCTCTGCTATCACTCCTATTGGTAGTTTGGGTCCAAAAGAACAATGGCCATAGCCCCATCAACAATAAAACTGGTCAACTGCCACAATGTGACGAGATGGGTCTTGTTTTTTCTACATAAACAATTTAAAAGCACTTCCATGCAAAGAACCACTGAGTTATAAATCACAAACGGAACAAAATTTTCTTCTACAACTTCAAAGGCATCAGCTAGTGTATTTATGAATGTGTGCACTTCCTGCATTTGCAAGACCAGCAAAATAGTAGAAAAGAGTAGAGTAGGGCTTTTAAATGAGCCTAACGAGCTAAAGAAAGTCTGTATTGATTTTGTGCACGAGCCTAAACTGAGCATGGTTAACAGGACACTTTTATCTTTAATATAGAGCCTCAAGACTCATTCAAATGTAAAACCTCAAATCTTAATTTTAAAGGATCCCTAACATGGAACAGAAAGGCCTAGCTGTGGTAATAGGTGTAAAAAAAAAAAAAAAAAAAAAAAAAAAAAAATTATAGTATATCCTTCTTTCTATTTAATCACATCTAATTAATGAGCTGGCACAGAAATGCACAACTGTTGAGAGGTCGAGCTGAGACGCACTGCTCCAGAGACAAAACATTTAGACCAATATATCAATAGAGTTGCCTCAAAGGGTTTTCAAGAAGGGATCGATGCAAGTATCTGAAGCTACCATTAGAGTGAAAACAAATGGACCCAATACAGTCTATTGCTAAATAATAATAACTCCACAACTTTGAGATTCAGCTTGCAGCTTTTTATGACCAATACAAAATGCACTGATTGATAAAATGTTCAGATATTCTGCATTTACAAAATCTACCACATGTTCAGTTTGGCTGAGGGTTAATACTCATGGATTATGTTGCCATTAATGCCTCTCAATCCAAACGGGAGGTTTTATTTCAATATTACATCTGAAAAGGGACATTGACATTTGACACAAACGGCATTAAACAAATACAAAGCATAGTGTGTACTCTGTTTTAATCTGAAGAGAAAGGTTTAACGTGATATAACATTGTAACATTGCTCCCAATTTCATATTAAAATCTTACGTAAAAGGACTGCTTTAAAAGATCTTTTGATAATCCAGGAATGAACAGATTTGTTATGTGCTTGATGGACATATTAAAGTTTCCACAGGTGCAGGATCCTAAAGGAAATCGGTCTAAGAAATGATATGTTTCTTTACTGTACAAAGAACTAGTCTGGTCTCTGTGTACTTGAGTTGGATTTCCAGGAAGTAGTTTAATAGACACAGAATTAACTTCCCCTTGACACAGTTTGAACGAAAAACAACCAAGATGAGGTCTTGAGTGATGTCATAAAGGCTAGATTCATTTTGGATAAACAGTTTCAATTGGCTGGATGGGATTTCTACCGATAGCTTTGAAGGGAATGGGTATGACTGGCCAGGTTAGCTCAGAGCAAGCTTCAAAGTGTATGCTAAGGCAAAGACAGAATGTAGCATAACAGGGTTGGAGTTCTATTCTCTTTGTATTTTTATTTTTTTTAATTTTTTTTAGCATTTTGTAGTAAGTGTAACCTTCAACTCATTCAGATTGGACTCTATTAAAACTAATCTATGTACCTTTCACTCACAACATTTGGAACAATACCACTTACTCGTTTACAGCTCTGCCCTACAACTATATATCATTTTCGATTTGTCAGCAACATGAGCTTTTTGCACATTTTTGCTACAAAAGTTAGACAGATATTTTTTCAGTAAGGGGCTGTAGCCATGCAGTATCACAAAGCCTAAAACAAGATGAATTTAGAGAATGCCAACCCAATGACTACGCATGTGTTGTCAGTGAGAGGGTGGAAAACATTACAGAACAGCTTGATATGTAGTTGCTCTCTATATACAAGCTTTACGGCTACACCAGCTAAAACCCAGTTCACTGGAGTACATTATGCTTGACTTGTACAGAAAGCCAAATACTGAGGAACAAACTGCAATCTGCCTGAGGGGATTAGCACACATCGCTAAAGCAGCTAAACCTAAAGTAAGATAAAACACACATCTACTTAGACGTTACACAAATGCATATGAGTTAAAGTAACACACACAGCTTCATTGTCAAGCAAAACAAGGAGCTATATATTGTTATACTTTTAAGCCTACCTCCTTTGTATTTTTTGTGCGAACTTTATTACTTTAGATGCTGAATGATGGGGAAATGTAATGTAATATTCATGACCATTCTCTGAAGCCAGGTTATTTTAGAAAAAGGCTTTTATTCTTTATTTTAGGAGTGAACCTGTACCTTTTTATGCAGTAATGAGGTGGGTGCATAAAGAAAATGCAGTCATGAGTAATACAAGGGCCTCTAGAAAAGACTCACATCTCACACTGATACACTCTTCAGAGTCGATGTTTGAAATGTTAAGTGGCCACTTACCTAAACCAAGCTGGCATTTTTATGACTTTGAATATATTTTTATGTTATTTCATTTTCACTTTTTTGAAAAGGGCCCATTCAAAGTGCCAGAATGAATCAGGCTCCCTGTCAGAAAACCAAGAGTGCATAAAGATGTTTCGGCATTAAACTCGAATGTGTTGCTTACAGTGAACTGCTGAATTTTTCATTGATGCTTCTAATATCCTCATATTTTATCTTGGAGAAGCTTTGCTGTTTAGTCAAACATATATCAGCCCTTCATTAGCTAAAAGGTCATGTTGCTCCTCTTGAATGTCATTTTTTGTTTGTTAGTTTAGAGCACAAATCAGATCCATGTACAAAAAAAAAAAATGCTCCAAAATAGATCACACAAGTCCAGCCTCCTTCAAAAACAACAACAGTTCTGAAGAAGGCTGGATAAATGTTGATTAATTCTTTAGATTAATAATGAGACAGGTCCCCCAAATCTGTCTTGCTCAGGTCAGCATAGGCCGACACTATTGTATGTTCCACAAAAAATGCAGATATTAGTTAACAGTTCAAAACCAAATGTTGCTCAGTTGATATGAAGTGACTGAACTCTTCTCTGTTGTGGTCCCAGTTGGAGGGTAGGCCTAAGGCACTGTGTGTCATCAGTATTTCTTTTTGTTTGTTTGTGTAATTTTTGAGCAGATTTCAACAGTTTGCATCACAGACCTCTGTGTTCCTTTATTTATTTCTCCAGCTGTGAGTTGCAACAGAAATTTAGCATCAGTCAAATAACGTGGGGCTTCTTTCCTACAACCTTTCATTTTTTGGAATAAAACTTGGAATATTTTAATTTTCTTTCAGTTTACACCAAATACATTTGCTTATTCAGCAATATCAGCAAACATAGTTTCTCACTAACACTGCTGTTTATTACATTAAAGCAGCATCATGTAACCTTTAGCCAATAGAGGGCACAGATGCCTCTACAGATTGTGTGTTGTTACGACAGCTGTGTCATATTCACAGATGATAGTGGAGACTATTCATGTCTTTTCATGTCTTCTGAAACGAAAAAAATTTAGTATATTTTGTATAAATACAACTCAGTTTTGTACCAGTATACTCTATAGCCCCTTTCACACATGGTTCACTGTAAATTACCAGGAACTAATTACCGGCATCACAAGTAGTTTTCACTGTTCACACATGCACCTCGTTGCCGAAACATTACCTTGTCACCGAGTTCCTAAAACAACCTGTTGGGGGCAGTAACGTGATCAGTAGCGTCCAAACAGCTATTAGCATTCCATGTATAAATCCATATTTGAGGATTCAGACTGTAGTGGCAGGCTTCACAGCGCCCCTACAGGCCTGGCAGATATATGCAAAGTTAGCAGAGTGTATCCGTGTGATTGCAGATTATTTTGATTATGCTACTGGTCAGTGTTTTGGTGTTGTGTAAACATATCCACACTCTCTCTTCTGACAGCACTATCTGGTGTGTCTCTTAAGAAAAGCTCAGTTTTTGTATCATGTACCAGGATCAAACCCCAGGATCAAACTGAACTAAAGTGACTGAAAGCAGGAGGGTTATACATATGCTTGCTATTAAAAAATCTGCTTCCCTCCAGCTAATATAATAAAAGTTTGTTCACATTATTATGTCTGATTATTGGATTCAATTTCTTTATTGAAACTAAATTGTACTAAATTGTACTTTTCCAATAGTTAGTTCAGAATGAATTAGGTTCAGTTCTATTGTTCAATAATTAATGACAAAGTCTCATGTCTTCATTATAGTCACCATTGAACTTCTATTGAAAAAACACTAGGCACAAATGATGTATTGATCTAAACGTAATGAATGAGTAGGTTACATAACCAGTCTTTATGGCAGGAATAAAGATGCCATTTTAAACATTACATCTCCTTAGCTTCAGAGACATGAGACGTGATGCAATAATTAGAGAAATGTCGTCTCCTCATTGATTTGCCTCTGAAAGCTCGGTGTGGTGGTGGAGTATTGATAGAAAACTGATCAATGGGGACTTTTCTTCTCTCTGCTTAAATGAGACGTAACCGACAGATGTGAGGAGGCCAATGAAAACGTGGAGAAAGTTTAGAGCCTCATTAGCAAAGGCTTGACCTGCAGCAAAAAGTCAAGTCTAGATCCACAGAGCTCATCAGAAAGATCCATTTCGGTGGAAATTCTACACAAGTTGCTCAGAAACAAATTCCAGCTTGTGTTAGTGCAAACAATAGGAGTTAGGGCTAAAGCCACACCAGTCAGACTTGATAAGTTGCGATGATGCCACGCGTTGGCAGCCCACTGAAGTGGAGTATTGATTAAATTGAGTTTTGATGATAAACTATGACGAGGAAACAGCCACCTTCAACATCTCTTTAACACCGTAAGTAAATGAAGCCATACAAGGAGCGATGAAACTAATGCGTAAATAGGCCGTCTTTCACCTCTGACGAAGCAGAAGGATAGAAGTGAGAAAAGTTAAAGAATCGAACTGTGATGCAGAAGTGTGTTTCACAAAGTGCAATAAGTTGCATCAAAAAACACAGAGATTTAAATAAACTAGAATAATACTAATATACCTAATAAAAAAGTGATGGTTCATTTTAAGTAAACACACAGAGAACTGCTTCTTAAAATCTGATTTGTCTCATTTAATAATTTCTCCAAAATAGTAAATCTGTGAGAAACAAGTAAAGACAGATCACCCTAAAATACAGTATATTTTAACACTGTCAATCTCATGTGAGCCATCATTTATTTTGTAATTTTTCAGTTAAAGCCAATTTTTATTTCTTTTCTTTGTGGTTAGCAGAGTTAATCAATATGATAATGTTTAGGGGACTTTTGTAAAATGAGTTACCTCACTAACCTCTCAATCCGTCTTAGTCGTAAAGGGTACTCCGGCTTCCTCCCACCGCCCAAAGACATGCATGTGTAGGTCAACTGGCAAATCTAAAGTATCCCTAGTGAATGAATGTGAGAGTGAATGGTTGTCTGTCAATTTGTGTCAGCCCTGCAACGAACTGGCCACTGTCCAGGGTGTACCCTGCCTAAGGCCCAAAGCTTCTGGGATAGGCTCCAGCCACCCGCGACCCCAAACAGGACTAAGCGGTAGAAAATGAATGTTTATTATTATTGTTGTATTTATTATGATTATATTTAGTATTATAATATAATAACATTATTCAAATATAATATTTAGTTATACTCTGAATATATAATATACAAAATATATAAACTAATTCTCCATCGAGTCTTTAGAAACGCCTCTGGGTTTGTGTCATGTGTCTTGCAAGCCCCACTCCGGAGCAGGAGTTGGCAGCAGTCCACAAATGAATTGTAAACAAACCACTTTTTAACAAACGTAGAAGAAGACGGAGAGAAGACAGACATGCGCAGTAATGTGTGTGTACCAGAATGCTGAAGTTTAACGAATCAAAGTTTGATGCTATTTAGTTGTGGTAAGTTACGATTATTTATTCCTTCCTCTGGGCTAATGTAATTTTCTGCGGCGTGTTAAGCGAATAAAACCACAAAATAAACTTTTGTCCTAATCAGAAAGCATATGTTAGAGCTGCTAGAAGCACATTAAACTTGACAGATGTGTCGTATTTAGCTGATTATGTTATCTATTTTGTATTTTACCGACAAGGGGCCTAAAATAAGAATGTTTTCTAGTAACTTTCTCCATACAACAGTAAATGTTCTGTCCCATTTTTGAAGAACAGGACAATTGCGTGAATATCCGCTCATTGTTGACTTCTCTTTTCCTCTCTGTACGTGCTTGACCGCGAGTACACCCTGTTTCCATTCACAACAATAGTTTATTTCACTCAATTTGCTTAAAGTTCCTCACACTGTTGAGGAATAAAAGCTGCTCATTTCTTAAAGCTGGATAAGTTGGAAAAATGATAGACAGACAAAACTTGTTTTGTAAGTTACAGGTGAACTTTGGGGCGTGTTTACAGCCATTGTACTTGTCTATTATTGTTATTACTGTCTATAATTAGGTTAATACCTGGTTGATTTTTATATGATTCCAGTTAGCTAAGTAATGAACTTTTATGTAATGTAACTGTAAAAGTTATCATGTAGTATTGTGCAACAATGTTCACTAAAAACAGTCACACTTAATATTTGCCACATTTTTTTTTTGTTTTTGTTTTTTGGATTATATTCATACACTTCCTATTGTTATAGAATTATAGAAAGTATTATATAATTTTTGATATTATAACAGCCATCATTATAATGGTGTTGGCCTTAAGTACTGTGCAAGGTAGTTGAGTGTGGCTGGCTGCACACAGTTTTGAAACTATGTCATTATAACATAATGAGAAATATCCACAGGTCAAAGATGGTAGGAAGGACTGTCAGTAAAGTTATGATGAATTATTTAACCAATCATAAGCTTTAATCACAATTTTTTTTTTTAAAGTTCTTTGTTGCCAGTGTCAACAGTGGAAGTGAATGTTGGTCCAGAGCCAATACATAAATAAATACAGAAAACACTGCAAGAGTGGGTCAATAGTTTTGTGTCATTGTTTCTTCATATATTTGAAGTTATCTTTTATAATATTTAACAAGGCAAGAATTAATCTAAATTGTGACTTACAATATTACATATGGATTGCATCCAATTGCTGTGAAGTGCTGCTGGTACTGTTTGAACATGAAATATGTTAGGGATACAGACCCAGCTGAAATATATGCTGACTGGATGAAGTTAGTAGTGCCATATTGCTTATTACTTTGTCATATCAAATCCTAGCAAATTACCTGCCTTTGCAACCAGTCTTTTGTTTACTTCTGTCTTGTTTAACCACTAATTTTTGGCTGATATTGATTATAACTTATTTCTAGACTAAAAATTCATGTGCAATAAATACTGAATTTGGTTGACAGCAAACTTCATAGGGATGCTAAAACAAGGCCACTGATATACATCCAAAGTTGATATAATGTCGACTGTTTCCTTTTTTTCCACAGTGAAAGGTTAAAGTCTCCAGCTGTACTTTGTGATGCCTGAAAACTGAGCCAAGACAAGGTTTGTTTTGTTGGAAAAGACAGTGTTTACCCCATTTACTCTTGTTAGATTCTTCCTGACAGGACAGTGTTTTGTGTTTCACAGTGAACATGAGTGAGGAGGTGTTTGAGGTCCCGGCAAGGAATGAGTACCGCTACCTGGTACAGGATGATGAAGAGGAGGTGCAGTATGTGCGCCACAGACAGTACATCAGCCCGCTGCTGGTCCTGTCCCGCCGCTGCATTGTCCTCATCTGCCTGGCCGTGCTCTCACTGCTCGTCATAGCTACCTACCTGGGATATGTGGCCAAGACGCTGCCTCCGGGGCTGGCTCAGGTGTCTACCCCCTGTGGCACCTACAGAGGCAAACATGTGAGTTCACATTGATGAATGCAAGAAGCTAAATAATGATATTACGGTCTACTTTCAAATGTTGCATTAAAATCATCATCAGCAGATCTCGATATAATGCAGACAATTAAACCTATTCTGAGCATAATGCCATTAAACATGTTTATAAACCTACAAGTTATGAGTTTATATGATCACTTTGCTAGCCAAATTGAATGCTCGCTATAGCCTGCTTTCATGCACCAGTCAGCTGCTGTTTGGTCTGGGGGCTGTGGTTTTGTCTTGTAAAACTTGAACCTAACCTGCCTCAGAGCTGCTGTCCAGTGTAAGGTTACACAACGATCTAACTTGATAGAAAGAGAACCAGCTTTGTGAAAACGAAGGGATATCTCTGACATTATCTTGCTAACTTCTTAATCCAGCTTCATAGTACAGTACCCAGAGAATGAGGCGCGGGGCTAGCTGGCCAACAAACATTCACCTGTAAATTATGCCTTTAAACATATCCCACATTATTAAATCATTCACAAAACCTAATGCAATTACTAATATCACACAAACAGTTGCCTCAAAAATGGCTTTATTGACTATACAAGACAACACCCCCTGTCCTTAGACCCTCCATCAGAGTGGTGAAAAAAAAATTAATGAATAGATGTGTCCACCACAACTGTTATTTTTAGTACATTTTCGTAATTTATACAAATAAATGAAAATGAAAGTCCAGTTTATTAAAAAGAGAGAGTACAGCTCAGACCATCACACTGCCCCCAGTGTCTAGGCCTAGATCAGCAGAGCACATCTAGTTGGTTTTATCTAATCATATATTCTGTATGTCCTGACTGTAAGCTTTTTAATAAATAAAGATTTTAAGCCTCATCTTAATGGTAAAGACATCTCTATAAAGACGAAATATATACTTTTATTAGGAAATTTTTTCCAATTTTATTTGCTGTATTTTCTGCACAAGCAAACGAGTGCTAAATTTTGTAAAGTCAGAAGCTCTTAAAAATACGCTGTTTGACGGACTACACGAGTTGTTTAAGTAATGGCAATTATGTTCTATTTATATCTACAACTGAAGACAAAACACTGACACTTAATACTTTTGTTATTTGCACTACATTCAGACAACTTCATCTTTATTGTTTAATAAAAAAATGTAAACACTCCGATGAGATCTGGGATCACTACAAATTTAAATGTTTAAAGTTCACTTACAGTTTATATCAGACCTGACTTGATTTATGTACAACACAAGACAGAGTAGTGCTAGAAAGTTGATACTGATGATCTGCAAACAGCAAGACATGGAGCTTTGTCTGCTTATTTCGGCTGATGTTTACATAATTTTCCTCTGATGGGTTTTTATCAAATAAAACATTTCGTTTTGAAGAATGAGAAGAAGTATTGAGTCATGTGCAGTCCTGCATTTTGATACAAGTGCATTGCAGAATAATGTGAAATGTCCTAGAGCACCAAAAATAAAAGGTTTTATTGGCAACAATTACTTTTATGTTTTTAATTCAAATCAGAAAACCGCTCCATGCCTGCAAGTGGCTTCTTTACCACTTCCAACTTTTTAAGTGCATTATGCTAACATTTAGTTACATTTTTCTTTTTTAATTTATGATCTCTCATCACTTCTCTTAGAAAAATGGTGCCTACTCATTTAAAGGCATGCGGTATGCTGCTCCCCCTGTGGGATCCCTGCGCTGGGCTCCTCCGGCAGAGCCCACCTGCAACAGAGACAGAGTGAGTGATGCCACACATTTCGGCAGTGTGTGTGCTCAGGTCACGCCCATGACCAGCTCTGGGAAGGTCATGGGGCAGGAGGATTGTCTTTTCATCAACGTGTGGACCACTTCACTGCAGCCTAGCACCCAGCTGCCCGTAATGGTCTGGATCCATGGGGGCTATCTGCACATGCTCAGTGGGGGCGAACCTGGATATTCTCCCACAGAGAAGCTGGCAGCTGACACCGGCGTTGTCTATGTCAGCTTCAATTATAGACTCAACGCTTTCGGGTTCATGGCTCTGGAGGTGCTCAGAGAGGGGTCTCCAACCAAAACCTCTGGTCAGTGCCAGGTCCAACTGCTTCCTTCTGAGGGCCCAAACTCACTGTATGATTTATATATTATATGTTTTGTAAGGTTTCAAGATTTTTTTATGTATAGTATATGTAGATTATGTCCCTGGATGATATTTCACTCTAATTTCCTTTGTTTCATCCTGTCAGACCACTCTAAGGGAATAGAAAACCCCTAGCCATGAGTGAGTAGGGATTGTCAGGTTTCATCAGCAGAGAAGTAAATCCTGTGAGAATCCCATGAGAAGATTTTGGATTAAAGTAAAATGGTTAAGTAAAGAAAATGGTTAACAATGAGAGAAGCACTGTTTTCCACTTGAGGATTTGCAGTTTTGCGTGGGTGAAATTAGTACTTCAATCACTTGAATGAATGATAGCATTTATTTCAAACAAGTATAAATTGTGAGAAGAGTAATTGTTATCATAATCAACAATAACAAATAAAAATCAATCATACAAAAGTAAACATAACAAGAAATATATAAGCCAGTTTACATGGGCGAGTAATGAAAACACTCCCACTCCCAGCCTCTATGAAACATTGACATATTAAGTTATTTTTAACAAATTGACTAAAGCACAGAGGCTTTTCTATCAACTTTATGTAAAATAACTTGCTATACACCATGCTGTGTGCTGCTAAATAAACATGCATTGAATAAATATGTTTATACTGGCGGCAGTGCTGACATTAGTTTTGACTGGTTTTATGATTATGATGATTTATGACTATTTAATGTTCATCAATGTTTCAACCTGTCTAACTCACTCAGTGGTTAATGTGATCGAATTAAAATGCTGTTCACGTTAATGTCAGTAGTACCCAGCAGGCAGTGTTATAATGTGTGTCATTACATAATCCAACAGGCCTCATGACCAGTGACCCGTTCACTGACACAGTGGGATGTGGGCGTCCTTTTCATCTTCTCCTCACTTGCATTTCTAATTTTGAATCCCCTGTTTCATTGGCCCACTTCTGCTCTTCCAGCCTCAAAAGGGTTAAATATAGTCAGGCTAATGCAGAAAATGGGACAGCAGAAACAAGGCCATGTACCAATGCAGCTTCTTCTCACAAATTCATCTGCTTTTCCTTTCATCCATAGACATCTATCCATCCATCTATCCTGTGTTTTTCCATAGGGAACTATGGCTTCATGGACCAGATTGCAGCTCTGCAGTGGGTCCAGAGAAACATACACATATTTGGAGGAGATCCAACAAAAGTAACCATATTTGGGCAAAGTTCAGGTGAGAAAAAAAGCATTTGACAATAGCTATATTCAAAGCCACTCTTAAGCTACGATATCCACTGTTTTGCCATTTTGTATTCATGCCTTAATGTCATATGACTGAAATCAGGTACACTTAAAAATGCAGTGGTTGTTGTGGATGACTCGTAACTATAGGCTATTATGTCTTTACTGGTGCTTGAATGACAAAACCTCAGGCATTTATTGGTGCACATAAAGGCGAGATTTATTGCTATTACTCTGATAGTATTGGTAGTATGAGGAGAAATTGCTGTGAAGGGAAAGGAACCCAGATCCGTTTCACTTTGAAAAGTGAATGGTTATGACTGGCCAGGCTAAAGGAAGGGTACAATAATCAAGTTGCAGTGACAGAGTAATTCAATAATCAGGGCATGAAGATCTGTTTTAATAGTTTACCTTAAAGATGATAAATTGATTAAATTGAAATGTAATCAAGAAGAAAGGGATGTGATGATGGAGAATGAAGTGTGGTAATTGTTCTCGAAATGATAGCTGGGTTGGATGAGACTCAGTGTGGGGCTTCTGTCTCAGGTAGTTCACCCAACTGAGTAGGGACCCCTCTCATAGGGTCTAGTAATGAAGAGGATTCTGAAAGAAAATTGGTGTGGAGCAAAGGACAGGGAGGGTAGGGTTGAGACGACAGACAAGAGCAGTGTTGAATGAAACCGATGGTAATAGGGTTTCTGGGAAAATTGGTGGTAATGGGGCACCACTAGTTTATCTGACAAGGACAATGGACTATACAGCAAATACAGCTGAAACTTAATTATCATAAGGCATTTTTTTTTATGCAGAGATTGAGTTTTAACTGAGTTTAGAGCTATTTGTTGTGAAAATAATCCAGTCAGCAAATTGTCATGTGGCATTCTTTGGGTTGATGGACACAGTTCATCGCTAACAAGAGTGTAGAGTAGGCTCCTGAGGCTCAGATGAAAATGCTGTTATTGTGTCCTTACTGTTGACTGCGAAATAACAAAAGTCTCTTGTGAGCAGGAGGGACCTCTGTGTGGACGCTGATGATGTCGCCGCTCGCTAAAGGCCTGTTCCATGCGGCGGTGGACATGAGCGGCTCATACGTCTACAACGCCACTCTGGAGCAGGCCGAGAGCGACAACCTGGTGTTCCTTAAAAAAACGGGCTGTACGGATGCCACCTGTCTGCGGCACCTGTCAGTGCATCAGGTGCTACAGGTAACACTTCTGCCTTAGGCACACTGGGTTTTAGAGATGCACAATATGCTGCAAATTTATTACATTCATGTTTTTTTTAACTCTTACTGCACTTGTTAGTGTAAATGCCCTTAAGGAAATTTAAACTTCTGACTCCACAACATTAGACTTAAGTAAAAACCCAGCTAACAGTATTCCTGACTTTTCTTTTACTTTAAACATCTTTACTTATAATTCGTTCAGTCTGTCAATAGCAATGTTAATACTCCTACTGTCCAACATAAAGGTAATTGATCGTATAAGAAGTCAGAGAAAAAAAAACCGAAACCATCTGTGGAGCACAAGGATATCATCAGACCAAAACAACTGACAGAGAAGTTGGTCCAGCGGCACACTAACTTAAATTGTTTCTTCATTTCTGAGTTGGGCTAAACTCTGGCTGCCACTAAGCACTTCAGTTGTTTACTTCTATATTATTTATTGGTCCTCTGCAGGCGACTGTGAAGCAGGGAAGTTTTAGTCTGACTAATCTGTATACATACTGTAGTTGACTATTCATTTATTATAAAAAAAAATCAAATTTCTCTTTGTTGACGTAACAAATTCAGACAATGCAATATATAGCTGAGCTCTTACTGCATGTACAACCCTTAGCTGTGCCAAAGTCAGACACAATGTAACACCATAAAATACTATTAAACAATTGGAAAAAAATGATACTTACACATTTATTAGACTGGTAAAGATGGTTATTGCCACTCAATTATTATTATTATTACTATTATTATTAAAGTAGCTAGTTATTTTTGGTTTATTAGCATCAGGTTTAATGTCTCTTTCCTTTTTCTATTTTTAATAAAGGCTGAGTGTTTTTAAATAACAAGACCACATGAAAGCAGTATTAGTCCCATGTCCTGTGAAAAAGTTTGAGACATCTGTGTAATCAGTGGAAGTTTTTAACTACTAATTATTTTTTTCTTTGACGTAAAGGGCAATTGAGATATCACAAGTCATGTTGACGTTATTTAGCCAGATGCATTTTTACTCATACCCTCACATACGGTGTTCCTCAAGACCAGCTGCTTATTTAAGGTTTTTTTCTTGTATTAAACTAAGTTATTGTTATTTAAACTGTAATAACTCCTGTAATGAAACAGTTTTTACTGTAATGTCTACTAAATTTAGTCTATTATTATTGTAATAGGTTTTGTACACAGATTTATGTGACACTGAGGTATAAAATATGACTTAGAAGGGTAATATATATTGAGAGATAGTAGGACTGAAAGTGTAAGAGCACAGAGGTGTTAAAAAAGTCCCATTTACACAATTGCAACTTGAGACTATATTTCAGTAAAGAATGTTATAAAAGAAATTAAACTCTAGAATCTCTACAAAGATTGAACAGCAGTGTTTTATTGCTGTTAATAAGATTTTAAATGGCTTCTTTACTTTTTATACCTGTCACTCCCTTTGATAGAAGAGGGACCATTATGCTCTTTTATATTTGAATTCTTAAATAAAATTGTGGTGATTTTTTTATAGCTTGATTAAATCCATAAAATGCCTGGCTTTAAATCAAGAAAAGTTTTGCTGTTGGAAAATCTGTTGTATTCTATTACAGTAAATGTAATAAAAACAGCTTTCTGTATCAACCTAAATTTCCATTAGACGTGCAACAACAACCTTGAATCTTACGCCCGATCGTTACATCTTGAATCATATTAGGTCATTTCTTTACGTCTAGGGGCTCATTTTTCAACCTTTGAGCTGTCTGTTTCAATGCTTTGATGCTTACATTCTCATAAACTATGATATGAACTAAAGATGAATCTCCTACTTCTCACCGTACAGGCCGTCCCGTGGCAGGAGTACCCATCCTGGGCAGCAGACGATGCCGTGGATCTGCCGACCAAGGGCCACTTCAATGGTCCAGTGGCGGTCGTGGATGGTCACGTCCTGCCTGCGTCGCCCTTTGAGCTCTGGGAGAAGGGAGGGAACTACAGTGACGTCCCATTGGTCATCGGGACGACAGAGCAGGAGGTTGACTTCAGTCCCCCTGCCGCAAATATCACTGACTGGACCTGGGGAGACTATCAGTGGTTTGTGTCTGGTAAGAAGTAAGATCTGACAGCTCTGCTCTGAAGTCATTTTGGGCCTGTGCTTCATCAATCAGGGTTTAAAGTCTATTCCTGGATTAGATTTGCTCTATTAACATACATCACTTTATCATGTGAATATTGTACATCAATTATTTAAAAGATTCCTTGAGTAACCTGTACCATGTGACATTTGGATCGTCACAAACTTTGCAGTTCAGTCATTTAACCACAATTGAGATAATAGATGGATAATAGAGGCTTTCCATGTGAAAGAAAAAACTTTTGTATGGTGATTTTCATGTTTAAAAAGAGGGCAGGCCTTAATTGGAGCTGATAGAAAATAATAATGTACCACAGGCTACAACTTTGAAATTATTTGTGACACATAAACCCATGAAACATCTGACTCTCTCTAAATTATGTTAAATTTAAACCATACCTTGACTTTCACGACATCAGATCAAATTGTAATACAAGATCTTCAATTTCAACTTAAAATCATCATATTCATTAAATGTAAAAGTATTTTTTACAGTGTTTACCATTTAAAAACAATCACACCACAAAAAAGCATGTGTTGGTTGGTAAATGCAAAAATTTCAAGTGGGGACCTTGAAAAGAACTAGTGAATTAAGATGATCAAAGACAGTCCCGGGTTTGTCATTTGCTTTGTAAATCTTCCATGTGATGATAACTTTGGTTTGATTTTTTTTTCTATGCATTTTAACCAGTTAATTGAGAATTATCATAAACATCCTGGCCAAGAGGCAGCATTAAGATACAGAACAGAATAAATAGCAACAGAAATAGATACACCTATAACAGAGAGCAACATTTTTATCCTTTACATAACAATCAAACAATACTGCTGCTATCAATTAATGAGTCCCTCAAATGTGCAAAACTTCTGAAGCCCTCTGTCCGACATTGCATTTTCATATCGCCAACCTCTAACGTCATTGCAGATTCTTTCTTTTCAGCAGTTATTAGAAACACAAATTGTATAAGTTAGGCCCCTCTTTATTTTACATATTCTCTTTACTATTACCTAGTTACATTGTAGTTTATAATTTAGCAAGTACCTCAGACTTCATCTTTTTAAAAATAAACCATAAAGCTGTAAAGTAATTCTTCCCACGTTCTGTCTCTTATTAGAAAAACTCTCCTCTTTCAATGAGAGCCTTACCAAACAGGCTCTGGAGCTGTACCCCAGCTCAGCCCCCTGTCCCACCAGAGACCGCTGTCCAGAGAGGTCCTACACCAGCATGGCCTCAGACATCAGAGTCACCTGTCCTAACAACGACCTGGCCTCCAGAGCGGCGGGTGAGACGCACTCGCAGCACAAACAATATCAAGTCTACTGAGAAATTCACTCTGGAAAGTAGTAATTTCACTCCTGCTGTCTTAATTTATATGACGCTCTTTACTAGTACTTTATTATAGAGTGGTTTAGATCAGTCATCACACGCTTCACAATAATGCTACAACTCTTAAAGGGATAGATCAGCTTTTGTGTCTATAGTACATTAGACACTTTTGGAACTCATTTATTCCTTACAGTAGCTAGTTATTAGGACACTCCCAGTCTGGAGAAGCAGAAAGGAGAAACACCACTGAGACTGAACCGTGTACTGCTGGAAATTGGTCTAGTCGATATAGCTTAACATTTAAAACCTTGAAATACTTAAATATTCACAAAGCACAAACACAAAGCCTGTGTCATCGATCCTGTCTGTCAGACTGGGGCTTTGCTAACTTATTTACTGTTTTAAATAAGGTAGTTATCCCCAAACATCTCAGCAGACCTCCTTTTACAAAATACCGTCCATTTCAAGATAATTATGGTTATACATGTATTGCCAAAACAGGGGATTTCTATTCCTTGTAGCTGCATAGTATACTCAGACTTTTTAATGTGTTACAGCAGACATTTTAGCTCATGTTTTATCATTAAAGCACTGACTAGTTAGGGTCATAAAGCCCGTAAAAAAATGCTGAAGGCTAATGTTAAAAAAGCTTATAATGAAAAAAAAAAGTCAATTTGTAATAAAACTTATTCACAATATTTTTTTTTTCATACTTATGTAACTAATACAAGTGTCCGTGTCCACAGCGGCTCTCCAAAGCCCTGTTTATCGTTACATCGTGACTCACACTCCGTCCAAAGCCATCAGCACCACAGGAAGTCTGCTGTCCTTCCCCAGCCGCTTCTCCTTCCACTGCCTGGACTCTTTTGCTTTCTTTGGAGGTCTCCAAGCACTTCTGGGAACACCACTGCCAGATCACGACAAACACTTTCAAGACCTCATCACACATCACTTTGTTAACTTCGCCAAGCAAGGTAAAGAGCAAACAATACAGAATAATTTTAAAACATAAGTATGGAAATGTTTATTGTTTTGATGGAGCAAACATATTAGTTGGAGTTCAGAGAAGTGTACTATGAAACAAGACTGACAGAAGCAGATTTTATTTGAGTGCTTTACAATACTGGGTTTGTAGGTCAGACAGTGCATGCCTAAGGAAAAATCTGCCTCCATAGTACAGCCCCCTGGTCTGTCTTATGCTGCATTCATTTATTTTGTTTTGTCAGTATTGTCTCAGTGATGCCTTTTGTGTTTTATCTAATGTTCTATCTGCAGGAAAAATGGAAGAGGAGTGGCCACAGTACCCATCATCCATTGCGTTGTTGTCCGAAAAGCTGTCTGTGGTAAAAAACGACTCTGTCATGGCGTCTCGCTGTCAGCTGTGGCAGGAAAATGGCCTGTTTGCTTATGCTTGGATTAACTGATGACAATGGTGGGCACTTTTGGAGAATGTTTTGTGCCTGTATTATAAACATGCACCACAAGAATTTGTGTACAATCTGCTGTAGATAACGTAACAAGTTAAGATTTCTCACTAAACCACTGTTATGACACAAGAACGCTTACTTTCATTACAGCTGGACTAAAAGGTAGACTCTGAACAGAACAGGCACAATCGAAAAACTATTTTCAGTTGTGTAGAAAGGTTGTTCATTCAATCTCACACTTTAAACAAATGTAGGAAAATACGAAAGTTACAAGGGTAAGGAGATCTTAAACTTATTAAGTGAGAGCGGTGTCTGAGAAATATGAGTCAAAATTTGAGAAACCAATTTTGTGGCCTTTATATTTAGGTTTAAATCTAACCTTTAATAGGCAGCATACATCTTGTCCAGAGACTAATTGCTTGGACCTATTGTAAAGGACATAAGTGGAAATTATAGATGGTGTTACGTGCCATGGCAGAGAAAAAGAGAATTATGAAAGTATGTCGTCATTTGGATTTCTTTGTAGGAGCATAATTGTTAGAGGAGACATGTTCGCGCTTGTTCGCTTCATTTAGATTGGACCAAAACAAACCAAAAAAGTCTATTTAGTTCAGTTTGTGAGTACATTTCTCTTGTGAGTCGTCTGCTTAGTATTCCCAACGGCATTTCAACACTGGACCAAAAGAGACAATAGACTGAGCCTTTCTAATGAGACACACTAGATGGTGCTGTCCAAGGAGAGTGTTTGATCATCTCTGTCTCAAACGAACACAGACTGCCCGGTCTGAAAAGAACTGCTCTGTCCAGACTATAGGTCTTTTAATATGATTCTTGCTTCCTGTCCTGAGTTTTCATAAAGCAGTGACCTAGCATCATGTTAAAAGTGCCGTTTTACAACGGGTTTGTGCTACTTGCCTTTTACTGTGGAGAAGTCGGAATATTCAGTAAAAAGGCAAATACTCCACACCTCTTCTCGTGATGAGTTACATATTTAGGATAGTGTTGTAAGGTCACTTGTATAATAGACATAAATCTCCAGCCTTTGCTTCTCTCTTCTCACAGACACCTGTCTTTGTCTTCGGCCTACTCCACTGACAATTTTGCCCAGAGAGATAATCTTAAGAAAATCCAACCAGCTTGAAATAAATTGGGACGTTCCTAACAGATTGAGGACGGAAATTGAAAGACTCGGGCTAAATCACTGTTCACACTACACAAGAGTCAGTGCAGGTAATCATTTAGTCCACACCCTGCAATTATACTAAGGGCAAAATGTGACTGAAGTTGGTCTGGTTATTCTGCAGTCAGTGTGAGCTAGGCCTAACTCAACATGTGCATTGCTTCTCATTTTGCTTCTGCTCATTTTGTTTAGTTGCACAAACACTGCTCCTTCTGCTCTCGGGAAGCTATGGGGGTGGGTGGGGGGTATCCTTAGTGACAAAATTACATCCATTAAATTTAACCACTGACAACAAACCTGAACCTACTGAGCTAACGAACCTCCATATGGCCACTGTAGAGTCAAATCCAGCTCTGTAACTGCTGCTAGGTTTCACCCGCTCCACTGTTGTTTAAACCCTGTGAACACAGCACAGACTATTTAGGATTTTCTCTCTGATCTTTGGAGATTATGACTATTAAAGTGTCTTTGTTGTGAAGCAGAAGGACTGGGACAGACATGTTACACTAAACTCTCTAAATAGAGAGCTTTTTCCTCTTATTTTTACAATGACATGTCACTCACTTTCTCCTTTGAATTAGATTTTGTTCAAACTAAACTCCTTGTTCTTGTGAGATCTTGATTTGGCAGTCAGACTATACACACTGACTGACATCACTACTACATTTAAACTATTTTGCTTTTTCATTTATTTTCATTTTTTATTTTCATTTATTTGCAGCATTTACATCTGCATTTTACACCTTGGCTTGCATTCACAAACTGAGTCATGTTACTTAATCCTTTGTCTCTAATCGATTATAAGACAGTAATTTCCATTATTTTCAATCAATACTATGATATATGTGCCATATGCAATATACCAGTACGGCTTGACTAATATTAATGTTTTGACCAAAGACGTAATTATCTCTGCATTAATGATTTTAAGGTTTGATCAAATGTATGTTTGTGTTACTTTTACATTTATTCAAAAAAAATAAAATGTTAAGGGGTTTAAATATTTTTAATAATTTAGCAAGCACAATTATAAACAGGCAACAATGGAAATGTCTACATAAAGAAAAACAGAAGCTCTTAAAGTGTATAAACCACTGAGGATTAAATAAAGTGACTTAAATAAGTATCAGGGACTATCTTAATGTAAGGGGAAATGGATTTTCTTTGTCTGTTATCTGAACTAAAAAGAGGAGGAAGAAGAAGAAAAAAAAAAGATTTCTGTTAGCCTGGCCAGTCATCAGCCATTAAAAATGTATTTCCAGGAAACTACTAAAGGACACAGAATAAACTGGACACAATTGGATAGACATACAACCAATCAGAGAAACAAAGCCTCAAATAAAGCCTGCTAACCTTGTGCTGCAGCTGGATTCTTGCAAGATTTTAGAGTTTACAAACTCACCAGAACAGACTGTCTGGCTCGTCAGGTTGAAATATTTGATAAACAACAATTCATTCCAATTGGGTATGGCTGGCCAGGGAAGGTTTTTGTTGTTTGCACTGATTCACTTGAAGCCACTAGAGCTATGCACTTTAAAAAACATGATTTGTGTTTAACCTGAATTATAGCAGTTTTGTATATGAAGCACTCAATAAAATGTCTATACACTCCAAAAATCAGTCTTGTTGTTGGCGTATATTTGGTTATTTTTGGGTATTACTGAAAAATGTTGTGTGATAAAAAAAAACTTTGATAATGGTTTGTTTTACTTTTCACTATTATGTACTGTGAATAAACATTGCTTTTCAGTTGCAGTAAAGTAATACTCCATAAAAAGAGCTTAAATTGTCAATGTCCCAGCAAATCAAATATTGTTTTATGTAATGGCAGTGTATTATATTATGATTAAGTGAATTAATAGGATAAAAGGTAGAAGATTCATGGGGTTACTATATGAAAATGGCCAATAAATACGTCTCTTGATTTGTAATAGTACATTTTATTCTTAACATGTTCCCTGTGTGCAAACATAAATGCAGTAATAGTCCTACATTTACCTTTCTGTACCTAGCCTTCAGCTGTGACCTCATAAAGAATAAGCTGTAGAATAGGAATTAAGTGGTTTATTATTGTCTTGAAATATATTCAGATTCCAGCTGAAGTATAAAGTTTATAGCTGCCACCATTTTAATAATACATTGTAATGACTGGACTTTACCTTTACCTTGAATAACAACGGTAGAAAAAAGAGATTGTCAGTGGCTCAATAGAAATGTAACATTATGATAATTACCTGAACACTCAGCTCCCTCTAGTGGATTAATGTAAAAACACACCTAATCTTTCAAATTGGGACTGGCCTTGTGATCTGTGATGAGAGCAGGTGGAGGAAATGTTTGTCACAGCAAGACCGAATACATGTGTGAGAAAGAGGAGGACCCAAGTGGACCAGAGAGGTTACAGGGAGAAGAGGTCAAGAAGGTCAGAAGGTCAGAGAGGTGTGTGTAAGCATGTTGGAGAAAAGGTGGGCTGTGTGACAAAAGAGAACCAGCAAGAAAAAAAAAAGGAAAAGGTTTACAAGACAGTGGTGAGAGCAGTGGCACTGAGGAAAAGACAAAGAGTTAGAGGTAGCAGAGATGAGGATGTTGAGGTTCTCTTTGGGAGTGATGAGGATCAGAGGGACAGCACATGTTAGATGTTTAGGAGATAGTTAGAGAGGCCAGGTTGAGATGGGTCAAAGGAGGCATATCATTCACTGTGGAGACCCCTGAATAGAACAGCCCAAGGGAGAAGATGACCGAACTATTCTGCTTCTGTCAGTCATTTAATTCCGTCCTGCAGTCGCATGCCTGTCCAGCAGGTGGAGCCATACCTCAACCCAACAGGGACGTCAAATTGGAGCAGGCTACGGCGCGTGCTCAGTCCGCGGCTCGCCTCCTGGAGCTGTGCGTAACCGTAGCGTACGGCAGAGAACCGCGGCCTATTGTTGTTGTTGTTGTCGCCGGGTCTGTGCTCAGCTGCAGGCGGAGGATGAGCCGTGGAGCCGCAGCTGAGTCCCCGCACCGATAACCTCTGATCCCGGAGCGGAGGAGAAAGGTAACACTGCTCATGATGTTTCTCTGCTCTAGTTTTATCCTTTGCTTTTCTGCTGTGAAACGGTCTAAGAGCCAGGACGAGCATCTGTGGTCCTCTGTCCGTGATGCGACCACAGCATCAGGCCCAGCGCTGTTCTGAGTCCAGCTACACCTCCCGATGACAGCAGCAGCTCAGATCAGAGACAGCTCCAGCCACTGTTTTAGAGCCAGGCCAGGTGGAGCCTTTTTTGAACAAAGCATTTTAATTGCCCCATTGACATAGGGTCGAACTGTTCACAATTGTAGTAAACGACAAAACTGACTTTGATTTTAAAGCCCGTTATTTTAAGGAATTCGAGGGATTTTATGGTAAAATGTTACACAGTGTTGCAAAAATGTGTTGAAAACAACCCACCTACCACTTAACAAAATCATACAAAACGTTCTTTACAAAATAGGCCACCAATTAGGATTGCAGGGATTTATTATTGACTATTCATAATTAATAAATGTAACTACTCCCTACTAATGTATTATGAAAATGACAAAAAATGTGAAAAAATCTTATCTCGGTTCTCTAACATAGTCCCACACACACTTTAGTCTTGAGACCAGTCTTTTCAAAGGTTTCGGTCTTGTCTTGTAACAGGTTATGTAACTGTTCCCTGGAATCTCGTCTCATGGATCATACACTGATTCTGGTCTTCACTCTATGACCCCTGAAAGTCCTGGTCTTGGTTTTGATACACTGGTCTGGGTCGTGTCTTGGTCGTCACCAGCCCGCTCTAGTGCCATAGCTGTTGTACAGTAGCATATGTGTTTTGGCCGACCCTGCTTTTAACACTGCTGATGTCAGTGCTAATGCAGGGTTCTCTCTGTGCAGACACTGACATGAAGAAGGACATAGAGACGTTAATCGCAGAGGAACGGGCCGACATCATCCTGAAATATGCTGCGGTGAGTACAGTAGCTACCGGAGCTTACAACGTGTGGGAAAACCCAGCTTCTAATGAAGAAGACACCGTCTCAGCAAATACCAAGTTGACATCATGTCATTTCTTTGAGATATGTGCCAGAATATCCCAGACTAAAGATGTGAGCTGCAGCATTTCAACAGGCATCACATAAAAGCCATTGCATCAGAAGCTGGTGAATTATCCTTTTAATAAAGTGAAGAGTCTAAATGAGTGACTGCAGGATTCATATTAATGTGAAAAGTAAAAAACAAAAAATGAGTTTGTCTTTTACAGTGCAGTAGAAGATTAGGGCTAGGCTTTGTTCTTGTGGTCTCAGTTTGTCTGCAGTTATGATGCTCAAAACCCAGAGTGACAGTAATACTGCTGTGTGTTTAGATTTGTGCATGTATATTTAGATTAGTGTGTCCCTATCTTATGCTGCATGTTATTTTTCATTGAAAGGGCCGCAGACTGTAAGTCTAAAGTCAGCCCAAACAAAACCCTAAATCTAAACATGCGCAACATAGTAGAACTGTAACAAAAGACAGCAACAGACAACAGAATGAATTTGAATGATATTCTGAGATTCACAAATAGTTTTGATACAATAATAGGGCCCTATTGAATTTATTATGGAAAATGCTGTTCTATATAGTTAAACAAAATGAAACAAATCAGTGATAACTTTGTTCAATAGTGTAAAAACAGATATTTAATTAGTCATTTAAAGCTTAAATAGTGGAATTTCTGTTATTTCCTGTTCTTACAGCTGCCCCTGAAGGGGACAAAGTGAGCACAGCTGGAGGGGAAGCACAGTTATGTTTCTTATTGGAGCTCAAATCTTGCTAAATGTTTTGGGCATTTATGATTTCATTTGAATTTATTTTCCAAAGTAAAAGCACCACTTGACTTATTTTACACTGGGCTTGTTCATAGACAACAGCATGACCCTGCAGGGCTACCATAGCTGTTCACATGCTCTAGAAAAAAGGAGTGTGAGGTGTGATATTACAAACTTCACTTTGAACACCAGATATCAACAAAAAGGCCCTGAAACTACACACTGTACTTTAAATGACATAGAACAAGTTTAAGGTCATCGTCTCTGTGTCACATTTAGGTTTTGGTCTGTGATGATGTATTTTCAGGGCAGACAAGGCGGGGTGCAGATCGACCCCTGGGAGGACGGAGACTTCAGCATTTATAAAGTCATTGACCGTTTCGGCTTCATGCAGTGAGTATCTGCACATTGAGTGAGTATGATGTGTTTAATCTGTGCAAAATCTCTCTAAAACCAACTAATGAGTATTTGTCCTACTGTTTCCCAGTGAAGAAGAACTTCCACTCCCCACTGCACAAGAGGAGAAGGTAAGGCTCACAGGGGTAGCTCTGTGGTTTGTTGAGGCTTACTGTGTTCACTTACAGTTTCTCTTTTCTCATTTAACCTGTGTCTGTGGTTTTACTATAGCCACATGTAGCGCAGCTCTTGTATTTACCATCAAGACATTTGTGAGCTTACTATACAGTGTTGTGTGCAAACAAAACGCTGAAAGATCAATTCGAAGTGTGGCAGGACTGCCTTTATAGCACCAGGGATGCAAAGGCAGTGCCAACTGTTGACTAAGTGCACAGATAAAAGTGTCTTTAAATGAAACATAAATTGAAGCAACGGCATAACAAAAATAAAACAGACTCTAGTTTGTCTCCATTCCAACATAAACAACAAGATAAGGGTCAATCCTGGTGGTTCAGCATCTGCAGTCCACCTCCATCTTAAAGAGAAAGGGCATTCCTTTGAGGACAGCAATGTTGGAATCTTGGCCAAGGATGCCAGGTGGTTTGAAAGAGGAGTAAAGGAAGCCATTTTTGTTGGAAAAGCCCTCCCTGAACAGAGGAGGTGGACTCAGATACAACCTCCCCTCCATTTACAACAGTGTTTTGAAGCCAAAATCAAAACAGTTTTACTCTAGGCGGACATTAACACCTGGAGGGAGCAGTTATATTAATGGTCCACGTAAGCCTAACGACTCCCGCACCAGCTCTCACACTGCCCATTCAACTCTTAACGACTGTGAAACTAGACTAACCTTGTCCAATCACAGTAGTTTCTGAGGGATTTATATCTAGGCTCTTTTTTCCAGTTGAACTCTTGGACCCTTGGATGAGGGATGAAACGTCTTCACCTTAAATCCACGTCCAGATCCCTTGTTGAAACCTTTGCCTGAATATGTCCATGGATGACTGAGAACCTCCACAGACATAATTCTTGCATTTAAATCAACTTTATTAGTCCCCAAATTTAAATACATGATTATCAAATAAATTAAAAAGCAAATAAGTTGACTTCATCTTCCACAGACTGATAGCAGTTGAGAAGAATGAGTTCTTGTGTTGTTCTGTCCTGCAGCTCTCTGATCTCAGACGTCCACTGGCTGCTCTCTGTTGTTTAAAAACCAAATGCAGGGGATGGTACATGTTGTTCGGTATAGCAGTCCTGTTGTGTGTCTGTTGCTCCATTACTTCAACCAGAGTCTCCAAACTAATACCTATAGTTGAACCCACCCCCTTTATTAATTTTTCAAGTCACTTACAAACATTCACTGTTTGAGTCGGCCGGGATTTGAACTCATGACCTTCTTGCTGTGAAGCAGGAGCGCTACCCACTCTTTAAAATAAAATATTGTTCCTGTTAAAAAAAAAAAAAAAGGTATGGAAAACGCTTGCTGAGTGACACTTTTAATAAAACATATATGTCAGATGTCGTTTATTTTTATACACTTATCTTTCACTGGTCCCAGCTGCTTTGGGTGTGAGGGCAGGTACAGACTGGACAATCAACAGTTAACTGCAGGGCTAACACTTAAAGACTTTGGTTATTTATATTCACCAACATATGCTTTCTTTTGACAGAGGAAAAAAATCAAAAGCAAATGTTCATCACCTCCTTAAAAAGTCCTTAAAAAATGACCTGAAAAGAGTAAATAAATCTACATGAATCTTCTGATGCATGTCTTTTCCTTTGAGCTGATTAAATGACTAACAGAAGGTGATGAGCTGTGTGTTGTGGCTCCGCAGCTGAAGCAGCAGGAGGTGGAGCGAGCGGAGAAATGGCTGAAAATGGTCAAGAAGTGGGACAAATACAAGAGCAGCGACAAGGTGAGTCACACATCATCTTACTCATACTGTACACACAAAAGAGCAGATCAGCCTCAAGAAATGTTCTTGCAAATGGATGTAGATTCCTTCATATTTGATTATTTTGTGTGTTACCTTTCATAAAGTGGAAAGCTTCAGCCTGTTTGTTGTGTTATGCTCCCTTCTGTCAGATGGTGAAGCGGGTTTATAAGGGCATCCCTCTGCAGCTGCGAGGACAGGCCTGGGCCCTACTGCTGGAGGTAGAGAAGACCAAGAAGGAGAACCAGGGCAAATACCAGGTGGGCTCTCAGGACCTTACACATTACTCAGTATTCATGCAAAAATACACACAAGGGTCCAGACTTACAGATGTGTTGGATAAGTGCAGCACAGTTTGTGATAACTCCCACACTGTGCTTTGTGCGGAGAGTGACATCTGCTACATAAACAGTGACATTATGTATGTGCCCAAACCACATTTGAAGCAAACATATGTTGCAATGAATTAACAGAAAGAAGAGGGTAAATTCTACACTCATGCAAGAGGCCAGAGGTACTGTATAGCTGTTTGCCTCTGCAATAAACTCTTTATGGGTTTTTTTTAGCCTTTTGAACTAAACATTTGCAAAGCTGCAGCAGTTGCCGACAATTTAGAGACGTACTATGTAATGTCATGCTGTGTAATATAATGGAGACAGAGAATAGAGTGTTTTTAATTCACGAAGCAAGAGCCCTACGATGCTTACTCTGTCTAAAACCGAACAACAGAGAACACTAACATTGTTTATAAATGAAAAAGAACATTTTAGACAGCTTTCTTTTTGGAATATGTCTGTTTATCACAATAACAAGGCAACCTTCCTTTGAGAAAATGTTGTTTTGTGTTTTTTCTTTGCTTCTCATTTTCGTAAGCATTCTTTATTGTCCAATGAACAGACTGCAATTAGCATTATATGTTTATTTGGGACTCTTCTCATTGAACAGTAGGAACTGGAATTGGGAATGAGGCTTTAGACGTGCTCTATGAACTCGAGGCAGTTCAAAAGTGGTTTTATTTAAAGCCCTGTTTTAGGATAATGGCAGTCATTTAGCATAGTAATTTTAATAACAAAACAGGGCCTGCAGTACTTATTCACTCTGTTCAGTTACAGCACATATGTAATTCTAGTCTCCTGGTATTAGACCTTTCACTGCTTGTAATTCTCTGTATTTCTCTTTCATATATCATATTTCCTGTCTGTCTAATGTCTGTCTGTTTTTGTTCAGAGAATGAAGGAGCAGGCCATAGTCTACTCATCTGAGATAAAACAGATCGACCTGGACATTAACCGGACTTTCAGGAAACACATCATGTTCATGGAGCGCTTTGGTGTCAAGTAAGTTTTTGGGTCCACTGTGTTTGATGCATTATAATTATGTCTACCATTATGTTTACATGAAAATACAAAATTATAAATGATCACACGAAAGTCCTGAAATATTAAAGCGTATTTAAAGACTTTATCATAGACCTGGCTGGCATTACTTGTGTTGATGGACATTTTTAAACAGATTTCTGGCAGCATTAGAGCACAAACCTAACTGTTCTGGTCCTTTTGGGGCTAACTCAGGGCGGTGGGAGGCTGTAAAAGGAAGGTGGGTGTTTTGTGTGGAAGCTGATCCTGTAGCGCAATGACATCACTGACCACAGGGTTGTTGTGGAGCTCCAGTGGAAACTCTGGGACCACAAGACTTTCTAGTCTTTAACAAAATGAAATCTGCCTTAACATACTGATCTCTAATCTGTTACTCTCCACTGTTCTCTTTACAGACAGCAGTCCCTCTTCTATGTCCTCGCTGCTTATTCTGTCTACAACACAGTAAGAGTCTTTTCACAGTTAATCAAAACTTACTATTTCCGCCATCTACTCTATTATAAGGGGGACACTGGCATTTACATGGCTTTAAATGACTGAAACAGAACAAGAGTTACACTCATAATAATAACAGTAATACAGTCACAGTACATAGTATACTGTTAGAGACCAGGGACCTGTTACTCTACTTAGCGAGGTAACTTTTGGGGTAAACCTGGGATTTTAGATGGGCTGCATGATATAGATTGCAATAATTATATAATCTTATGGTGATAAAAAAAAAAACAATACAAAGTGCATGGCCCAGGTTAGGTTCACAAACAGTGTTCCCACAAACTGACTCAGAGTTCAGATAAACTCTCTCTGTGTTCCCTCTTTCTGGGTGAGTTTGAACTGAAACCTGCTTTTTAAACAGAGCCAAAATATCAACATTTGATAAGATTCTTTTCTCACTGTTTTATTATTTATTTATTGAACCATAACTACGCTCATAAAAATAGTGTAAAAGTGTTGACTGCATTAGTTCATAGACATGTTGCCCATAAAGCAGTGATCATGAGTTGATTGTTTTGGTTGGTTTGTTCTTGATTTTAGTGACCTGTGTAGTACCTCTGAGTCTGAGGTGAGCAGTCTGTGTGTGAACAGATTTTCAGGATATTTGCAGCTTTTTTTTTGTGACGTGTTAATGACTTCCTGTAGATCTTTTTTTAGCTGCCACTGAGCTTTCTGCCCCAGATTCTAATGCTTTACATCACGATGCTCTCTACAGTGTTTCTGTAGAAGGCCACAAGCCTCTTGCACTGTGAGATGCTTTAATGGTGGCAGATTAGTCCCTACAGTCTTGTGTGTGTGCTCTACAGGAGGTGAGTTACTGTCAGGGCATGAGTCAGATCGCCGCCCTGCTGCTCATGTTTATGAACGAGGAGGACGCCTTCTGGGCCCTGTCCCAGCTCCTGACAAACCAGAAACACGCCATGCACGGTGAGTACAGTGCTGTAGGTGCCTCTCTTTGCCGAGTGAAGGGACACAAACCAAAGAATAAAAGCCACTGTTGTATAAAAACACTGTCCTCTCTCTTCCAGGTTTCTTTGTGCCTGGATTTCCCAAACTCCAGCGTTTCCAGACACATCACGACCAGGTTCTGTCTAAACTTGTGCCCAAACTGAAAAAACACCTGGTAGGATACACCACACATCACACTGTTTACATGTTTTGGAGCTGTTCAGTCCATTAATGTGTGTCTGAATGTGTGCAGGACCGGGAGCAGATGTCTGCGGGCATCTACTGCACCAAATGGTTCATGCAGTGTTTCATTGAGCGGGTGAGAATCCATCAGATGCTCATGTATTTATTCAAACAGGCCTCCCTTATAACGTATTTCTATTTTGATGGTTATTTGAGGTTTTGCATAATCAAAAACTGTTTGTGGTGTCATTACCTGTAATTCTTCATGGTGTAAATGAAGGAAATGTTTTCTAGTTTTAACCATACACTCCTCTATAATCCTATGCACTGTACAAAATCACATTATTATATTTAAAGGTGCAACAGTTTTTTGGTATCACAGTATGTAATCCCCCACCCCCCAAAAGACTGCTGCATAACAAACAAAGTATCCATTGCTGCAAGATAAAACCTTTGCAGCAGTTTATTTTTTACATTAAAAGACCTTAGCTTTCTTAGAAATACAGCAGTCTTGCACCTTGAAGGACATGCTGTTGTGGCCTTGATTAGATATTTAATAACATCAGTAGAAGGCTTGCAAATAATGCAACTAATAATCTATTTACATGAAAGTAGGTTGTTTGTCTTCTAAGACAACCTTTACAGCATATGCATTCATTCTCTTAATTTGGTATAAGCTATCATTTTAAATAATCAACTACCCGTTTATAATTGTTTTTAGTTTTTTTAACATCATACTTGACAATCAAGTCACCAGTTATATGGGTTATGCATTAAATAGCATCACAACTTATGAGCTGCTTGTAAATCACTAAAAACTGTTTTGTAAAGGTTTATAAATATATTATCATTTTATGGCAATACACTATGAATTAAAAAAGGTTTCAAAGAAGGCATCTGGACGTGGGTTTGAAAGTGAAGACTTGGTATATTATGTATGGCTTATTAACAAATCAGTACTGCCTTCAAAATGGCTCACACATTTATGAGGTTTTTGCAAGTAATCTATTAATGGTACTAAGCGTCTATTACTAAATATTTATCATGAACTAATCCATTGTAAACCTCATTCTAAAGCATTAATACTAAACCCTGTATAGTATGCCTTTAATGTAAGAAGTATTAACTTGTGCTTATCATGCTCCAGTGTTGAGCCTCCAGAATGTGGCCCACAGCCCAGTGCTGAGGCTCTGGCAGTGCTCACTCTCTGTCAGCATATTTTATCCCACTGACTCTCAGCTTCTAACATTACTGTGGGTCTCTGTGGTCTGGAGCTGACCACACAAACATGAAGTCAGCAGGATGCACTCACCAAAACCTCTATGACCTTTGACCTGTCGTCTCTACAGACCCCGTTCACCCTGACTCTCCGTCTGTGGGACATCTTCATGCTTGAGGGGGAGAGGCTGCTCACTGCCATGTCCTACACCATCCTCAAAGTACACAAGAGTAAGTCAGACTTACACATTCACCTCTTTTTTGTTGCATATTTGTATTACTTTGCCTCACTAATATCTACTTTTTGTCTGTGCTTGTGTATAAAGATCAGATAAGCTTGTGTTTAAACATTTTCTTTAAGTTTTTTCCATAAGGGGTTAAAAGTGATTTGTTACTCCTTTCATCAGCCCACAATAATTTAATAACTGAGATGCGTGTTTTCCAGAGCGCCTCTTGAGGATGTCTCTGGAAGAGTTGCGAGACTTCCTTCAGGAGAAAATCGCTCAAACCTTCTTCCACAGCGACGATGTCATCATTGAACAGCTTCAGGCCGCCATGACTGAACTGAGGAAGATGAAGCTGGACCTTCCTCCTCCAGGTAAAGCATCAACATAAACTGAACACTGTATTCCTGTCCCGTATATGTCTATAAAAAGACAGATACAATATACAAAAACTTCTATAGAAATATACAGGGCTTTGTTCTGATGTGACAAAATCATGAGTCAAAAAGCATGAAGCAATAGTGAAATATTAATAATATTTCAAAATATAACGGTTAAAATTCAAATTCAAAATTTGTAAAAATTGTGCTGACAATGTTCCTAAGAAAATATTGTGTTACATACAAAAACAATAGAAGACCCAGTAAAGCACTTATATCATGTTTTATTACTGGTGGAGTCCTAATGCCAGCAGAATGGGCCATGAGCATGCAAGGTTGACACAGTATGGTTTAATGCAGTACTTCCCTCTAGATGAAAAGGTTAATAAATCTAAAGCTAAAAAGCAAAAAAGCAAAACACAATTGAGGCAAGGATCAACACTTTAAGCAAGTCATTGTTGTGATGTTGATTAATAATGATTAACACCCGTTGTGTCTATGTCACTTGACACCGGTCAAATCAACAACCCTAACATATATAACTTAACATGTAACCAATACTATTAATATTTTGGTGTTTGTCAACTTCATATATCCAAAGCACTGCTAGTGTATACCTCACATTCAGCATGCACCTTATCTCTACATTAAAATTTCATTTTGTGTTCATGGGGTTTATTAGAGCATTTTGAGAGAGGCAAATACACAGTACTTTTATTCAGAAAGAATATGACCCATGGCAAATGAAAAACATTGTGCCACCTTCACCGATCCCTCAGTTTATGTTCTGCTGTCAGACACTTTGAGTTGAGAGCTGTAACTGGAATTTAGTTACTAATGAGGTCCAGAACATTATATTATTACATAGTTATTGTGTCTAAGTTACTCTAGAGTTAGCAGGATCCATGCCCACATCTGCAAATGCAACTTTGCAAAAAAAAAAAATGTTGAGCTAACATTAAGCCAAAGATATCAGAGTGAACTGTCTTCATGCAACATTGCCCTCTGCTGTTGATAAATTGCTTTCAAGGCTGTGGCTAGTGTTGATTCTGATTTTGTTCTGATTTTTAGGGAAAGCAGAGGAGTTACCACGGAGACCACTGGGCCAAGACCCCCCAGAGCTGCCCCTCAGACAGAGACCCTCCTCTGCCAGCCCTCACCAACCTCACTCCCCAGACCAGAGCCCCTCCAAAGACCCTCGAGACCTGGAGCCACTGCCCTCACCGGACCCCATCATCATCCACAGGCAGGCCCGGGCCTCTCCTGAAGACTCCCCTCTCACAGGCCCCCCGCCCTACCAGTCTCCACAGTCAGGGCTCGTACCGGGATCACAGCTGGGACTGGGGGCAGCGGGACCTGGTGCAGACTCATCCTCCTGCAGACTTCCACGGACTCTTTCAGCCCCCGTGGCTCAGTCCAGGGATTTTGGTCCTGGTCTGTGTCAGTCTGAGAGCCTGACCCCTGCCCCCATCCTGCACCAGGAACCTTGTCCTGACCCGGAAGAGACTCTTGGGTCTGGGACCTCATGAACTGGACTGAATGTAAACCAGCCTTTATGGCGCGTTCACACTGATCATGAATGACGAGAATTATTCATGTGATGGACGCTTTAATATTTTGTGTTTACTCACTTCATTCTCATGTGAAATTTGCTTCATTCAGTCATTCAAATATCAGAGCGTTAAAGAGTCTCAGGACAATTATCGGAGCGTTAACAGAGTCTAGAACTGAATATCGCAGTGTTACAGTGAATATTGGAGCGTTAACCGAGTCTAGGGATGAACATTGTCAGTTCAACGTGTTTTTTAGCTGCTAGCAAGCTATGCTCATGAAGTTCAAAGTTGCTAACAACAGAAGTACAACCTGTCTATAGCTGGAATCATAACAAAGACAACCATTTTTGCAACTTACCACATAGACTCACACTTATACACTTGACTCAGTTTGCTTTCTGCTGGATCTCTTTTAATACAGTAATGCTGTCATGAGAACAAATTAAATATCATCTTGTGTTATGCAGCTCAGGGAAGCCACCAACAGTTTTAAGCTATAACCGACTTTTGATTGGCTATAACAGCATGAATATCCCCTAGAGTTTGGAGTTTTCAACTTTCACAAAATTGGGTCAGTTGTTTCAGTGTGTCCATTGCAACAGTTGCCTCCAATGCGCATCCATGCATTTGTACATGTACATACAGTATATTTGAGTTCAGTGTGAACGCACCATTAGTCCTTTACACCCGAAATCATCAGATCTGCAGATTCTTTAAGCACAATACTTTCTCACTTGGCTCTGAACTGAGTTACTGCCAGACTTAAGCATATTTTCCTCGAAGTGGTACAATACAGTTGAGCTCACTGTGGTATAGTTCAGAACGATAAGCCCTGATCTGGCTGGTGTTTCCACTGCAGGGATGTTTTCAGCTGAAGAAGATCCATAAAACTAATAAATTCAACATTGAAGAAAACATGAAACAATGAAGAACATCAGGCATGAGCTCAGATTAAAAACAAATCCTGTTTCTATTACAGTTCACACTTTATTCAAAGGTCCCTACTTAGCTTTGTCCCTATTATTAAGATCTAAAATAGGTTAACATCATGTCTTTGATTTTAAAGAAAATGTACTGATTTGTCGTTTACACTGAGCCACTCATCTTTAGTAAACAACATAATTCTGCAGCAGACCAGTAGGTGGAGCTACTAAGGTTTTGGATGGACTCAGAGGCATTTCTATTGTCCAATTGTGTACAAGACCACAAACCCAACTGCAGTCTGTTGATTGGAAAACAAAGAATCACTTTTTATAAAGAGTTACTGTTTGCAGCTTTTGCTTTAAGATTTGAAAGGCTGCATTTGCGGTCTATATTGCATTAAACAAGTAGAACTTCAGACATGAAAAAGTAAATCCTTTTACAGAAATCTTTTACAGCTTTCTAGATCCTTCTGTTTTTGGATTAGAACACAGAAACATCCAGAAACAGTCTTCTGCAGTTTATTGCTAGAATACACAGCTGTACCTTTTGCCTCTTTATCACTACACACCAGGATTTTTTAGGGGCAACACATCTACTGTACATATTAAATATTTACACCTTATACAGAAATGCAACTTTTGCTTGAATAAGATTACTGTTTTGATTGCTGACTCTTTTCTGCACCACAGAGGAAACAAGCCATTTCAGTGGTTACTTGTACTGAACTGTACTGTACTGACATGACCTGTACCACTCAGTGGAATAAATCTAAAATGCCGAATGCATCAGTGAGCTTATCAGTGCCAAGCAATAAGTGTCAATAAGAACATTTTACCTAATGCTACAGTGTGCCATATTATGACAAACTTGAACTGTAATTTGTCTGTTTATACTGACTAAGTGTTAAGATGACATAGATCAAGTATTTGCCACAAAAAGAAAAGATGCTGCTGCTTCTTCTCGTCGTCCCTTTTGTAGTTTTTTTGTACAATTGCTTGTAGATTAGCTTTTGTATAACGTTTGCTAGCAGAGTTACTGTTTTATTTTTTTGTAATAACGTCTGGATGCCTTACGGTTCTTCTCGTTCGTGAGCTGGCTCACTGCTGATTGTCTTTACTATTTATTTGGATTGGTCTGGAGGCTGCTGAGCTCATGTTTGCTCCATCACAGAACAATATGTGAAAGCATCTGACCTGCAGACTCCATTGGACTGATTTTAGAAGACGCCTGTGTAGCTCTGTGATTAGGAATAGTGTAAGGCTGGCCTCTAGTGGTCACTTTGTTAACGCATGTCATTGTTGAGCTCCAAGTGAAGGATGTGCTTTACTTTGTAATAAATGAAAGAGTCAGTCCATTTATGGTCTTATTTAAATCTGATCTCCACTCTGTGTTGATGATTCTATTAAAAGTTGTATCTTTAGGTGACTCCTGTTTACAGTTTTGATAGTTAGAACATTGAAATAAATGACTTGGATATATAATAACATATGGTTCCGTGTGGTTTGATATTAATCCATACATCCATCTAAGGGCAACAGATTGTTCAGAACAGGAGTGTCTTTAAAAAGTCCACTTGATATAATATGCTCCATTTGGCAAAAATATTATTATAATAAGTAATACCCACAATGCTCCATAGCTATTAAAAAGAGCAGCTCAGAGAAGTAAAATTTCTCTTTAAATACAAGCATACTTTTGATATATCAAGTAAAAAAGTAAGAACTTCTGGGGGCCGTGGCGGCGCTGGGGGCGTGCTCAGGGGGTCTAGATCAGGACTACAGCGGACCTTAGCTGGAGTTGGTCTTGAACCTCAGAGCCATGAGCACCGTGTCAGAGACGAGCCTGGACCCGGGTCTGGACCCAGTTCACGTGGAGAGGAGCCCGAGCAGCGGCTCGGTGATAAGCAGCAGCAGTGGCGGCGGCAGCTGGGACGCGGGCAGCTGGTTCAGTGAGGACCTGCTCCAGTCCAGACCGCGGCTGCCGGAGCTCGAGGAGTATCCGTGGAGTGCGCATGAGCTGCGGGAGTTGGTGGTGCGCGTTTGCGGCTGGGACGCCTTCAGCGGCGGCGCGGTGCAGCGGCTGTCCGCGCTGCTCCAAAACGCGGTGGTGCGAGTCTTGCGCGAGGCGCAGAGACTGAGTGCACTCCACCGGTGGTGCACGCGGCTGGAGGTGCAGAGCGCGGTCCGGATAGTGCTGAGCAGAGGGCTGGCGGAGAGATGCGTGGTGGCCGCGGTGCGCGCTGTGTCGCTTCACTGTATGAGCAGCGGTGACACTGCGCGCACCCGCAGCAAGTCCTCTAGCTGCGGGCTCGCGCTCTCCGTGGGCCGCTTCTTTAGGTGGATGGTGGACACGCGCGTGTCTGTACGCGTGCGCGAATACGCGGCGGTGTATCTGACCGCGTGCGTGGAGCAACTCGCTGAGGAGGTTGTAGTGCGCGCGCTGCACGCCGCCAGAGAAAACCAGGAGCCCGGTCCTGTGAGCGCCGCGCGCCTGGACTCCACCGTGGACCTGGACCCGGAGCTGTGGGCCCCTCTGCAGGTGCACGATCAGCTGCTCAGCGGCAGGAACGCGCACGGTCAGTACTATACTCACTCTGTGAGCACGTGCAGTGCGATAGGCACCTGTTTCTCCAATTGTTTCTCTCTAAACTTTATGATTTACACAAGATGAATGGAAATAAATGAGGGGCCGGGGTTTGCCTCTGGGGTCTTCACTGAGATCACACACATTACTGAGCTTTGATTGGACTGGATCTGCCGTCGTTATTATATGTAAGATCACATTCTCAATGACATAAGGTTAATTTAACAAAAACTGTCACAAGCTGAGATTTTAAACTCCTCACTTGATGATGCTGTGTAGGGATTTTCCTTGAAACCTGCCAAAAGTAAAACACTGTAACTCACTGTGTTCTGTAATATATACACTCACTGTTGAGTGATGTTTTACATTTTCAACCTTAAAAGTTAAAGTTAGTGTCATTATTATATTATAGTCAGTCTGGTGCTACAGAGCAGAGTCAGTGTATTTCTCTGAAAATAATGTTGATGGAAAACTTCACACTTGGTGAAAACAGTAAACACAGTCTCACAGTGACTCACAGTGTGGCCCACATTCACCTCTGTATGAGCCCAGTGGGGGTCGGGGGCACGAGTGAGTGTTGTTAACCTTTGACCTGCAGACGACAACAGCCTGCTCTGACTGCTCTGAAACAAACTGCTTCTGTGGCTGCAGTGCACAGAGGTCGCCCTGTTTTCACCTGAACAGACTCACAACATACTCACACTTTGTGCTTTGTCTTTAGCGTGTCACAACCTCTCAGCTCTAGTGGTTCTGTTCACACCTGAGATCTACATATGTCCTGACTCCACATTGATCGGACTCACTTTCCTACTTCATATGCAATATTCACATGCTTCTGACCAGTTATAACAGCCCTTGTCCAACTGTTTTCTTCTGTTGCCTGCAAGAGAGTTAAGATGCAGAGTTAACGCTTCACTCTCATGGTATACTAAGCCTTTATAAACCAGTTGTTACATGTTTCTCTCTAACATTTTCCTTGTGAAGGAAGTAATAATAGCACAATTTGGCCTCTTCTAGTCTTGTTTTATTCTACATATTCCTAGGACACTTTGACTCATCACTTCAGGCAATGGGTCTGTTAATACTGGTCATGTTAAGAGAGAACTCTGGTGTTGCTAATGTGTCTGGTAAGTGAATGGCATTCACATGCTGCCATGTTAAAAACACTGTGCACCAGATGTGTCACCAAGACACCTAAAAACAATGACTTCTGTTCCAGTTCGATTCAAATCTGAACACCCAAACAGACCACAAATGTCTGTTGGGGGAGAATAAAGAAAAAAAATGAGCAAAGCCAAATGTTGAGGAATGTTGAAGGTAAAAATGTGTAAATAGTGTTTATTGCAGACTCTAGTTACAGGAAAAAACAACAACAATTTCTTTCCCAGATCAGAACTATAACTGTTGTGTATGCATATGTCATACATGTTCAGGGGTACCTATTGGATTGTCACTCTGTCAGGGCCCTCATGATGTCTGTGTTGTCTCTGACCAAACCTGACCAGTCAGATCGGTGGGAATTGCGCGGGAAGCTTTTGTTTTCAGATGAACCAAAGCCGGTTCTTTTCGGATCAGAGCTGACACTAAACCTGACAGGCAGACCACTGATCCAGGACTGAACCACGGGGGTATTCCATGAAACAGGATTAGAGAAGGCCCTGTCTTATTAAGCAACAATTGTGTTTTATCAGCTTGATTTCTCTGACTCCATAGTCTGCTTCCAATCTGGTTCAGTACCAAACATTTAACATTTAAATTGAGTGTTTTTTATTTACTATGAAGCAGTAATTCATGATTTTCCTTTTTATTGTACAGCCATATGGCGAAGTAGTGTATTGACCCCAAGCATCAAGACTATACCCCCCACAGACTTTATTGTTTGCAGTAATTCTGCTCTGCTGATGCTGTTTGAAAAGTCAATGACAGTTTTGTATAGCTAGGGATATATTGTAATTACTCCCATTGGAGGGAAAGAAGAGAAAAGAGAAGAACAGACTGTTGGAGCTCCCTTTCTTCTTTTGTTACAGTCACAGAGAGAAAGTTACCCGTCTCTGATCTAGACGAGGAATACTTTTTTCTTTTAAAAAAAAAATTTAAAAAATTTTTTTTTTTTTAGTCATGAAAAGTCACTGTTACAATTTCATTATATGTGATATATATATAATAAAACTAAAGCCTGATTCTGATTTCATACATTGTTTGCTTGAGCCGCTTTGTTTTACACAAGCAATGATTGCAAAGCTTGTCACGATGAGACAGTGCTCTCCATGAAGCCTGCTCAGAAGCCAAGTCTGGCTGTTGTTGATAAGTTTTAGCCTGGTCCTGGTTCAGGCTTATCCTGGTCCTGGTTAAGGCCTGGTCCAGTGCAGACTAAAAGATTTACCCAATCAGAGCTCTCATGACTCTTTCATTAAGTACATCCAGACATTATTTTGAAATCCAACTAAAAAAAACTTCATGCTGTGCTCCTATAAAACCAGTCCCTCACTGTTCCCTTGATGCATATTTTATATTTATCAACTGTCTTTTATCTGTTTTGTGTTACTGTTTATGGAGAAACTACTTTGTGCAGGAGTAGTGAGATCATTATTAGCACAGCACTTAGAGACAGTAAAACACACTAAAATCATTGTTTTAGTCCCTATTCTATTCTTTAACACAAGTAGTGTTATACGCATTTCTAAACCATTTTTTTCAAAATACCCCTTGGATTTATTGGAGCCCTGTGTGTGGAGAGTCATAATAAGTCTCGGCCCGGTGCTCACCACAGGCCCCTCACAATGAAGTGCTGTTATTGTGGACACACAGTTGTGGTATTATATGCTGCAGACCTGGGACGTCTCTGAGGACCCAGGTTCTAGTTTGGGTTTGGGCAGAGGTGTGTTTTGGGGACAGAGAGCACAAAACACTGTTGTGAGTGTAGCATAGTCTCATGAATGGAGGCCTGTTCAGTTTGTAAACACAGCAGCCAATCAGGGCTCATTATGTGACACTTTCTTTGCTCACAAAGCCCAGTGTTTCACTCATTAACCTGAGGAAAGTCCATCAGTGCCGTCGTCAGTGTAAGTATTTACAGACAGAGTCACACTGAGAGCCCGTTGACTGCAGTCACGTTTCTGATGTGGTCACCAAAGCCCACTCTTTGTGCAAAGCTCAAAGTCAGCAAAACCTATTGAAGCCTATTAAAGGACACAAAGTGCAGCCGTGTGGATTTAGTTTGTACAGCCATCTTTATCTGTTGTGCAGTGCAGTTCCAAATTTAAAAAAATTACTTTTTATTTGTTTCCACAGTTAAATGGAATATTAATTTAATATTTTAATGCTGATGTAAGCGATTCCTAATTTACAAATCAGAAAATTAAAGTTGAACCAGAAGTCAATAGACATTATAGAAACAGACATTAGCAGACCATAAAACATTTTAAATGGACGACAGGACACAAAAAGAACAAATTCTGCATAAATAAGATGGTAAACAATAAATAAGTTTTGGCAAAGAGAAACATTAGTGAGTAGTTTTATAATCAGTTGCTTTAAAAGGCCATTTACACAACAACACATTATGCCCAAAACAAAGTAATTCAGTTAAAACAACCTGATGGCCAAAATATTAGCTTCAAATGTTTTAAACTACCTGTGTGTTTGTAGGTGAGCTGTGTGTGCCAGCTCTCCGCAACCCCAAGGCTCCTAAGGCTCCAGTGGAGAGCAGGGAGGACATGTACATCCAGATGGAGCTGCGGTCTCTGGAACAGTCGCTGGGGGTCTCCGGTGTGGGCAGCCTCGCTGAGCTCAGTAAGTCTCCAGGGACTCAGTTATGTAACAAGAGCTTTCTGTCTGAGGAAACAAAGCCTCCTTCAGACCTCCAGGCCACCGTAGCCCATTATCTCAGTACAAAGCTGCACATTATATCCAGCACAAGGCACCACCTTTAGAGTTTATTGGTTGGTCTACACCGAGTTAATGGACTTGTTTCTATCTAAGCCCATTAAAAAAGTTTGGTGTCTACTATGATGTTCTTTGTGATAATTGCATTTTACCATTAACCAAAGCAGTGAAAGCAGTAACTAATTTATGTTGAACAAGTATGTCCCAATGAAATCAGCCATCGACAACAAATCTACTGAGTCAACAAACATTCATTTAGAAAGACTGTGTGATGTGGAATTGTAATACGCAATTTTGTCTCAAGTTAGGGATTTTAGAAGATGATGTGAACAAAAAACAGTAAAAAGATAGATGTGAAGCTTCAGTTTTTAAACAAATCAGTGTAAAGAGATCATTCTTTATTCACTCTTTTTCCAAAACGTTTTTACATTTATTATTAAATTGACATCTGTGTCTCTTCAGGTGACCTGGTGTCCCGGGCCATGCATCACATGCAGCGTCCACTCACCTCTACTCCATCAGTCTGCTCTGCTCTATCAACCACTCAGCTGCCATTATCCTGGGCCCCAGACGCTCTTCATACATTGTATTACTTCATGTCGGGCCCACAGACAGACTTAATGGAGAACCTGAACCTTCAGTCTCCGAGTATGACGCTAACCAGAGACAGGTGTGTTATAGACACAACCATGTATAATGATGTAGCAAGAAATGCAATTACATTACTAATTGTTAGCACTATTTTGGGTTTACAGCTGTTGTTTAATATAAACATCACCGTCAGTGAACAGCTCAATCATCAATATGGAGAATTTACATTTGTATTTCATTTGTTTAGTTCTTCATTGGCATTCTTCTGATGTCTGTATAACACACTGAGCCGTTTACAACAGCTCCAGAATGAATTGCATTATTTAGGTGTTATCATGACCCAGAGAACATTAATTCCTCCTAATTTTAAGACAGACTCAGATGTTTATGTGCATTTTCATTGTCTGGTTTTATTTGGACAATAAGGCCATCATTTCTCCAGTGTTGAGCAATGTACTGTTTGGCTCCTGTAGGCCGGTCCTGCTGCTGCCGCCCCTCTCTGAGTGGATCAGAGTGGCGGTGGTCCACGCTGAACACCGGCGCAGTGTGTTGGTGGACAGTGATGATGTGAGGCAGGCAGCCAGACTCCTCCTCCCTGATCTGGACTGTGAGCCCAGACAGCTCAAGTAAGATCCAGCTGAACATACGGCTGTGTGTTTGTTGTTCACTGTCTCATGGCTGTGTCTGTGAATACAGGTCCGAATGCTGTTTCCAGTCTCTTCGTTGCCTCGATGCTAAAGCGGCTGCTGAGCGTTTCCAGCTGGACCTGGGTTTCAGAATGCTCTCCTCCGGTCGGGTCGATCTGCTGGTACAGGCCATGGAGATGCTGGGGGCTGAGGGGGTGGACACCATGGACAACCGGGTGAGACCCCATACTCCCTTTAGAGACACAATACAGAAGAAGAGAAATAAATAACAGATGTGTTTGTGCAGGGAATGACGGCTCTGATGTACGCCTCTGCAGCAGGAGACGAGGCTCTGGTCCAGATCCTCATCCAGGCTGGGGCTAAGCTTGACCTGCAGGTAACTCACCTATAACTGACCTGTAACATGCAGCAAATCATTAGAGTAGAGCACTCTCACTTACTCTCTGAGTGAAGGAACCTGGTTGATTGAGCAAACATAAGCATATGCACCTGTACAAATTGCATGAATAAGATAATTCTAATTTTTGGTAAGTATAACCATTACTCTCAATTTGACTGCTAGGTCTAACTTTTCTTACTGTATCCATAGCAACAGTCTTCATGTAAAAATCACACATCAGTGGCATCCTTTCTATATTTACTAATTAAATGTTTCCCCTTGTAGGTAGTGATTGGTTATCTGTTATTGCCTGTCGCAGGTGCACACTGCTCAGTCTCTGTTTGTTTGTGTAGATCCCCGCCTGCTCAATCAGATATACAGCTGTCCACCCTGGGACACGTCACTGGACTGCACTGACACTGGCTGTGCTGCACACTCACCTGTCTGTGGCCCAGGTCAGGGTTATTATCTGTTATTACACATTTGATAGGATTTTATATTGAATGTTATCAGATTTGCTCAAATGTTAAATACACAAAAAGGTATCAGTTCTTTACATTAAGTTTGGGCTGTGGGTTGTTCTCCTCCAGCTGCTGTTGGAGGCGGGGGCTGATGTGGAGGGCCGGGCTCTGGAGGGACAGGACTGTCCCGCTGAGACCCCTCTGCAGTTAGCAGCTTCTGCAGGTAACAGCTCAGGCTCCACTGAAAATACAGCTTTAGATAAACACAGCTAGACGGGGAACTTATAATTATGTCTCTTAGGTCATTATGACATGGTGAGCCTGCTGCTGTCATACGGAGCAGACCCCCTTCTCCGAGTGCATCATGGGAACTCTCCGCTGTACGAGGACATGAACTGCTTCAGCTGTGCTGCTGCACATGGACACAGGTGAGTCAGCCTCAGCTCCAGGTAGCGCACTAAAAAAGGTTCATTGTCTATGTGCCTAATGATGGTAACACTTGGCATCAATGACATCAGATTTAGGACAAATTACTCATTGGTAAAATCTTTGTTGGTTACACTAAACAATATTACCATCAGGTAGAGGTCTTGTGGGAGTGTTTCTTATCATGTGTGGACAGACATAGATGGCAAACTGCTCTAAGACATCAGTTTTTGAAGCAACACTAAATAAGACCCCTGAATAACCTATTTTTTAACCGAAAAGTGACAGGTCAAGTTGTTTACAACATGTTAATCTTTTATTTTTGAAAAGCAACGTTGCTTAGTTCTGTGAAAAGTGGGTTTCTTTGAACCATTTCAATTTATTGCTTATTTATTGACACTACAATGCAACAGGAACATTGTGAGGAGGCTAGTCCTGCAGCCGGAGCCCATCCGAGAGGACGTCCTGTCCCTGGAGGAGATCCTGGCCGAGGGGGTGGAGCAGAGGGACCAGGGCCACACTGGAACCCATGCCCCCAGGATCTGTAAGGCCAGGATCAAAGCTCTGCAGCAGGCGGCATATTACAGCGCTGAACATGGATACCTGGATGTTACCATGGAGATCAGAGACATGGGTGAGAGCGCATAGTATGTTTATCATTTTTATTCAAAATTCAATGGTCACACACCTGCCTAAATGCAAATATCTAATCGTCTGAACACGAATCGCTGGCTTTGAATGTGGCATGGTTGTCGCCACGAGAGAGAAAGCTACTGATCTACTGGAAATTTAACTATGTCTAGGGTTTGCAGAGAATGGTTTATTTGTTAATGGATGAAAATGTCTTGTTGATGCTGTATCCAATCCATCTTACAACAACCCTCCCATCAGATGCAAAACTAAACTCAGTGCACTAATCATTACCACCCCTCATGTATATGTCTAAATATAATTCCTATCAGCCCCAGTTCATGATACAGTCACTAATACTGTACAATACTGCACTTCACTGTGAGTCGTGTGTTGAGGTGATGTGTCATGTGACCTGTGCAGGTGTCCCCTGGAGGCTGCACACCTGGCTGCAGTCTGTGCTCAGAGCTCACAAACTGAGCCGAGACCAGACCCTGCTGTCTCTGCTCACAGAGTTCAGCAGTATACCCACTGAAGACTACACCCCAGAGTTGGTCTGCTCAGGCGTCCCGCTCCTGTTCAGCATGTTGCAGAGCACCAAGGTACAAACTGAGTATGTTTGATCAACCAGAACTAAAGGGCCAGATCTAGTTTTGGTGCAAAAACTGGCCTTACCATATTTACTAAAGAGACAGAGCTGTTTTATTGCAGAGAAAATGTGGGCAAAGGTGATATATTTGTGGGAGTGAGAAAGAAAGAGAGTGTTTTTATGAGGGACACAGTTGTGGTTACTAAAGTTTGCCAGTGTACAATGGTGAGCTGTTCCCTTATCTTTCCCATTACACTCATAAAATTGACTGTGTTTGCTCTGCCCAGGACTACATGGTAACAAAGCAGCTGGCCTCAGTTCTGTCTCACTGTTATGGCCCTTCTCCTGTCCCTCCCATCTCACCACTGGACGTCTCTCTGTCGACACAGCTCGGTAACACATCAGAGCCCAGATACAGGCTCCTTTGTGCATTGTTTTGCTTAAAATCTTAATGGAATTGGTAAATGATGTCCATGTGTTTGTCTCATCTGCAGATGTCCACTTTCTGAACAATAAAGAAATGTCAGACGTGACATTCGTAGTGGAAGGACGCCCGTTCTTTGCCCATCGCGTGCTCCTGATGTCTGCATCTGAAAGGTCTGCAGCTTTTCTTTATGGAGACATACTGTTGATAAATGAACTAAATCAACTAATCAAGTAAAAGTCAAGTCGGACACAAATCACTTGTGACGCCATGTCTCTTTTATTACAGAAAGATGATAATGTCTTTATTGTGATTTGTTGCACAGGTTTCGTCAGCTGCTGAGTGATTCACCTGACAGCAAAACCATCCACATCAGTCACATGACCTACAACACTTTCCAGGTGAGAGTCGGACCAGATTTATTTACATGACATTTGCATTGCATGAACTGCTTTTGCACTGAAACTGAATTGAATGACCTAATCCATCCTATTCCTAACGTTGACCTCTGACTGTTATGTACTGTCCTGAACTGACAGAAGTGTGTTGTTGTAGTTGATGATGACGTCTCTTTACTGTGGAGGAACAAATGGACTTAATGTCTCCTACGCTGAAGCCATCAAGGTAACAGCAACTTGTGTTCAACAAAAACAACCTCACAATCTACAACTGTACAGTTAAAATGACAGAATGCATAGACAACTTTACACCTTTAGAAAGTATCATGTTTAAGGAATTCTAGGTGAGTTAAATACAAATGACTCCAACAAATGCAACCCAAAGTGGTTAATTAGTAATAAAAACATTACTAAAATGTATTTAAACTTCAAATCTTTGAATACACAAATTAACGAATATGAATGAACATCTTTGTGCAAATCGTAATGGTCACATCTTTCTAACGTCAGCCAAATTAAACAGCATTATCCCTGTTTAGTGAAACAATATAGTTTTTACAAGTGTATTTCCCAAAAATAAAAGTGTTTTCATTTGTGCAGTTGTTGCCAGTCAGTGCCTACTTCAAGCTGCGAGCGCTGCAGAGAAGCTGCCAGATCCGACTGTCGCAGAGTCTCAGTCTGGACAACGCTGTAGACATCTACCAGGCCGCCAAGGTAAACACACCTGAGCACACAGCCACAACATATTCATCCACCATCTATTGCCTGCAGTAACCCTTTATTAAATAGCCTCTACCTGTTAAAGTGCATACTTTTACTCTTAGCATTGCATACTTTGACCAACCATTACAATATGGCAACATGTTATTGTTTGAGCCGTTACAAAGTTTTCAGCTGTGTTTCTGGTCAAGACTGCATGGTTAAAAGCAGAACACTTTCCAGAATAGTTTTGTTACTGCAGCCATTATTTAAGTGAAAAAGTGTCAATGTGGTGCATTTGATTGGAAGTCTTTCTCTCTTGACTGCAACCAAATGTACATCTGAATATGACAACTTAAACCTGACTGGAGAGCAGTGCATGTGATCACATTGTTGGCTGTCTTGGTGGTGTGTTTTAGCTGAACGCAGCAGCAGAGCTCTGCAGCTTCTGTGAGGGCTTCTTCCTCCAGAACATGAGCCGGCTCCTCGAGCAGGATGACTTCCACCGGCTGCTGCTGGGAGGCTACAGCCCAGAGGTGCTCTGTCCTGGGTCTGGAGCAGGACAGGACCAAGACCAAGGGTCCAGCTCTGAACTTCTGAGGGATCTGGAGACGGTACTCAGAAACAGATTGGTGTGCCTTCACTCGTCGTGTCAGGAATAGACTCTGTCAGACTTCTGCACAAATGCTTATTGGACATGGTATTATTCTAGCAGCCTTAAATTTCAGCATTTTCACATTGTTCTTTAAAACCTATTCTGTTGCTGCTTCATGCACAATTCCCTTTTCAAATAGTTACTGGTTTATTTACTACATTTACTGTATGATTAATGTAATACATGTATATTATCATATCAACATTAGACTCTGGTCAGAGCTTTAGTTTTGAACTAAACTGTTAATTTAAACTGTATTGCTTTCATGAACCACAGGACATTTGGAAGACTTTCCATTTTAACACTTCCTCTTTGCCACATTGGCTTTGTGTTAAGAGACATCCTTTATATAACCTGCTGTTTTAACAGGTAATTTATTTTGTGTTTTTCTATATCTAAAAATAGAACTTTATATCCTTTAAACTAAGAGTAAAAATAGATGTATTTGGTCTTCAGGATTTAAATAGCAATGCCTGTAATAGCCAAACATTTAGTAAGTTGATCTTCCTTGAATTTTATGGTGTTTTTTCAGACTAAAATTTACATTCCTGCTCCATCTCCAGCACTACAGTAGAAACTGGGTGTCATAATTGAAATGAACATTCACCAGTCGATCCTTTGTTTTTCTTCACTCTGAGTGTGATGTCAAGCTTCAAATGCAGGATTGTCTTTTTACTTTTCCCTACTCTTGTAGTCATATAGACTTGGGTCTCTCAGTCTATAACCACAGCTGAATTAAAGCCACACTATGTAACCTTTTCAGTGTGTGTATATAGTATATTGCAAATATATTGTTCTAATGTAAATTTGTTAATATGACATGAGATGGTAATGTGCCTTAAACTCACATTTATATCTGTCCAAACAAAGGCATTATTTTGTGAAAAAGGGGTTAGTTTCCTTATTTCGTGTCAAGAAACCATCCAAACCAATTTAAGGCTTTAATTTTAATTATTTTCCAGCTTGTTGGGAAAAAATAGTATAGTAACATAACACAGTTTCTGTCCATTTTTTTTCATTTTGAAACTTTGTATAAGAAAAAAAAATCTACTATATATACTATGCATACTTGCGTCTTCATTTTTACAGTAGCAGTATAACATTTAGGAAGTTCTGCTTTTTAGAGGCAGGAGATTTCTATGTAAATCTCTTGCATTTATGATGGAATTTGCAAACTATGTACATACCTTTTACGAATAAATGTTCAAAATGAAAAGGAGTGTTGTGGTAAATAAAACCCATAGGGACACAGATTCAAAGTCAACAGGTTTATTTGCTTTAGCACTGAAGTTGTTCACAGTAACATCACAAGGGGATACATTGCCAGTGGTTATCCTGCTCCCAGTCCGGTCGGTCAGTGTGCTCTGGATTCCCACATTACAACAACAAAAAAAAAAAAAGAGAGCCCATGATGGAAGTATTGCTTTAGGTTGTCTCTCTGATGAGCCTGCACCAGCAAGGTTCCTTCTGAGAGAACAAGAAGAATGCACCTTATGGTCAAGTCCATAAAGGCAGTGTTCCACAAACAGGGAAGCCATGTTCCAAAAAGCCAAATGAATCATCACCCAACTTCACTAGATGTATCTAAATCCATGTGGTTTAGTGTGTTGTCTACCTTTAAGGGATTTGTGTAATTCTTACAAGTTCAGACCTTGCATTTCGATTTGTGTTTTTGTTACATGTCTTTTGTCACGCTCTTTAGCTTTTGTAGTTATACTTACACCTTGCAATAACTCAAGTCCATCTTAGTTAACATGTATTCATTTACTTTTTGCTGCATATGCAAAACTACACCTTCTTTCAATTTTGACATTTTTCAATTGCACTTTCAAATTTTATACTAAATAAAGACATTTTGATGAGAACTTGCACAGTAAACACATGCCAAGTTTTCACTTTAACCACTTCCTGTTGGATAATCTACCAACACTTTTTTCTTGAAACTTTACAGTACGTTCCTTTATGTAAGAATATGTAATCTTTCAACATCTATGTCCTCTGGGAGATAAAACCTTGCTGCAAACAGTCATGATACTGGACTCTGAGCTACATAGTTTATCTACATTGCACTGTATGTACAGTATCTAGTATCTGCAGGTGTAGTGTGTATAGCATGTGGAGCCAGGTGCACTGTGCCAATAGAGGAAGGCTTATTCTCTGTTTCGTGTTAGGTCACATATAGACTTATTTTTTTCCGCACACTTTTAACCTGTTCCTTGGATAAAAAAAATGTTTTCTATGCACTGTGCCATGTAACTGGTGATTGTTTATATCCATTGTTAATGAGAAGTGCTCTATGTTGGTAAATTGCAGCTGTGAAAAAAGTAGTTTCCACTTAAGCTGGTGTGAACACAGGCTGTTTTTATCTTTCAGTCTCTATAACCAAACAGAGACAGATCCAGAACCGGCACACAGCCTGACTGCTGTGAAAGTGTTTAAATTGAGTAACAGGGCTAATATGCTACCTTAATTCATAACCATAGACTATGAATGTCTAAATAATTACTGCTATCCTCAAAACAAAGACTGGTGAGGAAACTTATGGCACTATTTTACAACTCAGCAGCCCACCTTTCCCTCTGTTTGGGAAACACAGCTCTTTATGGACTTGAAGACAGCAAAGAAAACGAAATAATGTGAAACTCAAACCAACGCATATCAAACTAAATACATAAGGTTGTGTGTAAAAGAGAAGAACGGTTCCGAAGACGACATGCAAAGAAAAGACGAATGCTTGAACATGCAAACGAGCGCTCAGAGCTAACAGTAGGAATCCCTCGGGTTTGAGCCAAGCTGCTCAGTAAAGTCAGCCTATTTACAGATGAGTGTGTTCTTCTTCAGGGAGGACAGGTATCGACAGGGGGGCTGCTCCTTAAGAGGCTAGTCTACATTCGTCATGTAAATTATTTTCAAACGTATATTACACAAAAGTCAGGAAAAGTATAGTCCACAAACATGGGTAGATTTCACACAGAAAGAATTAAATATGACAAAAAATACCCTTAAATAATCTGACGGAAGAGACATTCTTTGTATAAATAACCAAGAATAAATAAATAACCAAAACAGTACAAAAATATACACTGTATATTGTCTGAATCCTGCAGATAATTCAAAACAAAGTGACTAAATAATAATAAAAAAAATACAAAATATGAACACATGGAGGAAAAAATGTACAAAATGTGCATTAAAACAAAAAGGGCCGGTCAACTTAAATACAAACAAAGGTCACAACTACACTGGAGTACATAAGAAACTGTATTTAGTCTGTACAACAGAACAGGTCATTCATTCACATTACACCACCCCTGACCCCCGGTCTACCCTCTGACCCCCACCCCAGCTCTGATACAATCTAGCTCCTAAAGCAGCTTTACATCCCACAGACATCAGGTGTGTGGTGGTCTATGTGTGGAAGAGGACTGCCCCCGAAGACCAGCGGCAGGAACTACACAGGGGCTCACAGCTCAGGGCAAAATGGTATATAGTGGTAGTTTAGTTCACAGGGAGCCATTACTGTTAAATGACTAACCTTTAAACCACAGCTGGTTCTGAGTTGAATCTGCTACACTCAGGCCTGGTTGCAACAAGGTTTAATTTAAACTTAGATTAGGGCTAATCCATGTTTAGTAAAACGTGATTTAAAATGAGTTAAACGTTGTACCATTTACATTAAGTGTGCAGAGTTTAGGTAAATGAATCCCAGTTTAATCAGTCTGGGTATGTAATAGAAGCATAAGCAACAAGAATGTGGAAACTCATGCTGCTCTTCTCATTACAAGTTATATGGTGAAATTAAACTTCCCAGTGGCTCTATTACATTGTTTACTGAGGAGCTCACAGCTTGTAATGTGTTAATAGTTTGTTGAGACTGCACACTCAGCAAAGGGTCTTCTTTTTGCGACAAAACGCATTAATATTAGTATTATGAACATACCCAGAAGATATATTGCTTTACAAACAAACATAAGGCTGTAATGATTCTGTCTGTAGCAGATCTACAGCCTACTATCAGCGCTAACGCTAATGAAACATGAAACTTAAATATCTGTGTCTCTGTGTTAGACAGAAACCTGTGTCAGATTTAAAATATGAAGCATTTTCATCCCTGTCCCTTCAATTATACAGTTGTAGCATACATCATAAGCTGTAGCTCTGTGTGGTTCCTGCGTTGGGTCTTGACGGGGCAGTAGTGTTGTAGTACTCTAGACTGGTCTGGAGGCCACTTTTTCAAGATTCATTCTTGTATTTACGTATTTTCCAGTACACCATACACTTTCCCTTGAGTCTGATATGTAAACCACTTTCTGAAGGTCTCATCTCAGACCCAAATACATTTTACTTGGTTTTGTCCTCGTCAAAGAAGTCCTGGGATTTTGAATCAAGACTGGGCAAGACCTCAACCATTTTTATTTGTCCAAATTATTATTGCCAGAAAAAGTTCTATCACTTTATTTTATACTTATTTTAGAGCAACATTGCATAACTTTCCATCTAAAAGCGTCTACGGCAACTGCAAAGTTTGAAACATGCTCTAGCACAGCACGGCCAGTCCTAGTTTTGGTGCACATATGTCTCACTTTACACTGGTCTTTTTTTTTATAACATACTAAAGTTAGTTGGTAGTTTGTAAGGTTATTATGTTCAAACTTTAGCATGGAAGACAAAATGACTTACACAATTCAGTTTCTTAGTGTCCAACCTGGGTCTGACTATTGACCGTGTTTCATGTAAAGGAACCATCCTCATGTCTTTGAGGCTTTAAATTTTAAGGTAAAAAAGTTAAGTAATGTTGCTTTAAAACTACTCATCTTTCACCAACCACTAAACCTTTAACATCAACTTTTTACTTAGTATTGTTTAGATTTACAACTGTTCTCTGTGATTTCTTCCTATTTATTATACACTGTCAAAAGTCTCACCATGTCTTAGCCTTGGTCTTGGCTCAGTCTCGATCCCTTAAAGTTTTGTTATGTTCTCAATACACTCTGGTCTTGATTTGGCCCCTGTTCTACGAAGCTGGATCAGGGGTTTAACAAGGTAACTTCAGAGCTAACCCTGGGTTTTGATATCCCAATACAAAAGAGAAAGGTATGGAGCATGAACAGAAAGCAAGCATTAGTGACATTTTAAAGTCATATCCTCGAGTTGTCACTTACTATACAGCATATACTAAATGTCATTTTGTTCAGAATGGGTTTCACTGTCTCTGTTATATTGAGATCCACTGATTAACAGCTTTTGTGATGATGATTTGAATGCAACATTTAGACTCGGTAGACTCCACACTTCTGTTTGATTGTTAGTCTTTACTTCATTCAGTCTATAGTGCTGTTTATTTTGCATGAGTTTAGTGCAGTTTAGTATTAGTCTTCATGTAAACTCTATCAGACGTGTTGATGTGATTGATCATTTAGTCCCAACTCGGCCTTTTTCACACGAACGTGCTCACTGCTCCACAGAGAAACCCAGGGTTAACTTAAAGAGTCACTAACCAGCTTCATTCTACCATTGATCCAGACTGAGATTGTCAGGGTTTGTCTGACCAGGTAGAAGACACATATCCGGGGCAGGTTCAACAAGCTTCGTAGGACAGGGCCTTGGTTTTTTGTTGGTGTTGTCTTAACTACAACACTACTGGACAAACAGAAGCAAAAAGAACAAGGAGCTGCGTGGATCAACAAACATTCCTGTCTTAAGGCCTTTAGTCTGTGACATCTGCTCTGAGGAGTCTTTGGGTGGGACCCCAGTTGCAGGGGTGGACCGGGCTGGGTAGGAGGTCCTGTGGGGAGAGCCAACGGCGCCGTTCGCTGGACTGGACTGGACCACCTCCGCCGTTAATAGTTATTATGGATGATTCCTGGTGGCAGAGACATGTGAAGCCATCACAGACACAAACAGGACAAAGCTACATGGGCTACTTGTTGTAAAATACTGCTCAGAGCCATTCCCGTATATAGTACAAAAGTTCTTAGGCAAAAGTAGATTATCTTCTCTGAACTAAAGGGAAAGTCAGCAGCTGTCCCGGACTCATGCACAGCTACCGCTCCTTAAGCTTGATCCTGCGTTCTGCCGCCGCCGGAGGCCATCTTTGTTTTGTCTTTGCCAGGGGCGCATTTAGAGTCAGTGGGCGGGGTTTGGGTGGAGGGCTTGCTGCTGGGGGCATGCTTGGCGGGGGAGCTAGGCGTGGCAGGGGCGCCGGGGGAGTGGGACGCCTGGATGTTCTTGTCGTCTGAAAAAAGCTGTTTAATTACGTCAAAGAAGTTACTCAACGGGCTGCCTACACAGACGGAGAGAAGAGAAGAGAGAGAGAACAAAAAGTGATGAGCAATGGGTTAACGTGAGGAGGAAGAGGAGGGGGGGTGAGGAGGAAGGCAGCGGGGAGAGGAGACTCTTCAGACGGGACGTGACTTTGACAGCAGGTAATCTGGACTAGACTTCAACAAGAACATGCAACTGTGTCAACTTTGTATGTCTTTAGAAAGTTTTGTGATTTTGATATGCACTTTCCATTACAGTTTGAAAATAGCAGTGTAAGTAGTGGTGGGGAAACAGGATAACAATAAAGAAGTAATAAGATAGTATTCATGGCTAAACACTACGTTTATAGCATACAAAAAAAAAAAAAAACAACAATTAAAGGCTAAACTAATAATTAACTTAATTGCAAGTGATGTGTAATTATATTGTGTTTTTATAGAAGCATTTTACCCAAAGCTGCTTTATATCAGTTCTTTAATATGGAAACTGTGCTCACATATAAGCACATTCCTCCATCTTGCCCAAAGGCCCTTTAACAGTATGTACAGGAGGTATATGGATCAGCAGCCCAAAACCTTCCAGTTATTGTATAATTATCACTAATCATAAACAAAGCTGCAAGCGGAGATTATAAGCCCTTGCCCCTTTCACAGGTAAATATGACAATATATTATATTAAGGCTAACATTCAATTTTTTTAAGACTTTAGGGATGCCTCAGTGGCTCACCTGAGAGAGTGAATACCACATACTTGAGCGACCTGGGTTCCATTCCGGCTCAGGTCATATGCTCAATGTCACTCCTGCCTCTCACCTGTTTCCTGTCTATCTACACTTAGTCTATAAAGTGGAGGCTAAAAAAACCCCAAAATAATCAAAATTTTATCCCCCTGGTTATTGCTAAGACTTTGGATTACACCATGGCAATAAGGTTTATAGATAGGTCAGAGTCCCTTGGTTAAACGATCCAGGACAGATTTATTCAAACACAGCAGGATGGGAACAATTTCAATAGGCTTTTAACTCCTACTCAGGGCTTGGCCTAAGTAAGAGTTTATGAACAATGAGTTGTGTGTTACATGTTGCAGAGGATTACAAACTCTAAGAAGTGCAATTAAAACCATGTAAAACACAAATCTGATTCAAACTTAGACTCTAGTCATTTAATAACAAGCGTAAATAAATGTATTTTAGTTTAATTATTATTTATTTCACTTAGTAAAATTAGCTGAGAAATAGCTGTAAAAGTTATGCCTGTGAAATGACAGTACTCAAATATAATGTACCAAAATGCCTATATTCTGTTTATATCATATATTTTTTATTGCTGTATTAATACACCAATATTGCAATGTAACTGAAGAACTGAAATGGACCCCTTGAAAATGAGGTGATACACCTCAAGGGGCTATGAATAAATTCTATTCTGTAATGGAAAGTTTTACAAGCTTGAAACCGTTGAGAGATTTTACTTCAATAATGTAATATATAGGCATCAGATTTTGTCTTCTACTGACTGCTGTCAAAGTCCAGATATATGTTTGCACAACCAGTGTGACGTCCCTACCACTTCGCTCCTTGTTTCTTAGTTTCAGGAGTCTCTGTGTCCCCTTTGGTGGAGAGTTAACACAAGATTTCAAAGACTTTCTGCACGTCTAGATTTTTTGCATAAGAGGCTAATGTTTAAAATGGATAATAGATTGTTTTAATTAGTAGGTTGTTTCGATTTATTTAGCTGTTAACTAAATGAAAGAAAATTATCGTATAAAAGTCTTTCAAACCTTGTGTTGACCGTTAGCCACATTAGCACACCAAAAACATTAGTAAGACCAACCTTTTTGATTTGAGGTGAATGGATAAAAAAAACAAAAACATGCAACACACAGAACACATCAACAGAGTTATCACTGCAGTTAATGGATTCACTGTAGACCAGTTTAGTTACACAACCTTTGTGTTATTGTATGTGGACTTACCATTACAGTCATATCTGTGTTTTAGTTCAATTGAATTAAAATATGAAGAAAACCCAGTGTCAGGCACCATGCACAAGGGTTATTCATCCACAACATGTCCATTTTATCAAATCCAAATGCATTAAATACAAAAACAAGCTGTATTTGAAAGTAAGTGATGGATGAAGTGTAATAATTGCACCTTTTGGTTTGTGGACTGTTATTTTGGTTTGGATAAATGACAGAAATATTAAAAAATGCTGCTTATTAAAACACATTAGGGATGTACCAAATCAAATTAAAGTGAGCAATCTTTAATGTACTGTTTTTCTAAACTAAAACACAACTGAACCATGAAATGCTGTTAAAGCTAGAGGAGAATTGCCCTCTCTGTATGTTTTATTCTTGTTTTGAAATAAATGCCACAAGTTTAATTTAACACTCTATCTTGTTCCAACTTCACCTTACTCACTGAACCCTAAAACCCTTGTAGTTTGCTGACAGCTACTTGCCAGATTCATGCATTGTAATCCTTCACAGAAGCCTCTCTGTTATTAAAATGCTTCATGGGGCTGTGGCTTAAGGTTTGGTAACATTTCTGACACTCTATACAAATCAAGTCACGGGTGAGTTAAGGAAAACATGAGGGGGCTGTTTATTTCCTCATGTTAAGATAAAAAGGTTAAAAATGAACATGTTTCTTCACACACTGTCACACTCTGTGAGTTAGTACAGAGGGGTTCATGTGGGGGTCTCTACGACTGTCAGTGGGGGTTGACAGCTGGGACTGGGACTGGGTCTTACCCCGTCTGGAGGGTTTACCGGGCACAGAGCGCTGAGAGTCGTCTGAGAGGAGAGGACACGATCACTCACTGACCTCAGACTGAAGACCCCTCAGACCACAGCACCATGACTCAAAGACTGCTCCATGTACTAAATGTTCACCTCAGTTTTACACTGTTTCACACTTCAAATGTCAGGTGTCCTTGGTAAGTGCATTCAGATATCGGATCCTGTTTGATAGATGTTTACATAGATATCTGAGGAAATCTTCCTTTACACTGTCTGCTTATGTCATAAGGCAAAATGCTAATATGAAAATGTATTTATGGTTTTGTTGAGAAACATTCTCAGTAATTTGGGTCCGAGTTGTTATTACTCCTGCTTCTCAGCACACAATGCAGCTGGGATAGACTGTAGCCCTCTATAACAGGGTAAGCAGTAGAAAAGGAATGAAAGTTACTTTTTGAGAATGTTTCACAATATTTTGTGTAGTAGGAGCATTTGTCCATTACAGTGGGGGTAATTGGCAGATACATCAAAACTGTTAAGGTGCACTCAACCCTTATGGAGCCAAATTAAATCTGAAGTAAGTTTTGTTTGACTAGTGTGAGCATATAATGCTGAAGCATGAGTCATTGTTTTCTGGATAAGCTATTTTACTAGTCTCCTTTAATCAATGTGAGGGGTGGAAGTAGCAAAAAATATTCAGTATTTGCAGTAAAATAATGGATTACATTTATATAAGGCTTTTCAAGTCACTAAAAGCGCTTCACAACTGAGTCCATTATTCACTCCACAATCACCAGTGTGTACTGGTGGTGCTAAAGTACCTCTGTAGCCACAGCTGCCCTGGGGCAGACTGACAGAGACGTGGCAGCCATACTGCACCTACAGCCTCTGTGACCACCACCAAACATACTCACACATTCATACACCAGTGCCCCACTGGTGACACTGGGGGCAAGGTGGGTGAATGAACTGCCAACCTTCCAGTTATTGGATCCCAGTTATTGCTCTATCACCTGAGCCACTGCACCCTCCTCTATGTCAATCAAAAACCACAAAATCACAAAAAGTGATTTAAATTAATAAACTGATAAGTGAAAGATTATGTAAATAGATAAAAAGCACATGTGAATTTAACACAGGAGTGATAAATGTATTTGATAAACTGACAATAAATTGCATGTGAACTGACATAAATTTTAGTTTATCTCATTACACATTTTTATTACAGTTCCATCAATTCACATACACTTTTATCACTAACTATTTTTGAGCCACATGTGCTTTTATCAGTTTAATCTCGTCACTTAATCAACTCAAATGCATTTTATAAAGATTTTTTTTCATTGACTTGCACTTTTACCACAGCTATTGTTATTCAAGATTCAAAAGGTTTATTGTCATGTGTACAGTATAGAAACAGGTTTCCCTGTACAATGAAAGTCTTTCTTTGCTGTCCACAGTGAATGCCATGTAGAAATAAATCCTAAGATAAAAATAGATAAATAATTCTAAATACAAATACAAATGATTTCTATATATCAAATCATTCTTGTTTCTTTCACCCCTCGCAGATCAGTGATGTCTTTTAAACTGAATGAAAGTACACTGCTGAACACACTGACCAGTGGTTAGAGCTTTTATGCAACAGTTTGTCCTCATTGTACCTTACAGTTGAAAAGCAGTAAAAGAGAAAATCTCAAGGGTCTAGGGCAGCTGCATAACATCCTTTAAGGCTTTTGTGCTTGGTTTATTGATAATTGATTCAGTTCTCTTGTCTACACTGTCCTGTCTGTGGGTGAACTGTAAAAGGAGGTGAACATTTGTGTCACTGGTAGATTCACTTTGTTTCGAGATTATAAATGTGTGTGGTCTTGTTTAAAGTGCATGCAGTTCATCTCATTTATTTTCACCACAGTCATGCGTTCGTCTGTCAGTGACCAGACACGTTAGCATTAGCACACAGTCTGTTAATGCCACGAAAGCAAACCACACAACACTCAGCTCATGTCCCAAACTGGCATGAGTCCAACAAACAGTGTGTGTGAGAGTCAGCAGTGCAGTCAACATGCAGCTGTGGTCCACCAGGGGGCAGCGAGGTGAAGCTGAGGATGGCACCGAGCGTGGAGAGACAAAGACAGAAGAAGAGAATAGATAGAGGCAAGTAGATGTGGATGACAGTACATCCACATCCACATGATAACAGCTCCCAATGGTCCTGATGGTGAGAGGTTAATGCTAAATGCTCTTTAAATGACCGTGATTTTAACAATCTTTTGGGGTTTATATTTTGACGTAAAAAGTTGCATAGTGGTGCTTTAAACATCAGCGGAAGTAACAACTACATGAATACAATGAGCCAGATTAGGATATTATTTCTGCTGTATTCTGCAGATAACCATTGCATCACCTGAGACGCCACTACGAATATAGGCATCTACATTCACAAGGTTCACAGCTAATGCAGTAAATGACAAGAAAACAAAACAAAAAAACAAACAACATATAGCTAGCAAGAAAGAGTTAGAGTCACATTGATGGAGTGTCAATTTTAAATCTGAGTCTTGTAATTTCCATTAAACAGATGCTGAAATCCTAATATATAGACTCTGGAATGTCTCTATATTAGTAATTAGTAAATTTTTATCGACAATAAAATTAAAGCCCATTTTGATCCACACCTACATCCCTCTAGAACAGGGAATGTATCTGTGAATCATCTTCCTTTTGTTTGTATTTCTCCATTTTCCTCCTTAACATGAGCGAGATGTTTTTGAGTGTGTAGCTTAGGCAATAATAGTTCAGACTAGAAAGAGAAAAACTTTGACAGAGTTCATATAGAGCCAGAGTAAATGTGTGTTTGAGCAGTAAAAGCAGTAAAAAGGCTTGTGTGTTTAAGGGTAAGTGTCTCCTAGAAATCCTGCATAGTCTGCTTTTAATAAAACACAGGAAGACCTAAAAACTCCAAACTCCATGAAGGACTGGGTGTAATTACTCTGACTCACCACCAGAGGAGACTGTTATCAAGCGAATACCACAGACACAATCACGTCAGAGCCACACTAACAGACAAGGTCACAGTTTTCTTCTCTTCCATCAGCTCCTGAAGCATCTGTGAGGCAGCCCCAGCCCCAGCTGAGCTCATCCTGCAGCAGCCCTTCTGCTGAGTCACACTAAGAGTGGAGGACGCTCTGAGCAGGGCCCTCACTAACTGCTGCTGCTGCTGCTGTGTAGTGTGTGCGTCTGTGTGTGTGTGTGTGTGTGTGTGCACGTGGCTGCTCATGCACGTGGGCCGTTTGCTGAAGCGGTGGCGAGCCGAGCTGTGTGTGGTGCCAGTGGGCAGTGAGCAGGGCAGGACCATGGACAGTAAACACAAGTGGACTGAGGTAAGAAGTAAGGGTCGGCTCCACGAAGCTTACTACTATAAGACTACATTCAATTCACTGTCACTTTTGATTCTGGTCTCATCTTTATTTGAGCAGTATTCACTTTTCGGGGTAAATAGAAGAAAAGGGGTAAATTGACGGCATGATTGACAGTTCACTACCTGGTTCCAGCTTAGCCACAAGATTATTTAATCACATTAAATACAATGTGTTCCACTATTGCGTTAAAGGTTTAATAAGCAGTATTTACGACAAGGAGGAGCTATTAGACAACTTAGTCACTTGTCAGCACAGCCCCAGTTTGGAGAAGCAGACAGGAGCAAGGACACAGGCTTTGTGTTACTTATGTCTGCTAATGAGGCCAGTGAAAACACTCTTCTACAAGCTTCAATAACTCCAAAAACTACTATTAGTGCAAGGATATGTTTCACAGAAGGTATTTACATGGATTTTATTGATCATAAGACTGCACTCCCCAGAACAACATCCTCATTATGGCCTGTGGTTTTTTTTTTTTAAATAGTGTCTGAATTTTCACTGGCTCCATTGACATCAGAACATAGTTTAGTCTATTAGTTATGTCGCACTTCTTCACATCAGCTACACTGAAACAAAAAAAATTGCCGAATTTACTTAATTTGTTTAAGATAATCTTTTGCATGCAATAGCAATTCTGAAATATAACTATGTATAATTAAAGTTTTTTAAAGTTAATAAGACATGTTAGTTTTACTTTAACTATTCCTATGCCACACCCTACAAGGAAGTCAGGAAGAGGACCACTGAACAAACTTTGTACAAAGTTGAGATGATACAAACCTGGGTAACTTTGGCTTTATTTGTTTCTCAATGCTGGTTGTCACCTTTCTTTCTCAGCCCTGGTTTAAACCATTAACTAATAATGCACATATGCTGCACATAAAAGTCAGACATTTCCAGTATCAGCCAAAAGCGTTCAACCTGGAAATAAGGAGGAGCTATTTTTGCTGGACAGTAAGGAACACGGTCCCAGCCAAACTCTGGAGAGTGTTATGTGCAAGCTTTAAGACAATAATTTGAATAGCCTTTCAATGGATATGGATAAGGGAAATTTAAAAATTCATAATCTCATAATGTAGTTTCACTTAATAACAATCAATTACTTTACTTGCATTTAAATAATGTTATCTCTTTCCAAAAGTTCTCTAAAAAAAATCAGTAAATTCAGCAAAACAGTTTTTCATATTGTTTTTTTTTCATCTCTGAACTCTTATTTATTCTAATTCTTACAATATAATAACTTCTAACTTCATAAACTTAAGATGGCAAAAAAAAAAAAAAAAAAATCCCAGAGGATAAGATTAATCAAAAGCCGCTTATTAAAAGTTGATGCCACAGTTGAAAGTCCACTCCTGTTTACTGTCAGTGGTTCGGACGGACGCAGAGGGGGCTGTGAGGAGGGGCAGGCGGGTGGACGGGGGGTGGTCCGGTGACTTACCCGATATCTGTGGCTGGGTCCCAGACTGGTCACTGAGCAGTTGGGCCTGGATGGTCTCCACCACGCGCTTGAACCTCCGACTGGGACCTGCACAACCACAGCAGAGTCGTGAGTGCATCCCGTCTCGCAGCGGGCCGACTCGACCCATTTACTCACAAATATCAAACATTCATGAGGCGCTGATGTTTAAAGAGTGTTGTAGAGGCTCACTATGGCTTCTTCTTATCTCTGCGGAAACAGCCCATCATTTATTCACAGTTTATTTCATCAGTAAGTGTAAGTGAAGCACAGAGGGGGGCGAGGAAAATAGGACAGTCGGTGTTTGCACCCGGTTGTCGGTAGCAACCAGCGTTTTTACATTTTTGCACAGGTGAGATATCAGCATTACACTGAAAAATATTACGTGTTCTGGGTATGGTGTGTCTATTTGCTTTTATTTGAGAGAGTTGTATCGTTCACACTGCTGTTTACAGACTCATTAAGTAAGGTGTAAAACTAAAATACTTTTAAATGTTTTTTAGATTTGTTGACTTTTTTTGACACTGGGCAAAGGACCCATGCTGGAATTGAACCTGGGTCTCCTGAGAGTGTGGTATGCGCTCTACCAGGTGAGCCACCAAGGAACTGCTGCTGTTCAGTTTTGATCTCATCTCTCTCTTTAATAAGACTAAATGATGGAAAATACAGAAATTTAGCTGAGGCCAACATACCTCATTATTAAAGATTTAAAAATACTGTTAACGAACAGATTTGAACTACACTTGCAAAAACCAATAGTAATCCCAAATTATTCACTGTATTCAAACAAAAAGCCATCATATAATATGAAATAAAATGAAACTATGCTGTCAGTGTTTACATCAAGTTGGAAGAAAATCTGAAATTAACATTATAAACTACATACATTGGTTATGTTTACACAGTGAACTATATTACAACTATATTACAATTTTGCACTTGTAATTATCTCTTATCTCTCTTATATATAACGATGTGCTAGAAATCAATAAAAGTTACATAGCCACTTTATTGGAAGGTGATTAAATGCTGTAGATACATATCCCAAAGTTTGGTTGTTTGCACTGACTGCATTTGGCCATCATCCAAGTTCAACTATCAGTGTCAACGTTATCTGTATTTTACAAAATACTCTGTGAGCCTCAGTCACACCCCTATGCATAACCAAGGTATTAAAAAAATTTAATTGAGGTCAATATGGAGCATCAAACCACCTTTTCATTCACTTTTTCATTTTCACATTTGTAGTATCACCTTAAAAGATAGCATTTAATATAGTTTTCATAAAGATTGCGAAATACCACTTGATTTTGTGTCATCTCTCTTTTAGCTTGTTTATATAGGCAATAACCTAGTCAGTTTTTCAGAACAGCGATGGTCTGTTTGGTACATTTTACTTGTATGTTGTGATTGTATCTCTATTTGTAAAGTGTATGTGAATAGAACACTTGTAATCTACTCACAAACCTTTTCTTAGCCTTAAATGTCTTACACAGGTCAGTAGTGGTCAAAATGGTCAAAAAATGCACTTTTATTAATTATCCAGTGGTTCTCTATTCCACAGTATGCCACACTATTTATTTTCCTAAGTGCAGTTTTCTTTTAATTTTAAGTTTAATTGAAAGACACCCACGCATGTTTCCTGTGGCCATCATTTACTGAGACTGTGGTGATTACCGGACAGAAGAGTGAAGGTGACGGAGTAGATGCCGTTTTCCTTGGTCGCTCCTGTGCTCTCACTGTAGGTAATGTCCACCTGGAATTTCACTGGCTTTTGGAAAACCGTAGGCCCAGCTGTGGACTTGTACTCGGCCCGGAAACTGGTCTGAGAGATGACGCTGTGGCTGAGACTGGGAATCTGCCAAAAAAAAATGTGTTAGGGTTTATAATTCATACATATGCGGTAAACATTTGGATAGGGGTTAAAGACGATCACCGAGAGGAAGGCGTGGACGATGTCTGCCTTTATGGAGCTCAGAGGCTTGTCTCTGATCACAATAAAGATCTGCTCCTCCTTTTCCAGGTTAATGAAGTTACCAAACCAGGACTTCTTTGCCAATCTGCACAAAGACACAAAACATAACCATTTAGATACTACACAAAACATACTGCACATATCAATCAACTGTAAGGAAAACACTCTGGAGGCTGTAGGTATAGCTATATTCTGCTGCAATAAATACTACATAGTTCCCAGTTTATTCACATCTATTCTGAGCGTTTTAATTCACAAAGTGAGAACCATGCAAAGCTAACTCTATGTAAAACCAGGAACAGCTTTCTACCAGATCAATCAGTCTTTGCTATTTCCATATCGCTGTATTTGAACCACATATTTTTTACCCAAATGAAAACTTACATGTCCTGACCAAACCTGCACCGAAATCAGTTCAGGTTATTCAAGTATATTTAAAGGTTTGTTGTGTAAAATGTTTTAAAAAGTGTATAATAATTTTAAGAGAATACTTTTTGCACTTGACTTCTTGTAAAATAGTCATTTAAAGCTGCCCAGAGAGGAGAAACAAGTACTGCTGGAGAAAAACTACTGTCATGTTTCTTTTTGAAGGCTTACGCCATGTATGTAAAATATTTGGTGTCAAATTTCCCAAAGAGGAATCACCAGACCTGTTTTCACTGGGTTTCTTCATAGACAACAGCATGTCCCTGCAGGGCTACCATAGCTGTTCGCATGCTAAAATAAAAAGTAGACGTGGAATTGCTCTCTCAAAATTAACTCTTCAGGCACAGCCATTTTAATGGAAAATACACGCACTAAAATGCATCCTGAGTGGCTCTCAAGTGCCCAGCGTGTGTCCTTAGATCCACCTGTGACCTGTTCTGTTAATGTGAGAGGAAATCAGGCCCTGGTCACACGTACATAGATAGTTTCATAAATGTATATTTTTCTCTGTGTTTCATTTGCTTTTAACCAGAGCAAATGTAGTTTTCAACCCACAAAACATCCAGTCCTATTTGACTTCCAAAGCTTTAAGATTATATTGAAAACTCCCGATGCAGTACAAAATGATTAAGCTTAATTGCACATGCACATATCCATGGTAACAACAAATACAAAAATGGCTGCTATGCGGACTAATAATTGGTTTGCAACCTTAAAAGGCTTACTGTTTTCATCAGTTGTTATTGTGAGGTTAAACAGTTCGACCCCATTACTTCCGCAAACACATAAAAACCTAAATCAGGTTATTTTGTATTGCAGAGTTGTTTATTCTTCCCCACAGGGGTTTCTAGTATTCATATTAAGCCAAGATATTTTGCCAAATGTTCCTGTGTGCACAGGGTTATATTTTTGAACAAAGAAGCACATGCCAATATATATTCATATATCTAGATGAATGTATTGGGAAGATACTGTGAGTGTTTTAGTGGCAAAAGTCTAATGTTATGTTAAATGTGCTTACTCTGGAGAAGAGTCCGGAGTCAGACTGGACATGTCCTCTTGTGTGGGTACTGTGGACAGACACAAGCAACAGTTGCAGTAATATGACGAAAAATAACAGCTGCTTTTCTTTTTGTAACCATCATAACAATCTTAATGATAATCTCTGTTTATAATTACAATAAACAACGAACATGACGCTATGCCACTTGCACTTAACTAATTTGCATTAACGGTGCAGAACAAATACTATGCCTTAGGCCAAAAGAAACTCAACACATAGAGATCAGATGATAATTATTCAATAAGAAATCATTAGCATAAATTATAAATATAATCTGAGATACATAACACAGTTAAGGAACCCTAAGGGTGAAACAATGCACCTTCAAATCCTCTCTCTTTACATGCTCTAAATGACTAGTGCAAAAACAGCAAGCTTTTACATTCATTTCAATGGTTCTATCCCTGGTTATGTATTTATGCATAAGAAAGAAGTTGTGACATAACTGTACACTCTGTAAATGTGTGTGTGCAATTATGATAGAGCATCAAAATTGTGTTGGCTATAAAATAACCTCCACTGAACTTTCTCTTTGACCTTTATCTCAGATTGAAATGACCCTTTCATGTTACATTTGTAATATCTATGTACCTTTTCTTTTTCTTTTTTTTTTTATGGTATACATTTCACTCCCCAAACCCCTGACCTGAGTCTTACCCTGCATTTTCCGGCGGTGGAAGCGCGGCGAGCCCAGGAAGCTGTTCTTGATGGAGTTGAGGCGCGTCCTCCAGGGCATGCCCCCAATGGAGGGGCTGGGCGGGGGCGTGGGGCTTGGCGTCCCGGCCGGGCTGTCCTTGGGCGTGTGCACTGGGGTACCTTTGGGCGTGGGCAGGGGGCTGCCACGGGGAGAAGGGTGGGGGGTCACCTGTGTGAGGGGCAGAGATTTGCCATTGTGGTCAGGGTGGAGGTGGTGTCGACGGCGGGGCGACATGGGGGCCACGGGGGACAGAGGGATGGACAGTTTGGGGGGTACTGTGAGGGGCGGGTGGCGACGCACTCTGGGGCTGGAGGGGACGAAGGGGGCTAGAGGCTGGCAGGGGGTGGTGGGCTCTGATTTCGGAGTAGACGGGGTCTGGGTGGAGCTGGGCAGTGGGTTGGATCTGGTAGTTTGAAGGGGTTTCTCTGAAGGCTTGGGCTTGGCGGGGAGGGTCTGTGTGCGGGGGTGCATGAGCGGAGAGCCCATCTTTGGCTGGTGGCAGTGGAGCGATCGCGGGCCGACTCCGTTGAGGCGGGGCTCTGAGGAGTTCGGGGAGTTCGGGGATTGGCACAGGTCTGGGGACTGGGGCGGGATGAAGAAACGCCTTTGGGGCTGCGATCGGTCATGTGGCGGCAGGAGCGGCCAATGAGAGAGGCAGAGGAAGTGGGTGAAGGAGGAGCATTCCCACCAACATAAAAGCACAGGGGGAAATAAAGAGGCGGTGTGCAGTGGAGATGGAGTGGACGGCAGAGGTGAGGTGCAAGAAAGAAAGAAAGAAGAAGAACATGCCATTAGCTCAGTGATCAGCCAATCAGCACGCAGCAGTGGAGCAGTCGTGACGCAGCAACAACAGGGATGCACCGAGGACACGCGGATCTGGACTCACTTGTCACTTCATTTTTGTGTCTTCAAGAGAAAGTAGCAAATGTAACGCACATATTCACTGACTCAGTGTCTGAGTGTGAGCAGTCTTGGCTCTGTGCTGCTCATTTTAGAGGAAAAAAAAACACTGCGGCACTCTCAATCAGTTCTGATCTTTGAATCACTGGAACTTGTGCCTAAAACACACACCACGACTGAACATTTCTAAGAGCATGCTATTGGACAAAGACAAACTGAATGCTACAACATCTGGGCCTAACACAATTCAATATGCAGAGTTTGTATTGCATCTTTCAAGTATTAATGACACTTTAACATTATGGTATTTTAGTATATGGTATACATTTCTTTAGGTGTGTAATTAAACGCACCAAATTATATATATTTACTAACATAAACAGAGGATACATTTCCTGGTATCTTGTTCCCTTTTAGCCAATCAAAAGAGAGAACTCCTTTGTTGCGTCAAACTGGCATCAGGTACAGAGCTAGATTTGACTCTACAGTCGCTATATGGATGTTTGTTAGCTCAGTAGGTAAGTTGATTATTTGTACGTTCGATTTAAATAACTACTGCATTCCTTTACTGATTTAAATAATGGCAAATGCAATCATCACTGTAGAAAGTGATAGAAAGTTGACCATAATTCACTCTTACTTTAGAAAATGTTTACCTAGCATGCCATTAAAAATGAAGCACATGTTCAGAATATCATATTTTTAGGGTACTGCACCTATGTCAAATACATGGTATACACAGTGTGTATAATTGTTTGGGTGTGTTTTGATAGATCCGCCGGTACATCCCTCACTAACAGCAGGTGAACAGTGCAGATGTGTCGTCCTGGGACACAGCAGAGGCATGCAGCGCAGAAGCACAGCTGTGGGATGAATGAGCCGCGAGCGACACAACAGTGTGAGCTGTGTGTTCTCATAACAGCATCAGAAAAGCTCAGTTCACTTTTAAAGAGCCTTACAATTATTCCATTAATAACAAACAGAGTTCACATACACTCTTTATCAAAAACATTCAGTCAGAGAGATGTTGATGTTCAGGGGTTTCCTAAAGCAGCTGTATGAGAATCTGTTGTGTTTGAACATTTATAAAATGTCAATATGAACTTTGATGAAGCCTTTTTACTTCATCTTGAGCTGGGACACACACAGTCAGGCTTCAAGCTGCTCACATCAGTGATATGAGTTTACCATATGATATTTACTTAGTAGCACAAATTACTTTAGCAAAATTCATGCTGCATCCAAGTTTAAAATCTGGATAGTATGACTTTGGTGCAAGCAGTCAGTGACTGTCTTGTGTAAACTTCTGTTGGGTTGTTTTGCTTAAGCTCATTGCTTCCAGATTTCTTCATCAAATCGTTCAATCATTGAAGTCGTGTTATTTATTTCTGTTTTGCCTCCCCTCTGACTCCCCTCTTGTTGCACTACATTGGTGTTGTATATAATTTAAATATTGAAAATCAGCCAGGGTTATTGTGGGCTACATCCTGAGTAATGTGTTGACACTATTGAAAAACAATTGACAATTGAAAAACAAGTCTAAACCAATGTATGTCCATGTTTATGTTTTAGAAATAGTCAGTGAATTCTAATAAAGCTACACTTTTCATAAACATGTAACATACAGTAGATGCAGCATTGACTGTGTGACCTATTCAAAGGTGTGACTGTCAAATTCTGACATTCTGTAAACGACTACAAATACACTTGGGAGCATTGGGTTTATTGAATAAACCAGCCCAGATTTAATATGGAGAGGCATACAGTATTAACACATGGAACAGATTTTTAATAATTATATGTAGCTTGCACTTTCTGTCCACCCACGCTCCTACGCTGTGCCAGTATTTTCAAAAGAGAGTGGGCACTAGTCAATACCAGATATTTTGCATTAGAGGAAAAATCACCTAACAGCATATAGTTATAGAAATCATCTGAGATAATCCGAGAGATTAAGACATCATCTTGGCTCTATGGCTAAAAATGAAAACAAATATCAATAAGTGTGAGTGTTAATGAGACAAGTCCAAGATCTTCAATTGGTCTTGTTTTAAAAAATGTCCGTTTTGTAAAAATGCAGCATATTAAATGTGTTTTATGTGTATTAGTCTGGATGTAGCCAAAGTATAGAAGAGATCTGACAGACAAATAATGTTTATAATTGCATATTTACAGCCAAATAAAAAGCGAAAGTGAAATAAACAGAATTAACAAATTGTCTTGACCCAATTAATATAAATATCTACCAAACAATTAGAGACGTAGAAGTCAGATGTGACCAGCTTAAAGCCTGACATTTCTTGTAATGGACTATAATGTGATGACTGAAATGTCATCTGCGACATGAAGAGCGTCCAGTCTCTGAGCAGAAGGTGGGCGGGACAAATGAATATATGTAACCAATGAATACCGTCCCGACCTTGTCACGTATTTTTCAAACCTGTCCGCATTAGTACAGCGGTGACTGAGGGGCGTCTGCGGAGCTGTAAAAAGTGCTAAGGAGGAGTGAACATTATCTGAAAGTGGAGCCAGCTGCAGCCAGCGCCATTGTGTGGTGGGGAGCGGGTCGGTGGGTGGGACACTTACCCGAGGGCTACTGAGCGGGCTGGTGGACAGACCGGATGACGCTCCGCTGATGGACCGAGACCTGGACAGAGCAAAGATAGTATCATAACCTGAACATACTGCCTAGTAATACAAAACAACAAACAGCTTTATATGTATTTTTCAGGCAATATGGCATTTAATGGACAGTTACAGTAGATAGACAGGAAATGAAAGGAGAGGTAATGACATGGAGCAAACAGACTCGAGCCAAGACTCAAGATGTGTAGTGAGTTCATTGATGTACTCATTTTGTACCATTTATCCTAATATGGGTGGAGAGGAAGGAGCCTATCACAGCTTGTTTGGATGTGAGGCGAGGTATACCTTGGACATTGACCAGTTCAATCCAGAGCTAACTCTTAGGAACATTGAAAATAAACCATTTACACAGATATTCATTAACTACTGGCAATTTCAAATCACTAATTCACCTAAACATTAAACCATATGTCCCTCTTTAGTGTTAGTCATGTTGAAAAAGTGACATCCATTGCAAACTACTGAACCCAAACATACACTTTTTAAACACCATGCAGAAAAAAGTGAGTCACAACATCAAGTGGAGTGAGGATACTTTAAGTACAAGGGCAAAATGTTCCTTCTAGTGCAGTACATCTATAATGGTTAGGCCAAATACTCACAATCAGAAGTGAGAATGAGGAGAGACTGTAAATATAAATGCACGCACAGACTCAGCATCTGCCAAGTGTGTTTTTACTTCCAGTGACGCACTCTGTCTAAAGGTCCACTGAGCCAGATTGAATAATACATGTTTACATTTACTGACGCACGCCTCGCAGTCAGCATCTTTAACAGCACATCCACACACGCACATACTGTATACAGCGTAATATTACTCATGTGTGATTCCATACTGCTCCTGTCACAAGCCATTTTTCATTTCAGTTTCATTAACTTTTCAGCTAAAACTGTCACTTTTGCCTCTAGTCCTGATGTCTAGAGAGACTTTGAGGATTAATGACCCGCAGACGATTTGGATTTGTTTGAAGTGAAAAACAAAAGCAGTAAATCATTGTTCAAATGTATGTAGATGAGCAACCATGTTAACAATACAACACAATACGAAAGGGTCATAACAGTTCAAAAAGAGAACAAAACTGTTTTAAACATTATAGCATATCATACAACATTGGCACATTATCTTCAAATCTGTCGGAAACAACCTCTCCACACTCACTCATTATCATTGTGGACCAATAGTGTGGACTTAAAACGGACTGAGGTACTCGCAGTTTTGTTTTTTTTTGTTTTTTTTGTGTGAACAATATGGCCACCTCAAATGACATTCAAAATGTCACTATATCTTAACCAGGGAACCAGGGATTTATGTGGTACAGGTTCATTGTCATACAGTGCATAACCTCCAGTAGATCACTGTCTAGTTGGATAGAATTTAGAGAACTGGTCAGGATCAACCATAAATGAGAGGTCTGTGGTGTCAGTAACAAGACATGGGGTAATACAGGGTAATACATTCACTACACATACATCCGACAAATCACACAAGACATCTATACTGACCATCACTATTTTCATGTGTGTTTTAAATAATCTGAATGTGTAAGTATTAAATCATGGTATTTGCAATGTAAAAAAAAAAGTGTGTCTCAATTCTCAAGCAAATGTTAAACAATTAGATAACCTACACATCCATTTTACAAATGCACACTATGCAGATCGTATAAACATACATAGCTTTGAGTACAAAGACTCAGATCTTTCTATTCCAGTGCACATAGATGAATGATTGTAACCCTAACTCTAACCCTATGTACCAACCTTATAATAAACAATAAAAATCACACTACATGTCCACTAGAGATTCACTCACCACTTTAATATGGCACAATAAGTAGTTTGCTATACAGGGACATGAAGTACGGTTTCAGAAATATCTGATAACAAACCATTAAATTATTGTTTCTTACACTTTTGGCTCTCCATAAATTTCAGTTTGACACCATTGTTCTATACCAAAAGTTAGAGGTGGATATTACATGGTACCATGAGATATAATGAGAGTTGTAATACAGAGATTCTGTGGACAATTGCAGTAAATTGCAATATCTGTAAAAATGTAGCAGAAAGACAACCGTAGATTGACAAAAAAGTGGATTTTGTTCACTTACTCTTTGTATTTGCAGTCATTTTAATGTAATTTGTCTGAAATTAAACATTATCTGTCAAATGCCTTTACACTCACAGAGTGAACTCCCACGTGTCTATAGCCACAAGAACCTTCTACATTTGAAGAAATATGACAATATCTTTATCGTGATAATGTATCACAAAACGATCCATTAACGAGACATACGATATATTAAAATATTCTTCTGCCACTACCAAGAGTTTTTATCCTAAATGTCTTTGTCAGTGTGTTGGAGGATTAGACGGGCTGATACAGCAGGGTCAGAGCAGAACATGCTTCAGGTCAGAATGAGACACAGACATAGAGAGAGAGAGACTAATAAAACCCAACAGTAAAATACAGAGTGGATGGGTGCTCTATTAGGATGGTGAGTGATGGACACCATGAGCCGACGGGGACAGAGCGGCAGTACCTTTCCTCCTTGCTGCAGTTAGCGTTTGTGATATCCAAGCTTTTACTGAAAACTGATTTGCTAAAAAAGGGAACAACAGAAAGGCAGGAGACAGACAAAGAGGAGTTTCGTGTCAGGAAGGCTACCCAGCATGCATCAGTGTGCAAACAGAAAGTACCGCATGATGACTCACCGTAAGCAAAGAGCAACAGTTACATGCAGACATTAAAACAGAAGACTAGAAAAAAAGTAGTGTTAGGCTTAAACACTGAAAGAGTATCATGCTTTAGTATAATGTGAGTGGTTTGATGCATGTTACACAGAGCAATAGCATGAGAGCACAACTTGTGAAAATGGGACTTGTCTATAATGGATACCTGTTGTAACATTAATTAAGTTCCTAATGTGGTGTATTCTCTGTCTTAACATAGGCTCGTACTTATTCACTCATTCAGTGATGGTCTCAGAATTGTTTTTGATATTACATAATATTCACATTTGCTTAAACTTGGCTGAACATTTTTCCATTAATCTGTTTTGACAACCGACAGACTTCATGTTGTTCATTTCAATGCAATTCATCACCGAAAAACTGCCCCCACAGCACTGAGCTGTGGAAGACTGGTGATCATGGATGTACACACTACTGATGTCCCATTTAGATATTATTTTTACTGAATATGAAAAAGTTGATTTAAGGCCTTTTAAAGTTGCCAAAATGAGGCTGAGTAGACACTTTGTTTACATGGCGATGGCTGATTCTTATTGGTTCTTAGCATTTGATTTCAGACTTCGGACTCAGTCTTATTGTGATAAAAAATATTACATTATTTGAGAGTCCTAATTCCAGACCCACTTCATGCTCCATGCATTCTGACAACACAGTTTACATGCATTTAAATATTAACAACACATACACCAGCAGACACAGAGTAGTTACATCCTGGACTGTTAACATGAGGTAGGTGTCGACCAAAATTGTTTTTGGGCCCAAGAGATACTATAATTTTGACTTTTAACCAATGCTGGTGTGATTTGTTGCCTCATGTTAATTTTAAAAAGCACCCACTCCAGTCATGCAGTCAAACCAGTTTAATTGACCTCCAGTCATGTGTTTAACCTGACTTTACTGAACAGGGAGGCTTATGTCTTTAGACACACTGCAAACAAGCACAGTCTGAAGCTGTGGTTCCCAAACTGTGGGTCGGGACCCAAACTGATTGAGGGAGATTACTAATTAAACTGAAAAATCCTGAAAAATATGTTATATGTAATATAATTATATGTATTTAGAAAAGTATGATAAAAATACCAAATTACCATTCAAATGAATTAATTAGCACAAGAAAAAATGTTGTCACACAAATCAGTTGCTCTTTTAAAATCTGGGTTCCCTGAAAAAAAATTTGGGAAACACTGTTTGCATTGCAATAGTTAATGCATAAAACTTCAAAGTACCAAATACCCATTTACATTCTCTAGACAGGCCACTAGAAAAACATCACTCATAACACCACAAAACAGCCTTCTTGTAAAAACAGTTGATGCACCTTTGCCCGTGGCTATTATAATTTAAAGCTATAATATGCAGGATTTTATCACAAAAAAAAGGTTACTCTTTACACTGTGGATTTTTTTTTATTCCACACCTATGGCCCTCTACAAAAATGTGGAGGAGAATGTATCTATATACAAATTACCAGTTTTACTGTTTTACATGGGTGGGCATATTAGAGTGTAAAGCTGTCAGCCAATCACACAAGACAAATTTAGCACAACGACAGGAGGTGTTCAGACAGACTAATTAAATGATGAGTTTTCCTTACAATCCCCTGGGAATACTGCATATTATACTGTACCTTTAAACATGTATGCCCAAAAACATCAATGGCAAACATATTACTTGGCTGCGGTGCTAGCACACGTTAAGATTTTACCGATACATGTGAATATTGATAGTTCCTTATGTAAGGGGACAACGTTTTCATTTTAATGAAGATTAATGTCTTGTAAACCATATTGATCATTAGCAATCAGAGTCTTGCCAGTTGCTCTCCCACTGGGACAAACTGAGGGTCCTGACAATGATCTATGTTTTGACCTAACATCATGCTGTGCTCATTGTGGACGCTCACCTCTGGCCGTGCGTTGCCATGTCGAGGGCCCGTCGAACAGGGACAGGTGACCCTCCCTCCGTCACAGTCAGCACCTCCATGGACTTCCTTTCTGGTCGCCGTTTCCCGTGACGACTCAGCATGGGGGAGTCTACACGCTTCCTGGGAGGGTCTGCTGGGGTCAGGTCAGAGGTCAGCTACAGTGCTCACAGTTTTTTATAATGATTTAAAGGGCTTTTAGTTTTATTCATATTCTACACAGCTGGTGAGAAGTAAACGACAATGAGCTTTATATTCTGTACTGTTTAGTAACTTGACACTTTCAAATAACGACTTTTTATGTCAGTCATGCAGTTAACTGAGGTTGGTCTGAAACCTACTACCACCAACAAAAAGCTGTAGAAAGTTTTATTCATCATTGGGGTTAAGTGGATGTGTCTCATGTTCCATGTAGATGTTGCTGAATGTTGAATGGTACACTGTAATGTTAAGTCTGAGTCCGGTGTCTTCATACCAGTCTCATTTCTCGGTGGCAGGTTCTGATCTTCGTGGCTCGGATACCTCTCCTTTCGGTCAAGAAGCAGGAAGTAGATCATTTTCTCCTGGTTTTCACTGCAAACACAACATGAGATGCATGTATGTCACATACACTAGATTATATTGTTGATAAATATCCAATTTTAAATATAGAACAGTTTGTGTCCCCTGCTGGAGGACTGCAGTACATGTCACAAGCTCCGCCTTCCTATTTTATCAAACAAATCAAACTAAAACTAATATATGAGCATTTTTCTTAAATGTGTCAGAAGTCTTTGCTTTAATGTTTCTTTTAAAATAATAGTTTTATAATGGTTTTGTAGACAAATGATCATCTTGTGTGATTCGTCTCATACAAGAAGAGCAATCATGTTGACTGCTTAATGATACAGTAGTAGGTGACTGCTAAGATGAGGTCATGTAAATCATTTGGCCCACAGCGATGAGCTTCTTAAGAAAGTGTTTATTCCATCACTAACCTATTAATAGGTGCATCAGAGGTAGTTAATGATATACAAAGTGAAGTGCAGTGCCTCAGCATGGTTGAAAGTACGCTACAGATGGTTACTGTGTGAAATAAGGTTTATTTTTTCACCTTAAAAGTTTCTAAAACATATATTAATATGCCTTACACTGAAAGCACCAATAAATTAAAGAAAAGCATTAAAAGTTTGTCATGTAAACAAAGCTGGCTGGGCTTAGGTCAGTTATTATAGCAGAACAATGTGTGTGTGTACATTATGATATATAACACAAATGCTAATATTCAATGCATCCAGATAGCAGCTAGTTAGTCCTGTATCTTTTGAGTCTTAACGTTTATCACAGTAATTCTGACACCTCCATCCTCTCCTTTCAACTTTTGTCACCCACTCCTCAGGGCCCCACCCCCACTCACTCCTCTGACAGCAGGTCTTTGGTGAGTTTGTCCTTGTCTCTGAAGCAGCCCAGAGAGTGCATGCTCTCCAGGACGTCAGGGTCGATCTCTTCGGCTGCAGTCAGGGTTCGGATGGACACCTTCCTGGGGACAGGCTGCTCTGGCTCTGGCTCATTTTTACCGGCTCTGAAACACATAAAGAAATAAAATTGGAAAGTGTTTAAATCACTAAAACAACATTTCAAATGCCTCTTTTTGACGTCATATAGCAAGGAAAAAAAGCGTAATGACAGAGAAAGACTCAAGTGAAGTGGGTGAACACTTTCAAGAGATGTTAAATAAAACAAGAACATGCTGAAATTACTTACAGGTACCACGTGTGCTTCTGAATCTGCTCTAACTGTAGAAACAAAAGCAAATTGTAATTAATACCACATCAAACTGTTCACAGCAAGTTTATTATAGACATGTGGTAATCTATCCATAATTTATATTTTTATTATGTAGCTTTGAATTATACACTCATATTGTTTAACAAGTAAATGTGATGTATAATATTTAAATTGATGAGTACAATAGAACCACAACTTACAACTGAATAATATGGAAAAAAAACAGCAGCCTAAGAGCCAAAATTGCCACATCCACTCAGGACAGTTCCTTACCGTGAGCCTCTTGGTGGCGTCCACCTCGATCATTCCTCGGAGCAGGTTCTGACAGTCTGGAGGGATAAAGTGCGGCATGTGGAACACCCCCAGCTTCACCTTCTCCAGAAGATTCCTCAAGTTGTCATCGTCAAACGGCAGAGCACCCTGCACACATGGGACAAGAGACACATCGGCTCAGTCCGTTGTAGAACAATTAAATAAAACCGATCATTCACAGTGGGAGTATGTGTTGGACTTATCTCAGCTAAATGCACACCTGTTACCTCTTGTTCTCTTCAATGTTTTACCTGATCAGTTTACCTCGTTCCTGGCAACCGGCTGTAACCATTATGCTGCTACATTTAAAAAGTTTAATAATTTAGTTGGCCATAACAGTGCACTGATTTTGTATAACATAAAAAATAAGAAGGAGTGAGAACTAAGAAAATGTTGAAAGGGAATGGCAGCCACTCGGGAGCAGAGCAGAGTAGAAGTGGTTAAATGTATGTAAGGTAATCATAAGCTATGGCTTCAGTCTACACCTTTTTTGGTCAATATTCTGGTTGTTTGAGTTTCTGTATGTATATGTAATTTATTTGTATGTGTATTGTAATGTGCATGTGCGCTGTATTAATGATTAAGTTGTCATATGACCGAGATAAACAAATCAATCCATCCAAATCAAACCAGACATGTCCAAAGGCCGGCATAGGGGCCAGTCATGGCTCACGGCAAGGTTTCACATGGCCCTTGTCTTACTTGATAAAATGTATTGTTTATGAGCCTCAAATGCTCTCAAGTCATACCCAGCAGCCTCAGTGTTAGTTTTTTAAAATCCTAAACATTTCAGTGTTTCACAGGAGAGACTTATGAATACTATCTGTAACATAGATGCACTCTGAACTGGTGACAAAAAGATCTAATGTTAGCTTTTTAATCATTCATTTAAAAGGTTAAAGTAAAGAAGTATAAACCTATGCACTTGTACTTTTACATTATGAACAGTCTTGTGTGAAAGTTCTGTTGAACATGTAGAAGTCAGTACTCATAGTAAACTTAATTATCCTGAGCTAGAAATATCAGCTTCATGTCAGTGTTGAGTGTAAGAGCTTTATCTTTATGTGTTCTACTCTGCACATGTGAAATATTATTTTGTTGAGACCTGTTCTCGTCCGACTGATGCGCATTTGTTGACTTTGCCATTTGAAATAATTATGATTGTTTGCGTACTAAAATTCCTTTTAAAACAATATATTTATTTGTGTGTCTCCTACTTACAGTTCAGACAACATCATGAGGGACTTCTGCCCTTAGAAATTACATTCAACTCATTTTCCTACTCATTTGTCGACATGAATATGCAGAGACACGAGCAGAGTACTCACCACTAAAAGCGCAAAGAGAATGACTCCACAGCTCCATGCGTCAGCTTTCCTCCCGTCATACTTCTCCCCCTGACAGAAACACACATTTGAAATTTGAATATGTGTCAGCTTCTGCTTTCCAACAGTCTGACTGTTACACATCAACACAGTCTTTCTAGGGAATGACTGACACACAGTATGTGGTGATTTAAAACCTGAAAACCTCTGTCTAAAGCTCTTATCATGTTTAGCTTGTATTATGGCGCAGGATAAAGATGCACATTATTGGTAACTTTTATTTTACAATTTGTGGTTGCATTTCTTCATTACTCAGCCCATATAGACAATGACCGTTACAATCTTTTGTCTCACCTTTCATCACCATCATGTGATAGATTCTGACCAATGGGCTCATAGGAAAAACAATAGATCAGGGGTGGGCAAACTTTTTGGCTCAAGGGCCACACTGTGTTTTAAACTCTGACAGACGGGCCGGACCAGTAAACTATAAACTAATATAAATTACATGAGTAAACCTGTAAATTGACATTTCTTGCACAGACTGATTAGTATAATGTTTGATGGAAAAGTGGTGGCTGATATTATGTTCTTTGAAAACTGCAACAGTTTCTTGGCAAATAAGACATATGGCTACTGATTCTTCAATAAAATAGCTCTGTCCACTCCATATTAAAAACTTGAAGTGTGAATGGATATTTTCTGTTTGTAGATATGATGGTACCTTTAGCAAAAGTACAAGGCATTGAAGGAAAATGGCCAAATATATGCTGTCTTGAATTATAAATAATTTGTAAATGCTTGGCGGGCCGCATTACACAGCTCAACGGGCCGCATGTGGCCCCCGGGCCTTAGTTTGCCCACCACTGCAATAGATCATAAAGTCCATGCAGCTTAAAATAGTCTCTAAATCAAGCAATATTACTTTGTTTTAGTTGTCTTGTAGCAGTTTCCTTATACCATGAATACATCCAAGTCTTGAGTTGGTAATGAGTGCCTAAAAGTGTCTTGTATCAGTTATGAAATAGGTATGTTAAGCCATGTTTCCACCTGAGCTGTACACCACAGTTTAGTACAGGTAAGAGGCTTGTGTTTCCACTGTGGCACAGGATAGGAACAGTTGTGTTTCTATGTGAGAAATAGATCATACCTCAAGCAGCATTTAAAAAGTTGGTGCATTGTCATGAACGAGTAAAGAGATAAATAAAGCCTCATCTGTAGGAGGCTGAAGGTGTAGTCATTTATTGCTGAAATAAACAATGGAATATGACTGATTATCAGTTACAAATAACCATTTATCCATTTTGCATTTCTGCCATAGGGAGTATTCTCTATTATCCAATCAACAGTGTTTTGTGTTAAGCTCTGCCTTTTAGTGACTGTACTGCAGTCTTGGAAACACAATTACATGGCTAACAAAGTAGTACAAAAACGCCTCTAAAATAGTGCTGTCCACACCAAACCTGTACTGTACCACTCCAGAGGAAACATGTCGTTAATGTGGTCTGGACTACAACACTTGCCCAGTGACACTGGTACAGGACTTACCCGGATCACCTCTGGGCATGCGTAGTGAGGAGATCTGCAGAGAACAAAGAGAGAATCTACATTATTGCCCATTACAACACTACACAACACACAAACACAACACTTTATCTAAATACAGTCGAATAAAGCCGACTTCTGCAGTGGAGTATTTTAAGAGCAGCAGCTTAAATCAGAGTTGCAGAGTCATCATTGGACAAGGGCCAGGATTGGGACCATTGTGGCACGGTTCACGTCCTCAACAGCCAATAGCAAGAGCAAGGTCCACTGGAAAGGCTTCTCTGCTTTTCCCAAGGTAAAATGTGCAGCACTGCAGTCTCACTTTACTGACTCCAAAAAGAAATCCAACCTCTTTATTTAATTAAAATAGAATAACCTTCTTCAGTAGTACGTGATAGTTGTGAAACATGATATATGGCTCTTGGTTGGTTTTCTTTAAATAATATTGCATGTTGTTTTTAGCCTTTTTGGCAACATCTAGTGGTCTACACCAAAATCTATACCTCACACTCCTCCTTTTTAGAGGATGTGAACAGCTATGGCGCAATGCAGGGACAAGCAAACCTAGTGGGAATTAGTATGATGGTGGTTAGTTATTTTTTGCATTGCAGCAGGAATCGCGAGATTTGTGAGTTTACAAGCTCAGGAAAATCCAACTTAAACTGCGTGGTATGAACCTTGGCTAAACTTGGCTGGTGTGACCAATGATGTGGCAGTACTGACAGTACTATCAGTGATATGCATATGGAATCTTGTGCACTTGTCACACCTCAGATAATGAGACTTTTATATATGCAGATGAGGTTATATAGTATTATCTCACATTTGGTTAAACAGATTTTGTTGACAATGTCAACCAATATTTATACAGCTTGTATAGTGAGACTGTATACTTCGGAAAATTACTACTTCCCACTTGTTATGTAACAACAATTAGTCGGAAATTCGTTGTAAAGGAATTTCTTGTACAAAATAAAAAATACAGAGTTATCAGAGGCAAACCATCATGGTCATTCAGCAATTCCCAGTTCAGATTAAAAAATAAAACACTGAGGTATTATTTAAAACACAAAAAAACTAAAACTGTAGCAGTGTCCTATACTGTTAAATCAAGTATATTCTGTGCTGTTTCCACCTCTGGCTCTGTGAAGGCAGCATGGCAGTAATTGGCGATATTTGTGAATTACTGATCCCATGTATGTGAACCAAACTGACAACAGATGGTGATAGAGCGGTGCACGTACCCACAGCTTGTCTCCAACAGACTGTCCCCGACCTGCAGAGACGCCATGCCAAAGTCTGCAATCCTGATGTTGTTCTTCTCGTCTAACAACAAGTTCTCGGGTTTCAGATCTCTGTGGCTGCAACACAAAACAACACCAACTGCACATCAGCCACAACACTGAGCAACACCCAGCGACGAAATATCACAGCACATCACTAAATACGATGAGTCTATGCATGAATTAGAGGGAGCAATTGGCAGGCACGTTTACACACACTATTCTATATACAAAATGGAATAAGTTGTGTCAAACACTGGTTCTTATTTCTTCAATTACAACTTTTCACATTATAGCAAAAGGAAGCTTTAAGATTTATAGTACACATTCTGGGAAGTACGTTGTTTAAGAAACCATTGGAGTAAATGGCACTGGTAACAAAACCGTATCGGTATGTGGTTTTATTCAAATGAAGTCTGCAGTGTGTTTAATCTGAATGCATTCTGGTTGAGCCTGCTCTTGTTTAAAGCAGCAGGGTCTAGTGGGAGTGAGTGGACCCTATGGAGGAGCGTGACGCTTGAAGATAAAAACAGATGCTGTGACGTTGCCCCTGACAACAGCTGATGACGAGAGAGGACTCCGAGTCAGGGCCTAGACCTAGAGACAAATATAGATCTTTATGTACATGGATAGGCCTGCTGGCTTTATGAGCTCAGTGTTCTCTGGATTCGGGTTCTCCTCTGTGAATCTGAAAGGAATTCTTGTGGATATTTTTGTAGTATACTACTAATAGTTTAAACTTTGTGGCAATAACTGCGGCTGCATTCACTGAAAATGTAAGACTGCTTTATTGTTAAAAGTTTAACTGACTGTGATTGAAATGTGATTTCTAAAGTGTGATATCTGGTTTGAATCAGCTCTGAAACCATAAATAAAATTACACTCCATACTTAAATTTCAAGTGAGTTATGCTTTAAAACCAGTTACTTGCTCTGTAACATTTGATTTGAATATCTCTAAATCACATGAAATCCCTGTAAAAGTGCCAGTTGTGTAACATTTGTTTCTTGTTCATCTACAGCAAATTTATAGAGAAAAGGAGCTCTGCTTTTCAATGCACTCACTCCCCATGCAACATTTACTGGGTAATATGCAATGTCAATGAAGAGCAATGAACACATTTTTTTAACAACTGAACACTGGTTTCAGCTGGTGCTATTCATGTAATAAAGTTCTTATCAGCATCAGTTATTGTCTGATCGGTTTTCTTCCTGAGCTTTGAGTTGTATAATAAACTAATTTGTGAGGATAAGTATTTTGTCTTTGTAGCTGTAAAGCACATTATAAAGATGCAAAAATCTGTCACGCTTTCTTTAAAACTTTCAATCATTAAAGTGCTCAACTCTTGTAATATTCAGTCAAATGACCCTTAAAACATTTTTTATCAACTTATCAGTAAGTCAATGTCCAGACCATATGGAGTGGCTGTGGCAGAAGTCCAGCGCAGAGATGATCTGTCTGAAGAACTTCCTGGCTTCTTTGGGAGTTAATCGGCCTTTCTTGACCAGGTAATCGAACAGCTCACCACCCGACACGTGCTCCAACACCAGGTACCTGCACCAAACAGAGCATCAGCACACGTTAGAGACTTATTAAGGCTACTAACTTGAAAGGACTAGTGGGTAGCTGGGAGTATTGCACACAAGTTCCATCTATGGCTCTTAACACATTAAATACTATGAGTGCCATTATAAATTTACATACAGCGTTGCACTTGCAGAATGGAGATTATCTTTGAACTAGCTTTACTTCTTGGTTGACTTTTGCCTGTTTTGTTGTAGACGCTGGTTATAACTTTAGTGCATGCACCTGTAGGTGTATTCAGGTGTTGTTTAATTGCCATAATTTTCTCTGAAAAAGGCCACTTTCTTTATTTCAGCCTATCCATTGACTTTGGGGCCTCAATATGCAAAATTTATTTTGTGCTAATTGAAGATGTGTCTTTTAACTTTCCATCAATCAACTTAAAGATCAACTAGAAACTATTGTTCTGGCACAAGATGGAGGTAAGTTATTGTTTAGTTATACAAACATAAAGCCAAAAACAACATAACTTTGATCAAATGGCTTTCAGTATACATTTCAGTATACACAAGAACTTGCGGGGCTGTGTTGCTGCTTTACAAAGGCATAGTGCAGTATCTGTATTTTTTAAAAAACTGAGTTCAAAAAGTTGGGTTTTCTATCATCAGTTTTATTTGTTGACACAGACTTCTATCTCAACTGTGTCCTATTTCTTGGGGTCAAATTTACAGTATCAACATTCACAACATCACAGCAGTTCAGTAACTGAAGTTCTGAATGTTTCAATGGAGCCTTCAGATGCAGTTACTGCACTGCACGTCTGCAATAGTCTCTGTATAAGATTTGATTTATTTAAATACTTCCCTTGGGACTTAATCAAGACTAAAACTCGTCAGTTTTAAACATTTAAGAAGATGACATAAATTTTTTTTTTCTGTTTTCTCTGTGTAACGTTTGACTATTATCACTGTGGATCAGGTAGCATCAGTGCATTTGGAATGTGTAAATTATGTTTGTGTTGCTACCGGTGCATGATGCATGTATCTTGATAGCTGGCGTTACTGATATGTGTGTGTACCAGAGGAGCTGGGCAGAAAATTACAGCTGTGGTGTACCTCATGAGCTGGTGCTGTGTTTGTGTAAGGGGGCTACTCCTCCGTTTCTAGTCACAGAACCATCAGATTTACAAGCATGCTATTATTTTCAGGTAAAATGTTATATAGTTTTGCGTTAATGAAACCATAAACCTTGTCTACTTCTTATTGATGCAGGAGGTAGGCCCTGCGTTGGTTTGGTGCTTTCTAATCTGCTCTCATTCATCACTTGGGCGTCTCTGATCTCCTCTGTGTGGAGACCCGAGCCTCCTGCCGCTCCTTGTTCCCCTGGCATCTGATTTATGAGCAGATTAGCAGGTTCGCCCGAGCGTTCACCTGTCACAGCTCCGTATACGACTTTCAGTGATTTGTGAGTCAAGTTGTCGTCATCAGCGCTACATTAGAAGAACTTTCCTCGCCTGTGTGCGCCGTGTCGCTGTTCAATTATTGAACACCGAAGTAAGTGTCTCATCTCTGCGACTGTGCACAGCTGATTAATGACCACTGTTAAACACAGATTTACATTACAGCTGTGTAAGGAACACATTTACTCCACAGATGCATCATCCAATATGTACAAACTTGCTTCTTATCAAAATAAATCAGCTTTTTTGATATTTGATAGTTGGTGTCCAATTAAATTTTATTATTTGGGGTGGGGTTACCCTTATTTGTTGTTAGTGTACCAGTCTCTCTCTAGGCAGTTAGTGTAGGTTACAGTTTAGTTTGTTCCTTTAACTCAAAAAGTTAGTTAGTTGCTCAAAAATAACACTGTAAATACACTAGATTAAAAAAAAAAATCCAAGAGCATAAGAGGCAAAAGGTAGAGCAATGATAGAGTTACTTTTATCTCAAAATCCTTTTGATGGTGGGATGCCAACTTTTTTCGAGATTCCATGAGTGACACGCTTTACTGTTCAAATGGAGGGTGCAGTAATAGGTTTTCTCTTCCAAACTTGCCACTTGGATAGTCTCCAGTTGTAAACATATGACAGGGATCTGCGCCCTTTACTGGCTAAAAATTACACAATGCCTCTTTAAAGTCAGTTTCTCCACCCTCACTACTTTAATCATCACCATCTAGTGCAGAGGTGTCAAACTCAAAGTAGCGAGGGGCCGCAATACTTAATAAGAATCCTTTCAGGGGCCGAAGGAGACCACATTTTGGATGTGAGATTTTATCAGGTTTTACTCAGATTTGAACAGTTTTTAGTTGTATTTGAACAAGATTTAGGTGGACTTGAACAGATTTTAGTCAGATTTGAACAGGTTTTAGTTGGATTTGACCAGATTTCAGTTGGATTTGAACAGGTTTTAATTGGATTCAAACAGCTTTTAGTTGGATTTGGACTGGTTTTAGTTGGATTTGAACAGGATTTAGTCAAATTTGAACAGGTTTTAGTTGGATTTCAAAGGTTGTAGTAGGTAGTGGTAGGTTAATCTTTGTAGCAAAAATCAAGACCATCTAAAAATCTGTCCAAATCCAACTCAAATCTGTTCAAACTACTAAACTAAACTAAACTACTGTAAACTACTAAATGTACTGAAGGGCCAAATAAAACATTGCAAAGGGCCGCATTTGGCCCCCGGGCCTTGAGTTTGACATGTATGATCTAGTGTGTCTTTTAACTCTTTTATGTTGTTTGATCCTGTGTTGAAAATGCCACTGTATAAAGCATAATGATAGGAGTACTAGCACTTGCATGTTAACCAAAAAGTGAACGTGTGAATAAGCCCAGCCCAAAGAGCCCAGAAGACATTCCCAATAGACAATATACTTTTAGCAGTAATGCCACAAAAGGTACTTACAGGTATTTCTTGTTCTCGTAGACATCATGCAGCTTTAAGACGTGGGGGTGTTCGATTAGCTTCAGGATGGCAATCTCCCGCTCCACCTGTGCACAGTACATGCAAAAACAACACACAATATGGTTTGTAGAGAAGCAGAAGAAGATGGAGAAGCGAGTCCACAACACAACAGTCTATGAGTTGATCGCCGTGGTACATGAGGATTAGTTGAAATGAATTAGTAATCTTCAGCCACAACACTCCATTATGTATTGTATAGAATAGTTATGTATAGTGCAGTACAGTACAGGTGTAGTTTTCCCAGTCTTTTGTGGTTTATTGACATTACTCCATCATAAGTTTCATCTTCAAGAGAAGTGGGATTAACATAGCGCCACACAATAGGATAAAATTTCCTATTCCCTGTCCATGATAATGATTCAATAAATGGACTACACAGAGATTAAGTTGATCATGATCACTAGGAAAATGTAGTGGAAAGATAGTCATAGGCTGACAAAAAGTGGATTTTGTGCATTAATTCTTTGCATTGTAGGGTAATTTTAATGTCATTTATCTGAAGTATACCAACGTCTATCACATGTTTTTAGTTTTTGCTTAGTCTTTTGTATATAACTACCACCACACCAGGCTTATTCCAGTTTTAACAAATATCACGATAATGTATCAACAGAGGTAAAATATCTGGAAAATATAAACGTTGAATGACAAGAGTGCAGTATCTATGGCAACAATGAAACCAAAAATAATTTGACGCCAGTGTTGATGGTGTTGATGTTCAAGTTTTTGTGTTGTCCCTTTAAATCTGTTAAAGATGAACAAGTGGTACTCATCAGGAGCTGTTCTAAATCTACTCTGAACCATATCATACAGTTTTGTAGCAACAAGGTTTTATTGTACCAAACAGGGGCAACAAATGCAGAGGAGACTTTCATCTGCTCTCTATGAACGCTCCTCATGGAGGTTTGGTACTCCCCCACGTCTAACCAGCTTTAGTCTTACTCCTGCTGCAGTTTTCAGACTCATTTTATATTCAAACAGATGCATTAATAGAGCGCTTCACAGCCCTTCAGAACGGAGCCCTTCTCTGTGTTTCTCAGACAGAAGGAGGGGGGATTCCCCAGCAGAGTGAAAGCCTTCCCGCCTCTGTGGTATTTTAGGAGATGTACATGAGCCGTCGTCATGGCAACAGGCAGCGATTGGCTGAAGCTATGGCTGTGTTATTCTCACACAATGGTGGTCCAGTCTGTGAAAAGGACAACATTACTGAGGCTGCACGTTATAGATGGGACAAACGGCGCAGTGTGGCGTTTACAGACTGCCTCCACACTTTCATTTCAAGACACGAAGAGTTTTAGTCAGAATTGTATTTTGTGTTTCAATTGGCATTCCTCTCATACTTCCCTCGTGAGTACATGGGCTTCAACAATATGTCTAGAAGGCAACAAACACAACCATAATCTTCCAGTTCTAATGGCAAGGAGTAAAGAAATCTAAAAGGATGGAGAACACATTGGGCCAGATCTACTAAGCTGTGCAATTTTGTCTTGGATGCCTTTTCTGTAATGCATATTTACTAAAACCGCTCAGGCTTTGCGGATAAACTGACATGAAGCACATATAAATGCTGCTAAGTCACAAAAATAGAAAATTTGCAGTGTTTCTTCTAAATGAGAGCGTAAAGAACAGACATGTGATGCATATGAGCTCTAGTACAGTCGCATACTTTGGTAAATAAGGCTACATGGCTCTCTTAAATACTCCTTCCAGTTTTTGTGCCATTGAACATGCAGGAATTTGGAGTAATACATATGCAGTCACCTTATCTTATCTGTCTCCTGGTTGTGCTCACTTCATAGCTGTGCTCTGATTGGCTAGCTCAGCAGACGGTGGGGTTTGATTTCTTTCAGGATGCCCCCTATTGTCCTGCCGCTCACTGTCCTGTCCGAATGAAAGTATATGTGAAGCAGCACTGAAGACAGAGCCTCTCATGGCTCATTAAAGAGGCCCATCACGGAGAGGAGCAGAGCTGCGGAGTGCTCCAAGTGCTCTCCTGAAACTAATGCTGCTCATTACATCAGATTAGAGTGCTTGAGTTTGCGCAGAAATTTAATCAAAGCTAAATCAAAGAGACAGAACTCCCAGCAGTGCACTGGCTTGGCTTCATTTGCCAGTGGACATAACGGATTACACTGAGCGTCGGCCAATCAACAGAAAGGATAAAGATACATTATCGCATATATGTAACAACTTTTAAAGTGATGTAAATTTAAAAGAGATGCTGATGCATAAAACCTGACATCTCCTATGCTCCTCTGGGGAAATCCCTCTCCCTCTGTTTCAGAAACACAGAAAATGCCTCCATTCTCAAAGACTGTGAAGTGCTTTATTAATCCATCTGTTTGAATTTGAAATGAGTCTAAAAACTGCAGCAGAAGTAAGACTACAGGCAGTTATACATGGTGGAATACCAAACCACCATGAGGGGGCTATTACTGAGAGCAGATGAAAGTCTCGTTAGCATATGTTGCCTCCATTTGATAGAATAGAAACTCGTTGCTATAAAACAGTACGGTATGGTTCAGTGTGGCACACTTTGGATCAGCTCCTGATTTGGCTTGTGTTTCCACAGTGGGGGGTGTAGTCGGGCAGAGACAACAGCATCATCAGCTACAGAAATAACATACACAGCTCCAACACGAGTGTGTTTAGATGTCCCATTAAATGCATGCACTATTCTCTTGATTTTATCCTGACTTCATCCATGTCACCCAAAATCCACTCAACTTTTTTACTCTGAGGATATCCAGCTGGTGACAACAAGATCTACACATCGTGTGGAACAGTGCCAAGAGTGGGGGCCTTGAATTGTCCACAGCTGGTTTGTATATTACTGCAGAGGTTTAATTCATATTTTAAGCATGTACTGTATTTTTGGTGTGGTGTTTTTTTTTACCTCAGATATTTCTATTTATAGCTCTTTGATATGCAATCTTTAAAAAACAAAATACTTTTGTAGTCTAAATTGTAGTTAAAATGTGTTGTAAAAAGTTTGACCTTGATTTGGACAACAAGCTTTTTCCAAGGATCAAACTGAAGAATGAAAAAATGTAACCTTACATCTAAAGTTGTCCTAAAATTAGCATACAAATGTGTGTCAAGATCATGTTATTTCCATTTGAGGATCCACACACACACACACACATTTGACATTCTCACCTTCATGAGGACCGACTCGCTGAGCTTTTCTCTGTTGACGATTTTTATGGCAACTTTCTGACATGTGACGCAGTGGACGCCCAGCTTCACCAGACCTGAGGGACAAAACAGATTGCAGATTTTAGAGCTAATTGTAACAACAGCAAAACATTTACACCTTCCAGTCTGGAGACCACACAGAGGAAGTAAAGGAAGTGATGGGAGATACACAGATACAGGCTATAACAAGGTATGATCAGGTACAAACAGAAACCAATGAACCAAACTATATTTTGTGTAATCGGCATAAATTAACCCGTTATAAGACAGTTTACTATTGAGAAATAATAATAAAAATAATATATTCATAATAATATAATAATAATATAGAGAAAAAATTATAGAATGTTTACTATCAAATTATTTATCCTGTAACTTGTTATATACAGTATGTCCATCAGTAGGATAATTGACATAGCAACAGACGACAGCATTCAGACACATCTTTCTTATTTTTCCTTCTAAATCTATAATTTATTTTTCTTCACATGCATCCCCAAAGAGCTGTGAATATGTGTCAAGGTTATTACCCCTCCCCACCAGCTGCATGTTGTTAATGTATTAATCAGTACCAGCAGCTCATCTTGTGTATTTGTGCCAGAGTGATGGGAGGAGACAAAAACAGGGCCCAGAAAACAGGTCAGACCCCGTGAGAGAGATAGACAGTCGAGGCATCACGCTGCATTCAGGTTCAGTCAGAAAAACAAGAGCCATTAAGTACAGCAAGTGTAAGGTAGGTCACATCAGTCTGACAGTACAGTGTTGTCTAAAGTGGGATTTTATGCAGCAACTGATTGAACGCTTATCTTTACTACTCAAATGTAAATGACTTAACTAGTGACAGATTTGAGCTGTAAAGCTAAGTGCTAAATGTAACAAAGTACATTATGAAAACATTGTCTTGAATTATTTGTAGTGTTTGAATGATAAAGTGCTGTTAAATGTCAAATCTGCCTATTCTTTATACATTATTTAATAAAGTACAGTTGCCATGATCGTTTCAATTTCAAAATCAATGTGAAATCAACACATTATCACAATTGTACACAATTCTACAGACATTCACATAAATTTGCCATTTCATCACACATAATGCATAATTGTTTTTATATGTATTCTCCCTATATACTGTACATACATATTTTAGTGCTTTTTTATTATTATTGCTCACTGTATCTGTTTATTCTGTTTGTCCCAGTTGGACTCAGCCTGGTGCGTCACTGTCTTGATTCTTGTTTTTGTCGAAAAACAATAAAAAAAAAAGAAACATAAAACAGAGGCATTTTTCACATAATTGAAAATGTATGATTATAATAAAAAACTTCTGATTCTGACACAGCTGACCAAATGGCTGCAAATGATGTATTCTAGCTATATACTAGATTAATTAAAAATGAAAATATAGTCTAGATTTCCTTATTATACTGCCATACAGACATGTGAAAAGTCTGAGTATCACTGCAATAAAAGAAACTGGAGTACAACATTATGGCATAGTTCAAAAGACTCAGAGACAGCAGCACAGTCCAACGGTCTTTACTGACTATTTTGATTCAGACATGTCAAGCAGCTCTATGGAACCAATAAATATACATGCTAGCTAAAAAATCAAACAAAAAGCTACATTCACAGTCCACGTCTGGAAGAGGCTATGATGTCCTTGTGTTTTCAGACCACATCCACAAACATGCAAGTGTTGACACTGTGCTCCCCCAGGGCTCAGACCTGCAGAGTCTAGCAGCTGCTCCTGGTCTCACTGCACACAGCCCGGTGTCACTGACAAACAATACACACAGTGTGACGGCATGTAGCGCTAACCCCCAAACATCCTGGCTCAGAGCTGACAGAGCAGGATGGATCGATACACGCTGAGGCCCGCTCCCACAAAGACCGGGCCTGGTGCCAGTCAGACGCTCACAGTGTCTCATGTCACAACAAACTGTATGACCCCAATGACAGTCTGATGATATTCATACAGAAGTAACAACTCACACACAAGTCAAGTCCACACACTGAAGAAGATGTGCCCATGTCATTTAAATATTTTTATTATATTTATGTAACTGCACCCATTATTATACACTGAATAAATGACTATATCGCCACATGCACTAACAAACAGCATGTGTGGTACTGTTTACCTGTGTTAGGGTAAGCATAGGATTCGAAGTAGGTAATTACGAATTGTGAATAAAACTCAGCTGTATTATTTAAATAGAATCAATCAATCAATCAATCAATACTTTATTGTCTCACAGGGAGAAATTCCATACATACATAGAATAATGTAATTTAAAAAATAATTAGATCTAAATAATGTTATTGTGCAAAATGTTACCATGAAAAAAATTGAGCGAACATTTTCTTAAGTGTAAATGGACATTTTTAAAATGATCACACTTCAGGCCTCCTCCGGACTACTAGGTGATGACAAACAATACATTTCTTTTCTTAAATTCTTAAGTTAGTAATGTAAGTACCCATGGCCTACATGTTATGTTGTCACTTAGATTGGTCAAGGTGCCTCCTACTCTCTGACGCCCAAGGTCGTAGTTTGTTGTGCCACCGCAAACTCTTGATAATTCACAGATAACTTAAATCCAATCCTTATCTCAACTGGGTCAACATGTTTATTGTTATGGCTTCATACTAAAGCATCCAAGGCTTTATAACAGTTTCTCTGCATAAGCTTATCCAGAGTGTCTCCAGCCTATCTTTATACTATGATTTCTCTTAGCTTTAAGGACAGGACAACATTCCAAGTACCAGTGAACACTACTGCAATTTATTCAAGTTGGTCTTCTATATGGACAATGAGGCCTGAAATGTAAAATTCTTTGTTTTTGTAACATAAACAACTGCCATATTCATCTAAAGAACTCCAGGGTTTTATCAGATACAACCAACTATTAAAGCTCCTAGAACCAGTAAAACCAGTGTAAGTCTTTAGTAAGCATTTTAACATATTTGAATTCAACATTAATTTATTGCAGGTCTTAATGTTATTGCATATTGCCCCGATACATAATAACATGTGGCACTAAGGCTTATTAATTATGAATCCATGTACACTGTAACCTTGTTAAAGTATTTTATCTTGTACAGTAAGGCTTGATCAAAGACAAAAATGTAGTGTCATATCATATCATTTCTAAACCTTTTTTTAAAAAACATATAGTTTAATTGCCAACCTATGTCCAACTGATGGAAAATGTACAAAGCACATGTCACTAGTGGGAAACACTTATCTTTTTACAGCACCAGTCCTCATGTTGTGTGCATCGTCAAAAGCCTACCTTGCCTCCTCTCATCTATTTCTGCTTTCACTCAACAGAAAAAGCAAAAAAAGCAAGAATAGAAGAAGAAAAAGCTGAATGTGCATGAAGCAGGCTGTAAACACACACAATATGAGGGCCCGGGGCCCAGCGCTGGACTCAGTGGCTCTGTGGCTTTCGCTGGTGTGTGGCCCCAGGCTTTTGTAATGCTTCCTGCTTCATGTCTCAAGAGACCAATCTATTTTTAGAGGTTCTTTCTTTCAGCACTCTCCTCTGACACTACTCAGCTGATGCTCGCCTGTCACCGCTCTCTTTCCTCCAACGCCTTCAAAGTTAAATGAAGAGACGGAAATAAAATACTTCCAACCAACTCCAATTACTGGGAATAAATATAGCTCTTTACAAAAAGCTTTACAAGACAATCCCATACAATACATGAAGAATGACATAAAAACACCACAAAAATTGAGCTATACAGATGTTAGAGCAAGCAGAGCAAGATAAAATGATTATAATGATTCCAGACATATACGTATCAGAACACAGCTCAGTGGAAACACAAGACTCTTTAGGGGACACTGAACCAAACTGTGCTGTAATGGTCCGTCCTGTACTGTTCAAAGTATCTAGTTCCCATGGCAGTTCTGTCAACAGTCTGAGATATGAACAAGGTCATTAACAGCTCTCATTGTGGGTTGTATGCTGCCATGTGTAGGTGTCACCCCCACCCGACAACATCACCCATCTGCTGCTCACAATGACACCACTGTTACAGCACAGAGCTCACCCACATGGCTCGTGCTGTTCATATCACAGCTAACCTCTGTGGGGCAAACCAAGGCGCTTAGGGACTGACAAGAATACAGTCATGTCACGTAAGTATTGTTGAATAATCCTACAGGAAAGATTAGTCATGTCATATGAAGCTCCAATCATGACAGAACTGAGTTATTGCCACTAAGTCTACAATCCTTCTTTATTTACAAATGTGTCAGTGTTACTTTGGGTCTCTGTGTTTGCCACTTCAAACAGCTTGCTTAGACAGAAAACACAGTTTATCGCAACAGTCATAACACATTTTGCCAATACCAAACAACATGCTAAATATCATCTCATAACAATATAAAGACGAATATATTGTGCAACACTGACTTTCCACTGGATGTAAGGGGCTGGGTACTGGGTGCAATTGAATTAAAGATGCAATACACCAAACTTATAGTAGTTCAGTAATATTCTACATGCATTTTTGTCAACATATGAGGTGAAATAATTCTATTTTATGAGTATGTGTGTATCTTATGAAATGAATCCCCTCTGGTGTGATGTGAACAGCTGGTGTGTCTGTGTACCATGTGACCCGCCTGAGAGTATCTGAGAGAGTCATAACATTACACTGATGGACGCCCGTGCCCAGCAGACAGGAAGCCACTTTATGTAACAGGACGAGAAGAGAGAAAAAATGTGGACAATAAAGCAAGACAGAAGAAACCACGTGACTGAAACTGAGGAGTAGCTTTAATTAACTTACCGCAGCAATAGTCATTTTGATGGGTTTTACATCAAATCTTACATACAATACTTACAAAATTTACAGATGAACAGGCCAGTGGAGTTGGTAAGTGAACAGTAATTTATGAATTTCTAAGAAGAAAGCACATGAACACAACAATTTCACAAACGATGTCAATAAAGTGGGTCGCAGCTTTGCAGTGACTCAACTATATTCTCATTAAGCAGAACACATGACAACATGTGACCAAATGATGGATCCTCTGCCACCTGTCGTGTGTGTGGTCCAAAAATCGAAGTTGTCTAAAGCAAGACAGCAAGACTCAACCTGAGAATAATAACTTAAAATGTTTTCTATTCTTTCAAAGGCAAAGAATTTAAGCTAAACTGTGTGATTTAGCACAGACAATTTGAAAATGTCTGAATTCCTAGACCCCAATCCAATTTTATGTTATGTATATTTATATTTTTGTATAATTCCCAGGTCGGTCTTTTTGTCCAAAGACATGCATGTATAGGTAAATTGGTAACTCTAAAGTGGCCCTAGTGGATGAATGTGAGATTGAATGGTTGTCTATCAGTGTCTGTGTCTAAATGTCAGCCCTGTGACAGCCCATTGTATAATAAAACAAATAAACAGAAAATCCAGGGGGCACCTGAAGGCAACATGAAACCAGGCCACTGTATTCTTTTGATCTACACAAAAGAAAAAAAAAACTCCAGTCTGTGTGCATAGACCAGATTTAAATACATGCATGAGCCGCCCGTGTCAGATCAGAAAGACTACACTGATAACAGCACGTTTCATATCTGTATCAGAAAGCACAACACCTTCAGGATGAGCACCGCTTTGACATTTACAGAAATAATATGTGCACGCAGACGCGCATTCACCGAACAAGACATGCTTGTGACTAAAAACACTCCTCAAAGGTCACGCGGCTCCGTTTGCTTTCTGCTAAATGTCTCGGTCCGATGTAACCTGCCGAGGCTGACATTTACACAGTGTCTGGTGGACTACAGGAGGCCTATCAAAGAGGATTGTGGGAGGTGAAGTTTCAAACACATAGCAACTCGTTTGATGATTACACATTTTAGGCAAGATATTTATATGTTATATATGGATCATTGTGGAATGAGACAATCAATCAAGTACAAATGATATTAAAATTCATACTTTTTGATAAATAAGAAGAATAAACCTGATATTTAAAGATATAATGCGTGCCCTTCTTATTCCAAACATATGGTGTGAGTCTGTTGCCACCTGTCTATATTTCACTGTTTTGACATGTTGTGTTGAACAGAGAAAGCCAACTGTCCAAAAGATGTTTTTCTCAGAGAACTTCACAGTTTCATTTGGGCGCTCCTCGTGCAATAGAGCTCCTCCCTCTCCCCTGTGAAGAAGTAAGCTTTAGCAACTAAACAGCAAGCCTGGCTTTTATGCTGCAAGCTCTAAAGGAAATAAAAGGTTTTCTTTTTCTGAAGAGACGGAGAGGAAAGGCTGTATTCACACTGGTGACTGAGATGTCAATAGGAAAACAAAGCAAAAGACTTAATCTGTTTCCTGTAGGTCTGGTAAGTGCTGGGGCTATTTAACTTTCAGTGTAATCCACTATTTCTGCAGTTATCCCTCTTTAGAGACGAACTCCAGCCTAAACTCAAACAGAGCCTGATTTAAAGCAGATATAAAACATAGGCCTTTAAAATGGAGCCAATAAAAACACAGCTAGTCTGCTGAAATCACTTTCCAGAATGAGCAGTAAAAAATGAATAAGTGAGTGAGTTTTCCCCTTACCAGAAAAACAATACTGCGGGTTTCTGGACCAAGACTTACAGACATCATTAATGGCCACAAAGTGGGATGTAACAGAGCTCTTTAACAGAGCCGTGTTCAGCACTGTTCTGGAATCAGCTGGACAACATCAAACAGGAGCTATTTTTAGAACCAGTCTGAGAGTGAGTCTGGAGACTGCTCAACGCTGATGGAGGGATCAGTTTTCATTCAGTTCAGAGAGAAGAGGCTGTGGTGGGAATTCAAACGACTACTCTGATGGACATCTTCAAAGAGTATAAACAACACATGGACTGGCATTATAATCACGTCTATTACAGATGGTGCATTTAAGGATCTACAGCACAGTTCAGTGCAGTTGTGACTCCCAGTCTGTTCAGGCCACAGTATTATGTCCAAGATTCATAATATTAACAGAGACATAAGTGCAGTGCAGAACACATCAAAACATTGTTAAATATGTAAAATTTGTAAGTTTCCATCATGTTTACAGGCATTTACAGGCTATGATTGTCACATTATGAACAGACAGCCGGGTGCTGTCGGGACCATGGACAGCTCCACAACAGGGACTACACCAAACCAATACTGCAGCCAATGTGTATAGATCTGATAAAATGTGTCTGAGTGAGTGACCTTCTCTGTCGTGTCATGTGAGGACGAGTGTTTAGTGTCAGCTGTATTGAGTGTGACAGTGCATTTATTGATGTGCCTCTCAAGAGCAGTTTGCACTGTTTTTGCATACAACAACAAAGTTTTATTTCTGCTTACATGAAAATATCAGTTTGGAGCCTTGAATCACAATCAAGCCTTACTCCTTGACAGATTAAATAGCCTAGCCACATAAATGGTTATATTTCAAATGAGCTATAGAATGAGAGCAACACCAGTTTTATGGACCCCCTTGTTTGTGTTTTAAATAGAAAATACCAAACATTGGGTATGATCCACAAAGAGGCATAAGACAAAGACACCATCTTTAAAAACTATTAATAGATCTGAGGCATTACCATTTTTACAAAGTTTATTCGGGAAAAAAGTGCAGTCTTATTTACAAAAAGGTTATACACGACATTATGTAGCATGTTTCTTTTCCACTTTTTGTCTGAATGGTGCCTGTTAAAATCCACTTTTTATTCCAGTTCTACGGTCTATAAGTCCCTAGTAAGGACTGACAATATGACAGTAAAAATATTCTATAAAAGCCTGCAATTCAGGTTCATTTTTAAAATTAATAGAATAACTTATCTGTTTTCAAACACTCTGAGAAATACAAATACCCCATTCACACTGGCCACTTCTGGATTCTTGAGCCTCATTACCATTTCTGGATACAAATGGCTTTATAAATGACTTGACTGATTACATTAACATATAGTGTTAATATTATAATGTTGGCTCTAGAACTAAATCTATGGCTATATGCACTGTTCTTTTTTTTTTTAATACATAGCATTAGCCTATTGCATAAACATTGCTATCATGGTATTATTGCCATTAGTTGAGAGTTACATTGTTGGACAAAATCAAAAGAACAAAAGCTCACAGTCCTCTATGAGCTGCATCACCAGCTGTTGTAAACATCTGCTGTTCACTCTGTTGGTTTGGTACAAGAGAGTCTCCAAAACCAGTTAGAAACAGAACCTGTACGGAGCCGTAAGAGGTCATAAGGATTTCCCAGAATGATCAGGTCATGTCTGCATACACGGTTTTAAATACTACTGCTCTACACTAATGGGCATAGGCATGCAGAGTCTATGTCTAGCCATAAGCCAGTTGTGAGCTGCTTTGGTGTTTTTGTTTTTTAACCCAACTCTGTCCAGACATAAGGCATTGCTGCACACGGCCATGGATCAGGCCGCTAGTGTGGAGCAGCAGCTGGGGTCAGGGGGGTTTTGGGGGAGTGTGGTTGTTGAGGTTAAGCTGTTATTACTCTACATCTCAAACCAAGTTCTGTTCAATCCTGTAAAACAGACTGGAATTGGTGCAAATCCACAAACAATGGAAATATCCTCCAGTCTCTCCACTCCACCAACACTCCTCCACCTCTCCAACCTGCACCCCTGGCAAACAGGCAGAGTCTAAACATCTGTGTACCATAATCCACATGTTATACTCTTATTAATACCTTTGTTTGAACAGACTGTGTCCACATGATGTGGACGTATCTGTGGTTACACCCACTGAATGTTTGTCACATGGAACACGTAATATTATTTTGATGTGGACATTGGTTTTGTGTCATTGTATTGTGACAAGTTTCAGTACTGTGCAGCCACTTTACATGTTAGTTGTTTATTTCAAAGCTGCTGCAGATACAACATGTTAAAGACTGTAAAGTCCACTGATCAAAGAGTCAGGAAATCCTGACTGGAATAAAAAAAGAAAGACATTTTTCTTAAGTACAGCTTGTCTTGTTCTTGTGATAAATAGAAAATACAACATGAGACACAAAAGAGTGATATTTATTGTTTGTTGCAGCAGCCTCAGACATCACCATGCAGGAACATTTATTCACATTTCCACTGATAAATTCAACAGAGTCACATTTAAAAGCTCCTTTTAATGTGAGAAAGAATGCAACAACTCTCATACTGCTTGTTGGAAACAATAAGGCTATAGTATCCTCCTGACATTTAACCTAACTGTAGTGTACACTGATCACAGACATCCTCTTTCCTCAGCTCAGATCTCACAAAGCTCAGCACTGACGACAGAGGACCACCAGCAGCAGTCTGCTACGTCTGCCCCCACACCCCACTCCTCCCTCTGAACAGATCAAAGTATGGCTGGAGGAAAGCTCCATCAGCACTGGGGCTTTTCTCTTTTTAATCCCACCTTCAGTCACAGCCTACCCCCAAAACAGCCGCCAGACAAACCCCGCCATAAAACTGTAACGGCTAGACCTCGACTTAGAGGATTTTATTTTACTGTTTGAGCAACAATTACAATTAAAGTTAGGACTTCTTGAATGATCAGATGATAAGGAACCTTGAATTTTGTTTGTACCATGTGCTAGCACACAACATTTCCAAGCTCAACAGAACAAGCTCAGCACTGTAAGCACTCATGAGACTCCTGACAATCATTAACAATATCATTACAAAGATGATGCTACTGCATCACAATACTCGTCTGGGTATACACTGATTAAATAAGTGCACACTTAAACAGAAATATAAGACTAGACAATGATAATTTAATGGTACACAAATGAATGGATAAATGACATTGCTTCTTAGACTATCCAAGATTATTAAGTGGCAGAGGTAATAAACAACAACATGAATAGTAACTCAACATGTTATTCTTGGCTGTTATCTCATCTGTTAGGGTGGTGTAGGCCTGTGACAGGGCTATGGAAAAGCTGAAACAATCTCGTCCTGTTATTTCACTAAACTGTGCATTTAAAGGTACACTTTTACAGTGATGGTTGTTTTTGTCATTACGTCAAACACGTGTGAGATTCTCATCATGTCTTATCATTATTCCTGTCTCTGGTGTGTTAATCTAAAATATATGGATCCCAGACATGTATACTGTCTGAGAGAGATATGGAGATATAGAGCAGCAGCTGTAGGAGAACTGCATTAAAATCATGTATGACTTATTTATTATTGCTGCAGGACGCTGGGCCCAAAGGGACACAACTGAGGAAGAGTCTGAAAAAAATAAAACAAAACAGTGTAGTAAATGTTGCAACATTTTAACATAAGACAAGCACCTTTGCACTTGCATTTCATGCACTCTAACTGTTGCAATGGTTTTATATAGTATAGTATAGTATAGTATAGTATAGTATAGTATAGTATAGTATAGTATAGTATAGTATAGTATAGTATAGTATAGTATAGTATGGTATAGTATAGTATAGTACGGTACGGTATGGTATGATATGGTATGGTGTACATTTATATTGTTCATGTCTACATTTTACACTATTAAATGTTCTGTCATTGTTTTGTCTTATAGTTTTTATGTTTTATGTGGCAACAATAGATAGCACTGAGTCCAAGACAAATTTTCCCTTTGGGCCGTCGAAGTTTATTCTATTCTTTTCTAGACAAAGCACTTTAATCACAAATCCAAACTGACCATTGACTACTGTTGACTAAAAGTCAACAGTAGTATATTTGATCTAACAAACAATAGGGTGCAGCAAGGTGGCAGAATACTTTCATATTTAATATACTTACAGATTGCATTTATATGTGGCAATTTTCTCTTGTATTTGGGAAAAACAGTTAAATCTCCTGATAATAAATTGCAACAGGAATCGCCTGTGAAAAACAAGACCTTAAGACATCATCTAGGCTTTATAATCAAGGATGTTAATAGATGAGTTTGTAGCACATAGTTGAATTTGTCTTTGGCCAATTACATGCTAGCTAGAGAGGCCTTGAGTTAGCGACGCTCCTATTGGTCTACACTGGTTTGTCAACATGGAAAAAGGAGAAAAGGGAAGCAAAGTGAAACACATATAAACACTGACTAACAATGAATTCAGGCAATGTTTAAAGAGGAAGAGATAATTGAAGGAGCACATGGGACTGAACTCTGAGACAGACAATTAAAGCCACCCTATGTAACTTGTTCTCTGTTCAACATCACTGTCATCAGAGCAATACTTGTTTACAAGTAGAGACTATCCAAGCTAGCACGTTTGGAATAAAAAACTTTCTGGAACAGTTTTTGTGTATTTCGTACAAATTTTTCTTCATTCCATGCTTAGTGCGGTAGTGTACATTACTCACATAATCTCTTGTGATAAATCTGCATCCCAGCAACAGGAAAGTTGCATTGGAGATTTCTGTCCAGCTGAGGATACAGTGTCATAGATCAAGATAGGCACGATTCTACCAGTCTCATGTTTAAGAACCATAAAAATGAAAGAGAGAATGTATATACAGGGTGCACGGTAGCAGAGTGGTTAGCACTCCTGCTTCACAGCAAGAAGGTTGTGAGTTCAAATCCCGGCCGACCCCACAAAGTGGGATAAGCGGTAGAAGATGAATGAGTGAATGAAGAATGTATATACTGTCTGTTTCACCAAACTATCTGAGAGAGAGCTTCCACAGACAACATTTGCAAAACAAAAATGGTCACTTAATAGTCAGGCCTTTATTCATAATTTTGTCATATTTTAAATGTCTGTTTTGTTTTCTTAACACAATTTTTGAAATTTGAATTTTCAGTTGTTTTCTGTCTTTGTCATATAATCCAGGTCACAACACCCACTTGGCACTTTTCCATTTGCAGATTTGATGTTGAGTTAAAACATTACCTTGTCATGATGTGCAATAGCTGCATAAATTATAACAAATAATTAAACATCATATAAATTGGATTGACTTCAATTAGAAGTGGGATCAGATGCTATATCACTATATTTGCCATTTGTGGTGTTTATTTTGTTTGTGTATGCATGTATAAAAAAAAACGTTTACATGCATTTTAAATTTAGATGGTTTAACTATGCACTAGTCAATTATACATTTCTTTAGAGGCAAATATAAACAGTGTGAAAATAGTACAGTATTCAGTGACATCACCACTTGATCCTAGTGCTCAGTTACTGTCACACGCTGCTCTCTGATTGGCTGTCCCCGTGCCTCCACAGTGATAATGAACAATTACAGCCAATTAGATGACATCATAGTCCTGGATTGGAGCCAGCAGGTCTCGGGTCACGTGTGGCGCTGCCGTCGTTCTGCCTTTTGTCTTTATTTTCCTCTTTTTCACTCATATTTTCCCCCATCACACACACTCTCCCCCCTCTCTCTCTGGCAGTATTATCCCCTCCCCCTCAGGCCTTCATTCACTCAGCCTCCCCCATTGCTGTGCCCCTCCCCCATCACTCTCTCTTTCAATTTGTGCTCCACTTTAGGCATGAGCGCTGTCTTTGTCTGCCTCAGTGCGTCTGTGTACTGGTCCCACAGCAGACAGAAGCTGACAGATTTATGATATTTACTGCACCGTTCTGCATTCGTCTCATTTATTACAACTCAATAAGCAATAACTGACATTTAATCATGGATTTATTAACTGCTGGGAACAGATAATAAATACAACAGAAGAGTGGAATAGAAAATTTTGTGATAAAAAATAAGAAGATACAAATTTTTACTTCACAAAAACACCTAAATAAAACTATAGAGATTAAACAAGTAAGGGTTGCATCGTTTTAGTCTGCGCTTGTCCTGAAATGTAATAATTCAAGATAGAGCTGGTGTCTTGTTGGCTAACTTATTGTCTGTTGCTATGGTTTCATATTGGCTTTGGAACAATATTGTCATACATGTGGTCTTTGGATGGTCCAAGTTTCCAAGTAAGAAAGTCAATTTTCTGCCTTTGTTGTGTTTAAAGCTGCACAATAAGTTGCAAATTTATAGCTTTTGCTAAATCAATTTGCCAATATCATTTTATACAACGCCATGTGATGTGACATTCACACCAAAACAATTGACAAATAAAAAACTTAAACTTTGAAACAAAATGAGTTCGGCATAATACATTCCACTTCAGATGTATTGCAGGTCATATGTGTTGCATTATTCACATATCACATGTTTTTTCTGACACAGCCCTAGTTGGGCTCATCCAGCTTTCAACTCAGAAAGTTGAAATATTATTACAGTTTAGTAGTAAGATAGATACGTAATTTCCAACTTTTAGATTTAAGATTTGACGGAAATACTGAAAACAGGGTGAGAGAGAGGGAAATTACATCGGGCAAATGACCGGAGCCGGACTTGAACCAGGGTTGCCTGAGTATGTAGTATGTGCCTTATCAGGTGAACCACCAAGGCACCCTGCTACCTTTCTTTTTAGTTAAATACACACTTTAGCTAGCAAACCTGACTGTTACAGCAGGGACATGCTGTTGTTCATGAAAGAAACCTAGTGGAAATAGGTCTGATGGTCAGTTAACACACAAAAATTGTCATTAAAAAGAAAGAAAATCAGTCGAGTTTATAAATGCTCTAAACCCATGTCAGAATGAGCGTGCTTCTCCTACAGCAGAGCAGTTTGTCCTCTAAGGGAAGAAACACAAGGGAATGAAACTAACAGCTGCTTCCACTGGGTTTTATGGAGTTGTGAATTAATGTTCTCCCTGATAGACAGATACAAAGAGTTTTAGATTATTGTGATAATCCACTATGGAGGAGGTTTTTTATTCTTCAGACTACAACATTTTAGGACCATTCAAGGAGACCTCATAATATAAATAGCTATGTCCAGACTACGTCATCTATGTACAATAAATAATGAGATCTCATTTATTTTGAATCCTTAACTTTAGTTTGAACTGACAAAAACAGTTAAGTGTTTCTGCTGTCACCTTCAAAGTTCTGTGTAGCTGAAAAGAAAATGATGCAATATGCTCAATGAACAGTTAATGCAACAGAAGTCTCAGCTTTATTAGAATGTCCTTTGTTCTTGTCTTTTTTGTATTCAATAAAGTTGTTTTAACGTAAAATTAGTGAATAAAATATTTAAAACAATGAACTAAGTACTGCTTGCTCTAACATTTTTATTAATATTATTATTTGGTTGTACAACCATGTGATTTAATGTTTTGATCATCGATTGTCCCTGTGTTATATTGTATGTCCAATTGTAAAGGCCAGAAGGAGCTGTGCATATTAAACTTGGCTATAAATGCTGCAGTGTGTGACATGAGATCATTAAACACACTCCCTATTTAATAAACATTAGGTAAATAAAACCCATAAAATTAGTCGAGAAGGGAGTCATCTCGTTAAACGCAACTGTTCACCCATGAAATATGTGAGCCTTCGTGAGGCTGTGCAGTGGATTCTTTCAAGAGAGAATTTCCGGCATTAGCAAGGCAGCTACGCAGTTATCATGTAGAAGCAGAGCGCTGTTAACAAAGCAATGTCTGATTAAAACACTTAATAATAAACCCTTAATGCTGCTGATGCAAATGGAACAGCTGATGATGCATTCACTGACTCATCAAGGCTCCTGTGAAAGAAAAAAACTCCCAGAGGAGAGCGCACATACAAGGACATATGCAGAGTGCAGTGTTAGCCCATCTGGCAGGTGCTGTAATAAGGGTCACGACCTGCTCCCCCCAGACCCAGTACTAGGCTGTAGGTACAGTGTGACTTATTAGCATTTTAAGTTAAACATGTTTCGACAATAAATCATCCAAAAATAGACATAAGGCTGTGTTTATTTTCTGGGCGTCACAAAACGACCTTTACATGCTTTTAGTCCCAAATTAAATAAGAAAACGAGAAAGCTAAGGAAGGCAACCCACCATAAGCTTTTGTAAACCTCATTTCCGCTGGAGCTGTATGGTACAGGTCAGTTTTCATCTCCAAAAGTGGTCAAAGTGTCCCATAAAATTGTACTATACTACTACTACTTTGGTAACCTTTGGTAATTAGCGTAGTCCACTGAACGTTGCAGTTTACTGATGGTACAAAAACAAGAAATAAAGCTGTTCTTTTTCTTGTGATAAACAGTCAATAATCCAAAAAGTAATAACGCTAAATCCCAGATTATCGTTCTGGGATGTTGCTCTTCGATTCATACGTTTGCGTTTCAAATAATAAGAACGCCGTCACGGATGAGCGAGTACAGAGGCTACATGCAGCCATTCATCGACTATGAACGCCATATCTAGACGTGTTAGCTCAGCTCCAAGAGATTTATATTGCAGTGACTCCAGACATGCTGAAACCTCTGTCACACACAATCACACGCAATTTTATATAACATTACTACATGACACACTGTGCAACTGGAGTCTTGACGTCTGTGACACTGTGGGATTGCCAGCTACAATTCAACACTGCAGCAAGTTGCCTTTCAAAACAGCAATAGAGTTTGTAAAAAGAGCACATTAGAAAGTTGTTATCATGTTTGTTTACATAGCCATCTAGCTATCTGTTATACTATATTATTGTCATAGCAGGATTTGCAATGGTTTTCCTACATTTCTCTTACGGTTACATATTATTCATAGGAAATCTTTGGTTGAAAGCGAGATTGCTCAGCTTTGATTTAATTACACCATAAATAGTAGATTTAAAGCCACTCATTTCTTATTGGCAACAGGGAAAATCACAGTGTAATGGGGCTTAACATTTTTGCATGCATTTTAAACATCTGATAGACAAGGCAATGATTGGGAATTTCTAGTGTCATGACAACTTGCACGACAGCTAATCCAACTGACATGGTTCATTTGAGCACATGCACTAGTCTGTGACACATGATGTAAAAACTGTAACCTTGTCCGAGCCATTAAGGGGAAAACTTGAGCACTGTGGCGTCCCATCACGCACTGGTCAGAGGCTTAAGGCAGGCTGTCTATCTGCGTGAGATAGCGCTGAGTTCATTTGGCTCTGAAATGAAGTGGGGCCTGGGCGGGGGGTAATTTTGCAGCTTCAGTGGTGATGACTCGGCGGAAAAGTGCAGATGACTTTTGGAGCGGCAGAGGGATTTATACTCCGGGTGATGAAGTTTCCGCAGGGAGGGGGTTATCTGTCCCCATAAGCACTCAGTTTGATTAGCTGCTATTGACTGAGACATTAAAGTGCTCTCTGCTGAACGAGCGGTCCGCACACTGTCAGCGGGACAGGAAGTGGACTACACACGATACACACTCGACAAGCCTGAATGGAATTACAACAAGTCGGCACAAATGTTCAGACACTATACATTCTCTTCCAATGAGGTCAATATAAAGGAGATGTGATTTTGTCATGCCATTTTGTAGTAATGTCACTATCTTTCAGCATATTGTCTATCATTATCAATATTTATTTCTTAAGATGTCTTAATTGCACGATTTAAATGATCATTATACAAAGTGTCATTCATTCAAACCTGCAGTTGGTTTGAATGAATGACACGGATGAGTTTTAGACCACTGCAATGTAAGTATTTGTATCTGTATTTACAAAGTTACTACAGTGTAAAAAGTGAAGGATAGATGCTAAATAATTAATGTTGAAAGACCCACTCAATATAGTATGTATTCCTTTTCTATATATATTAAATTGTATTTATCAGATAATTCTTACTTAAGTTGTCAGCCGTATGTACATTTGCATCCAGTCAACGCAATGTAATTTTTTCACAGTTGTGCCTAGGGGCAGCGCAGTGGTTCACATACTTGGGAGACCCGAGTTCAGTTCCGGCTCAGGTCATATCAGGGAGGTTTCCTGTTTGTTTGACTGACTATAAATTAAAAAGCCAAAAAAGCTCAAAAGAATGATCTATTCACTATTGACTCACTATAGTCCACTCTGGTGCAAGCCTGTATGAAATGAAAGGATGGTTTTGGACACATTCAAGGTTAACTCATTAAGTAACAAGCTAACAACCTGTGATGTGTGGAACTTTATTAAACATTAGTGGAACACATGCAGAGTGATTGGATCTATCTGATTGAATGCCCAGTGTGAATGTACTAAATGCCTCAAATGTCTTGAGAGATTGGATCTAAGAATCATTTGGAGTTGGTCAAAAGTTGCCTTCTCTAGTGAACTTATACATCTTGAAGAAAAAGGCTGCACAATATTAGAAAAACATGTAATAAAATATTGCAATAATGATATGACCTGCAATATTTCAATGCTCTTTGACATAAAAAAGAAAATATAAAGAAATACAAGGCCCTGGACTAACTTCCACTCACCAAAGCAAGAGCTAAATGAATATTACAGACTGAATCAGTAGGAAACCAGTTCTTGACCAGGACTTATTATTTCGACACACCACAGTTTGATTTAATACTCTGTTTGGATAATGATTGGCAAAGTAGTGAGACTTTTATTCCGATTTTGAAATTGTCTGTCCCATTCAAAGTGTAGTTTTTAATTGCATTTAAACATAATGATCAAAGACATGGGATGATAATAACCCAGTAGTTTACAATTAAAAATACATGTAATCTCATTTTATCCTTTTTTTTAAACTGTGCTTTCTTTCTTCTTCCAAAGTGTTGCTTCGCCCAAATATAAAAATTAATCTCATTTCTTACAGGGGTGGTACAAAAAAAAGGCAATGTTCCGGTAAATGAATAAATGTAAATATGCACAGAACCATGATTTGGGAGACTGGGTTCAGAAATGTACACACGACTGCATTTGCAGCTTTGGTGGTGAATTACAATACACAGAGGAGAGTTTTATATTTATATCTCTCTGTATGCAAACACAACATAAAGGAGAAGAGACCGTAGTGAAGACACACTGTAAAGAGCACAGTATGGAGGACAGGATCCTAATGCTAATGCACACACCCGGAGTGAGAGCGAGCTGTGGGTGGGATGCCACCTGCAACCGGCAGATAATGAAGTTATATTTCAACACCTAAAGGCGACCATCTGCTGGGGCTGTCCCTGCTGCACCCCCACCTCCCGCTCCCCACACACACACACACGCACACACGTACACGACGAAGGCCCAAGGAGGTGGTGTCAATCAATACACCTTCACTCACACAGCCACACCGATCAGTAGTGAAAGGACGGCAGACTGGGGACAGGTAGAAGTCAAAAACGCTGCGAACCAGTTTGGAAATTCTTACTGTTTGATGTTTCGAATGTGCCAAAGCAAACCAGTATTACTACAGCACAATTCATACACTGGGTGATTCAAAAGACAAATACAAATTGATTCGATTTATTATTAGATACATACAGAGGATACAAAATTAAATGATTAAACCAAGAAGAGTGGAGATAAAACATTTTCAGTTTGCATTATAAATTAGTATATGCAAGGCCAAAAAGAAATATTAGTAATATTATGCAAAGGATTGCTCACATTGCGACTCATCTAACATTATAAGGAAAAGGGCTGAAGATTCCTTTTTTTTTTGTTTCTTGTTATTCAAATAATGTCATTGGTCTATCATTATGGTGCGTTGAGATGTGTCAATTTAAATAAAGGCTGTGTAACTATGTTGTCATATTTCCATTTTAAAGATGTAACATCTAAAGTATTAATGATAGTCTTTGTTAGCTGTTATAAACTGTTTTGTTGATGCTTTTCTTTGTCTTTTTCTCTGTCTTCATTCTCATAAATTTGCATACAGTATGATTTGTGTTGTCACCGTGAGCAAAAACCATAGCCTCGTAATATAACTGCTTGACAAATTTGTCTGTCATGTTTTGTTAATGTATATATAACTACTAAAAAACAAAAAAAAATCTCAAAATGAAGCTGATATGCCAGAGTTATTGATGAAATACTAAGATAACGACTCCATTGTAAAATATTTTAAGGATTAAATTATTTGTCTTTGATTGTGTAATGATCAAATGTTGAGCCACATGCTAAGTTTGTAGAAACAGATGTGAGATTAGTTTGTTTGTAAGGCGCTACCTTTTTAGAAGAGTCCCTGCTACAACGGCTGATCTCACACCAGCACAGAGAGGAACAGTTCTGTCACACTAGTTCCACTGTAGAGACTCTGGTCAGTCAAGACTATACTTTCAGGGATCATTTCTATAGTTTCTGACTTGAGAAATGTGTTTCTAAAGTGTATGGTCTCGCTAACCACGATGAAGAGTTGTTGATACTTCTTCTTGAGCATGAAGCAGGTAGAGAGACTTGGTTTACTCCTTACACTCTCTGCTCTTGATGACTGTTCACTGTTTTTTCTAGAGACAGTGAAGGAAGGAGTATGATCTGAGTGGTTGTGCCTGTTTTGAAAAAAAGGTTTTTATAATGTACTAAAGATATTGTCATAGCTAAGTGAAAAAAGAAATATTTACTTAATACCTCTTTTGTTGTTTTTTGATCAAGTGAAAGAGCAAGATAAAGACCTGACACAGATATGGACATATTTTTTATATGTACAGTCAGTGACAAGATGTGACTGAGACCTAAGCTCAGCCTGAGGACACATTTGCCGCAGTCCAGGGTGGTGGGCTGGGTTCACTGTGAAAGAGTGAAAAGGGGAATTGTGTCGAGTCAACATCCATCTGAAGCCACTAGTTTTTTATGTCAACAAGTTTAAGGACGTAAAATTTAGAATTGTAGCTAATCCTAGGACGGTTCAGCATGGAGCTCCACGTTCATCACCTGAGAAGAAAACAATCACGGTATTTGAAATTGTTTTATTTTACTGATGATTTCTAGATGTCAGGTTGACTTTTGTAAAACTGTTACACACTTGTGTTGTGTGCTCACCCTGACAGAGAATCACAGTCTTGTTGGTCTAGTGTCAGGTGCAGTGCAGTAAAACCTTTAAGACTATACTTTCAGGGATCATTTCTATAGTTTCTGACTTGAGAAATGTGTTTCTAAAGTGTATGGTCTCGCTAACCACGATGAAGAGTTGTTGATACTTCTTCCTGAGCATGAAGCAGGTGGAGAGACTTGGTTTACTCCTTACACTCTCTGCTCTTGATGACTGTTCACTGTTTGCTCTACAGATAGTGAAGGATGGAGTATGATCTGAGTGGCTATATCTTAATGTAATTAGAAACTTCTGTTAAATTGAGTATTACCTAAATTCCAGCCAAAACCATAATTTCCACAAAAAAGCACCAGAAAACAGTAGTTTATGGCTGTACCTCCAGCCTCTCACATCTCTTCAGACAAGGATTTTCTCTTTTAATCTTTATTACTGGCAACGTAACAGTTTTGAATCTGCACTTTTGCTGCACTTATATGACATCACTGACTCCTTTCTTCATTTAACACAGTGGAAACTCAAGTCTATTCAGGGATTAGCTGAACCTAACTGTGCTATACTAACCGCACCAGTACCACTCAGTGGAACACTGGCTTAATTATGAATACATAACCATTCTGGTTATACTGAACCATCAAGAAAGAGACTGCCCATTTTATCTAAAGTAAAATGCAAATATATAGTACAATCTTTTTTAGTTTTCATCCATAAGTTACCATGAAAACATTCTTAAATTAATAACACTCTTCCTTCACTTTTAGGCACAACCACTCAGATCATACTCCTTCCATCACTGTCTCCATAAGAAACAATGAACAGTCATCAAGAGCAGAGAGCGTAAGGAGTAAACCAAGTCTCTCCACCTGCTTCATGCTCAGGAAGAAGTATCAACAACTCTTCATCGTGGTTAGCGAGACCATACACTTTAGAAACACATTTCTCAAATCAGAAACTATAGAAATGATCCCTGAAAGTATAGTCTTAAAGGGTTTAAGGCACAACACCTGACACTAGACCAACAAGACTGTGATTCTCCGTCAGGGTGACAACGCAACGCAAGTGTGTGACAGTTTTACTGAGAACATGACATCTAGTATGACTACACAAAGCGGAATCTACGCTTTGAATGCCGCATTAAAATAAATATCAAGTCAAGTCTAATATCACATAGAGTCTATAAATTGTTGAAACACAATGCTTATAATAAAACATATTTCAGCACAGTGCCATTTATGTTTTTAAAGCTTCTAAGTTACAATATGATATCACTTTACAGTGTCACTAGTTACTACTACTTCCTCTGTACATTTGAGCCCAGTCAGCTGCCACTTGTGCAGACACTTCTTTTTTGACTCTGTACTTGCAGTGTCTCCTCCTCCTCTACAGCAGCAGCTCGTTTGGCATTGCTGATAGATCAGTGGGCAGTGTTTCTGTCACTGTCCTGTGTGACTGGAATGTAACCCGTGCTGGAGCAGGTTAGCCGTTCAACGTAAGTTTCCACAGAGCGCTATGGTGAGCCAGCGTCATGTTACTGAAATCACAGGGTATTAACCCTAAACTTACCTCGCTAGTCTCCTAACTTTAGAACATTAAATACATGTAGAAAGTTTTTTCTATGTTTAAATTCTATTTACTACCACAATATTTTTGAATTTGGGTCATATCTAAATTTTATTTAAACAAAAATATATATATTTTTAGGCATTTTCCCCCCAGTTTTCCTTGTTATAATGTTAAAACAATTTACATTTAGTGTGAAATATCATGAAATATGTAGAGGTCAAGACTATTTAAGTTTGTCTTATCCTCAGTGTGAGCCAATTAAAATTTCTATCTTAAAACAAACCAGCTTTTTTCTCTTTTTCCTCTTTTTGATTGTGACCATGTTGCTTCCTGTTTCTGCAGGAAAAGCCCTGCGCCCTCTGCACACCAGGTGGAATCCTATTGGCTGTTCACTGCACAGACACGCCCAGTAATCATTGGCTCATTAGAGTTCAGAGTTGATAACCAGCGTCATGCAACAGATCAATCCAAACTTACCCAGTTTGGATTTGTTTGCAACTCATAACTTACTCTGCAACTCTGAGTGTGTTCAACTTCCAGCAACAGTCCTCAGCATGTCTTCTGTAAAACTAAGTTGTGTGCCTTACCTTGACCGAGAATCACAGTCTTGGTCTAGTGTCAGGTGTTGGGTTGCCATAGAAACTTTAAGACTATACTTTCAGGGATCATTTCTATAGTTTCCGATTTGAGAAATGTGTTTCTAAAGTGTATGGTCTCGCTAACCACGATGAAGAGTTGTTGATACTTCTTCCTGAGCATGAAGCAGGTAGAGAGACTTGGTTCAGTCCTTACGCTTTCTGCTCTTGATGACTGTTCACTGTTTTTTCTAGAGACAGTGAAGGAAGGAGTATGGTCTGAGTGGTTGTGCCTGTTGTGAAAAAAAGGCTTTTATAATGTACTAAAGATATTGTCATAGTTAAATGAAAAAAGAAATATTTACACAATACCACTTTTTTTCTCTTTAGTTGTTTTCTGATCAAGTGAAAGAGCAAGATAAAGACCTGACACAAATATGGACATATTTTTTTATATGTACAGTCAGTGACAAGATGTGACTGAGACCTAAGCTCAGCCTGAGGACACATTTGCCGCAGTCCAGGGTGTTGGGTTGGGTTCACTGTGAAAGAGTGAAAAGGGGAATTGTGGCAAGTCAACATCCATCTGAAGCCACTAGTTTTTATGTCAACAAGATGTTGTTTAAGGGTGTAAAATTTAGAATTGTAGCTAATCCTAGGACGGTTCAACATGGAGCTCCACGTTCATCACCTGAGAAGAAAACAATCACTGAAGAGACTGCCGGTATTTGAAATTGTTTTATTTTACTGATGATTCATAGATGTCAGGTTGACTTTCGTAAAACTGTCACACACTTGTATTGTGTGCTCACCCTGACAGAGAATCACAGTCTTGTTGGTCTAGTGTCAGGTGCAGTGCAGTAAAACCTTTAAGACTATACTTTCAGGGATCATTTCTATAGTTTCTGACTTGAGAAATGTGTTTCTAAAGTGTATGGTCTCGCTAACCACGATGAAGAGTTGTTGATACTTCTTCCTGAGCATGAAGCAGGTGGAGAGTCTTGGTTTACTCCTTACACTCTCTGCTCTTGATGATTGTTCACTGTTTCTTCTGGAGACAATGAAGGAAGGAGTATGATCTGAGTGGTTGTGTTGTTTATGTGAATGGTAAGTGGTATTAATGTGAAATATTTATTTTTAGTAAACATTATTGAGCCTCTCTTGACGGTTCAGTTTCTGGTTTGAAAAAGTAAAAAGGGACTTTAGGCTTAAAGTATGACCAGAGTGTGTATGTATTCATAAAAAAGCTTTGTTTTCACTGAGTATTACTCTGTGAGTAGTACTGCTGGGATTAGTACGGTACAGTTCAGTTCAGGTAATCCCTTGTTTATCTTTGAGACAAAGTATTTATTAAGAGACTTATGTTTTCCACTGTGATAATTGAGAGGACCCAGTAGACATTTCTATATCAGATATTTATTGTATTTGAAGCCGATTTTCAGAACTCGGTTCTGCAGAAGAGAGTAAATCCTGGTGTGAAGTGATGTGAGAGGCTGGAGGTACACTTGTAAACTACTGCAGTAAACAGTAGAATGGCTTGTGGGTTATTAACACTTTTCTGAAGATTAATTTTAAAGAGCTGTGCCAATTTCCTACATGGGACTGACTTTCTAATTTCACATTGGGATCAGGAACAGAAAGTGAAGTATGCTTTGAACCTTTTTTGGTGAAATCCTACCCCTACTGACTCAACCCAGATGGATTTGGTGAGACTTTGGGCAATACTCAGACATTGAACTGAAATTTTCATTTACATTTCAGCAAAACCACTCAGATGATACTCCTTCCTTCACTGTCTCCAGAAAAAACAGTGAACAGTCATCAAGAGCAGAGAGCATAAGGAGTAAACCAAGTCTCTCCACCTGCTTCATGCTCAGGAAGAAGTATCAACAACTCTTCATCGTGGTTAGCGAGACCATACACTTTAGAACCACATTTCTCAAGTCAGAAACTATAGAAATGATCCCTGAAAGTATAGTCTTAAAGGTTTTAAGGCACAACACCTGACACTAGACCAACAAGACTGTGATTCTCCGTCAGGGTGACAACACAACGCAAGTGTGTGACAGTTTTACGGAGAAGACTGACAGGTGAAGTGAGTAACACTGATCAGCTCTTCATCATGACACCTTTTAGTGAGTGGGATATATTAGACAGCAGGTGAACATTTTCAACAAGCTCTCTATAGCAACACAATTTGTTGTATGTATGGTTTATTTCCAATTTTCGGAAGATTAAATTTAAAGAGCAGCAGCAATTTCCAACATTTTAGGGACTGACTTTTTAATATCACATAGGGATCAGAAACAAACAGCTGAAAGTAGTGCAGTATGCTTTGGATGGTATCTGGCATAAACCTACCCTCTAACCACATGGCTCCAGAGAGAGTTTAGGTTACACTCAGTTTAAAATTTTCTTTTACAATCAAATACAACCACTCAGATCATACTCTTTCCCTCAATGTCTCCAAACGAAACAATGAACAGTCATCAAGAGCAAAGAGCGTAAGGAGTAAACCAAGTCTCTCCACCTGCTTCATGCTCAGGAAGAAGTATCAACAACTCTTCATCGTGGTTAGCGAGACCATACACTTTAGAAACACATTTCTCAAGTCAGAAACTATAGAAATGATCCCTGAAAGTATAGTCTTAAAGGGCTTAAGGCATGACACCTGACACTAGAACAACAAGACTGTGATTCTCCGTCAGGGTGACAACACAACATAGACAAACTAATAAAAATAAAAGACAACGCTACATTGGACCCATTATAAAATGTACTAAACTGACATGTCTACATTAGATTAAATGTCATGACCATGCTTTTCCTCATTGTAACTATACTTCCTTGTTTTGGGGTTGACGTAACAGAGGCCTGATTTATCTTTTGTTTAGTGAAGGGTTTGTGATAATTGTCTGCTTATTGTGTACATCATTCACTGTGGTGCAGTCTACGGTTTATATGTCTATGGAACAAAAATGCTTAATAAGGTGACATCTGGACTTTTTTTTATTTTTTACGCTTAAATTAGGCCTGGGACTATAAGATATTTCAAGGTATATAAAATAATAAATAAAATAACTAACACAGTAATTATGCACAGTGAAATCTCAAGAGCAAAATTAACTCTGTGGGTGTTAACAATTGGGCTCATATATATTCTGTTCTGGAGTTCAATTTGAACAGTGTGAACACATTGTTAGCCAGCCTTGATGGTCAATGAGTGAGACCATGAGTGATATTCAAAGAGACCAGACAGAGATAGAGATATACAATTAAGTAATTTTTACGTGAGACTTAGACAGAGTCAACTTTTGAGACACTGTCGTCATCTGTAAGAAGTTTCCAGTTCAGAGATGTTTCAAAATTTATTTTGTTTTGTTTTTAAGATGTCAACTAAACCACTAAATCTCTAATTTGTATCTGTCAATGTCAATCATGGTATGACCATGACTCAGAGGAACAGTACCCATCATCTTTACTCAGTTTTAAAGCATTTAATATAATAAATTATCTTTTTGTGCCATTTCAGATGTTTACATTAAATGCTTGGCCATTACTTTATAACATTCACAGTCAAACTAAACTGTAAAACTCCATTCAGGTTATGGCAGCTTCTCAAGAGTTGATTTCTGAGAAGCAAAATTAAAAAAATCTAGAGTATATGTCCATCTGGTCTTTGTGAATGTCACTCATGGTTTCACTCATTGATATTCAAGGCTGTTTTCACACTTTCATAGTGTGGAAATACAACACAAGAATGTATATATGAGTCCAGTTTTTAACACCCACAGAGTTCATTTTCCTCTGAAGATTTCACTGTGTGGTAGGAAAACTGTTAATACTGTGATACACACTTTGTGTTAAATGAGCCAATAAGACAAGACAAGAAATGAAACATTTTACTTTTTTTTTACCACAACTCTTTAGCTTTGCGCTGTCCAATTACTGAATCAAATTGCATCTTAGTTGCCAAGATGAAGTCTGGGAGAAGACTGGGCTGAATGTTCAAAACTAACTTGTCAAGTCCCTTCTCTCAAATCACTCCAAAAATGAATAGACCAACACAAATCCAATCAGCGAAAAATCAAAGCTCTGTCTTAAGGGGACTACATTTATTTATTTGGAAGAATTCTTTCCCATTTATTTTATAACAACCCAAACATTTGCTCATGTCCCTTATACCTGGAAATTGAAAGCATTTAAAGTAGTAACTGCCATACTGTGATATTTTCCTTCAAGGTTATCGTATCAGAATCTCATACTGTCCCATGCCTTCTCAAGATGCCTTCTTTTTAACCATTTTATTACATTATCATCAGGATAACTGTGAATATTGCTGAAAAGTATGTTGGGGCTTCGTCAGAAAAGGGAGGTAAGGTTGCCATAGTGTTTTGTTGTCTTTTATAATGCATGATTTTAACAATAACTACATTTTTACACCATCCCCTGAATAAACACACTCAAAGGTAATGTCGGTGGTCATGAGGTGAAATCCTTAGATGCACTAGTTTGAACAATCAAATGGAAACAGAAAAAAGGAAACAGCAGCCATTGTTGAGGAAAAGAGTAGTAACCATGGTGACCATTCGCACACAGTTTACACATGCTGTTTAAGTATAGTACTGTGTTTATTATGACGTCAAATCAATAATGTTGTTGTGGGAAGAATGAATGGAGTATCAACAGCTTTTTATGTTGCACATGGAATAAAATTTGGACATCAGAATGCAAACAGTTCAACAACAACTTCAAATACAGAGAGAAGTGGAAAGTTATGTTATCCATAAATCTGATAAAGCTGACCTCACATGATTCAATCCAGCCTCTTTAGTGACAAGTTTTTGTGTCCAGTTGTCCTTCTCTGGCAAATGACGCATGCAGCTATGCCCAAAACCACTCCCTAGTCAGTATCTAATGCACATGTAGACCAATATATAGACTCATTTGTGGTAGCGTATGCAGAATATGGTCCAGTATGTTTCCTACAGTGCATCATGAAAAGTAGTAGACTATTCAATTAAAAGGCAGAACACATGTTTTATTTTGCTTTACAGTTTCACCGCATTGCCTTTATCCCACACAAACATAATCGTAGTGTCCCATTTGGTTTGTTATCAGGTCATCTTTTGTAGAAGGTGTTCATTTAATACACTGAAGTGTCTTAAAAAGAATATAGTAAAGCCTTTTCCCATCAAATCCATGTTGTTTTTTGTACAAACATTATTGAACTGGCTATAAGCAATCCTCAATTGTTCTCCAAACAACTCACATATTAAGTTTTGGCATGCTGCGTGTTATTTTTAAGTGCTAATACCCCAAAACCCCTGTCCTGGTGTGCTTTTAGAGCTCAATAAGTAGAATATAACACTTTGCGTGAGTTGTTAGAAATATGGATAAATCAAAGACCTGATTAAAAGTTTACATCCTCTTCACCTACTATTTGTGTTTATCAGTAAGTTCTTGTTGGAGTTTCCAGCATCAGTGGACATTTTCTTTGTGGCCAGTGCTGCATCATCAACAAAAAAAAGAATAGAGCATTTACTGAAATATATGTCGTCCACTTAGGGGTGGGAATCACATGGTACCGACACGATGGTGCAGCAATGTTAAGAGGCACATAATTACACTCTAGTTACACACACTTTGGTGCACAACATTTTCTATTAAGTTACACATTTACCACAGTCTGTGCCGACTCAGCTCTGCAGCCTCCATTCATTTAAAACAAGCACCACACAAGTAACACTATCTGCTCACTGAAAGTCCACTGCTCGTTACTTTTCACATAATCTGTTACCTAGAGCTGAGGCCAGACTTCATGCAAACATACGTGGGACTGTTGCCTGTTAATACAAATCTTATGAGATATGTGCTCCTTTGTTCTAGCAAAATATGTGTCCTCACAAGATGATCTAGTGTTACACACATTTGAATATCTGCTGAGAACACATACAATACTTCCTTTTTCATGTCCAGGACTCATCCGAATGACTTTAAGGATTCATCATTTAATGTTTTATTTAATGTGTATGTGTAGTTTAATGTGTATGCCATGGTAAAAGGTTAGTGTTGCTGTTCACTTTCCCCCTTTCGCTCTTTTTTTTTCCTAATGCAGCATGAAAAGTAGTCAGCTAAAGTCACTATTGCAGAACAGGCCACACTGCTTTGCATAAGGTTTTAGAACTACTATTGCTAGCTGGTACTGACATATACAGTATGTATCGCTATATAAATTAATGTGATGTCGTTTTGCTGTAAAATTATTATCGTATTTGTGGTAATATGATACTGTACATAGTTTTTCAATAAACCATTAAATGCAATTCTATGAAGCAAACAGTTAACTATCACAGGACATAGTCAGGAAAGGGTGTCAGTGAAGGCATCTGGACGTTTGTCAATTTTGAGTAGAACTGATAAAGAGGAATCCCTAAGAGGAAGGGGTTTAGCCTGAAACTACTGTGATTGGTCACTGATTAAAAATACTTTTCAGGCTGTATACACACTTAAAAACTAAAGGAAACAAATGCTGCTGCAAAACTCACATGGCACTGTTAACTTTCCATGAATAAAAATCAATAAAATGGTTGCGTGGTGTCTGTCAAACTACTTTTTGATTAAATAAGGGGATAGTCTCTTTGTTTCATGTCAAAGATAGTCAGGGTCAGTTTTTGGGGGGTCAAAAGTTATATAGCGTTGCTTTTAACACTTTCACTCTTTATTTCATAAACACATTCTCACTAAAAAAAAACACCTTGCATTCTCAGGCTTCTAGGATGTTAAATGGTTAGAAAAGGAAGAGGACGGTTATGACGATGAACAAAAAATGAACTAAAATTTCTGTTGAAATTTGTGCCTCTGTACGGAGACCCCTGATGACATAGGTGAGAAAAAAATTTAAATCATTGCCACGAAATACTACTTCGTTCCCAGTTAGTTATAGTTTCATTGTTCCCACATTAGTTATGTCGTCAAACTGCCTGGCTTGCAGTATTCAGTATAAATGTCTCTCTGTTACAAAGATACAATGCAAATCCAACGTTTTAACAATGTCTTTACACGTTAATCCCAAGTTGAAATAAAAATCAAATCATCCCTGTCCATTGTGCGAAGAGTAGACCTTCTTCTTCACAGTTATTTGAAAGGATATGACGCAACACAGCGGCCAGAAATTGTGCATTAACTATGAACGATTTCTTATTTCGTGGGAAGGGATGGAAGGGAATTACATAACTTATTTGTGGAAACGATATAACTATTTTGTGGGAACTTAATCGTATTTCATGGGAACGATTTAATTTTTTTTCTCACCTATGTCATCAGGGCTGCTCTGTACCACTGTCACTGACCACATTCAGGTTTGGACAATGAGACAAATAGTGTTCCTGAGTTAGTTTTGCAACAAATTACTGTTTTTCAGTTTGTTCTATCGAGCTTGACTAAGTTTTGTCACCTTTTTCTCATTTCACACTGGCAACTGTTCATATATTGCTGTGTGTTATGTCCGCACAAACAAAATATAGAATATGACGACAGTTTAAGCATTTCAAATTTAGTTTTAATACTGAATATTGTATTTGAGATACAGAAAACGTTTCTTAGCATTTGTTAAACTGTATACTGCCCTTCCAATCTGAAATGCAGTAACAATGTAGATGCCAAAGCCAAATGGAATTCACTCACTGTGTAATTTGTCAATCCCTTTGAGTATAGCTTTAAATAGCACCACATTTTCTCTACAGTGCTTGTGACTGCACTTGTCAGGGCAGGATACTGTACTCAGCTAAGGGACATGAAGCACCTCTGAGTGTCCCCTGGTGCAGTGGTGATGGGAGGTGCACTGTCAGCTCCTGCACAAACCGTGGAGAGTGCACCACATTTCTCCCTCTCTCCAGTCCGCTCTGGGACCAGTACAAGGCTCTCTAACCTCACTGTACAGCCCGTGTAGCTATCTCCGGACGAGCAATGTGAGCAATGCACCAGCTCCCAGCACTATACAGCTGCAGTGCGTGTTTGCGTGCGTGTGCGTGACAGATGGACGAAATAAGAGACAAGAGCATCAGCGCAGCGCTCTGCCTGACAACAAGGATTAAAGGCGCACCGCCAGCTTCATATTCCTCATCGGCGCTGTTTCGCATCGCTATGACGAAAGTAGCGATGATGCAAACCCAGAGCTCTCCGTCGGTCCCAAACGCCGCAGTTCTCCCATTTTCCCGCAGTCAGAGCACCAGTGATGTCAGAGTAGCGTCCCCCCCGCCTCCCACCTCCTCACCCACTCGCCCCATCACCTCTCCCGTCCTCACTAACCTGTCTGTCCTTTTCCCAGGGTCTTCTCCAGGCGGTACGGCCCCACGTAGTTGGTGTAGTGGCCGCTGTTGGCCTCTTTCCCCGCGGATGTCATGGTGTGTTCGCGGCCGGGGGGGTGCTGCCTGGCTGCTCCTCCTGCTCCGGGTGAGGGTAAAAGGGCCCCGTGGCGGTAAAATCCCTGTGCGTGCGCGCGTCCCGGACCGGGTTACGACGCCGGGTGCATGTAGTGGTGTGGGGTCGCGCTCAGGCGGCGGAGGGGACCCCCGGGATCATGGTGCTGTGGCCCCGCTGGGTGTGATCTGAGGATGGGACAGCACCGACTGATGTTGCCGCTGCTGCCGCTCCACCAGCTGCGTCAGCGCGCGCGGCGTCAGACGGGCATTTCCGGTTTATGCCTAAAAATAAAAGCACCGTATGGACTGCTGCTCTTCAACATCGTGTTTAAGGCATTTTAGAGCAAGCCATGACGCAATTACTTCTACACTAATAAAACCTATGGGAAATACATCCGTTCTTTCTCGGTCCTTCTACATGGGAGCTGTCTTTGGGCTGGAGAGATGGCCCTGACCTCAGTTTCTCTCACTCCGTCGGATGAACGGTTCACCTCTTGCTGACATCACTTGCACTATATTCATTTTTATTTACCTGTAAATATGATTAACTATTTATGAATGAACTATATATAACTGTCCAGGCACATCTCTTGCTCTGTCCGTCCTGTGAGTGGATCCTTCCTTCTGTGGTGATCCCTTTTCCCCAGCTGTTATTTTATACTTTTTCCTTGCACCAATGGGGGCTCTAAGGAAGTGAAGCCCTTTGAGGCAACTAGTGTTGTGAAATGGGCTATAGAAGTAAACGATGATATTGATATAATGTATATTGTTATGCATAAACTAGAGCTTTTACATGAAAATATATAGCCTAAAATCAGAGAACATAAAATATGTGCTGTGTTTTTTCATCTAAAATGATAAAATTACACAAAGGATTAATCATAAGTTATAAGTATTTGTGTATATCACCAATGAAATTGCCACTTTTGCTTCACAACATGACTAATAAGGTAAAAAAAAAAAAAAAGTCCAGCTCAGGGCAAACTCACAGCTATGACCCAACCACACCAGACAGACAGAAAGATAAAAGAAAAGAAAGGTAAAACCGATATGACAGGAGCTGCTTTAAGGTACTTCAGAAATGAAAATGCACTATAGTGTATTATTACAAGATATATTAAATGTACTAGGTAATATTAAAAGTCAAGCGGAAAAATAAAATTATTCCTGTTGATGGATGGATTACTGGTAGTCTTTTACTTTGAAAGCGGACCCACAACACTTCCTCTCCCAGTCGGCCTGAACACAGGTGTTTTTATGAAAGAATGAGCATGCGCATGAGTCATGTACGCAGACTTGGCTTGTGGAAGTGAGTTTGTGGGATTCTGCAGAAAAATGACAGGATTAAAAATGAGGCCACGCGCTGTACGGACACACAGGCGCGTCCCCCAGGTCAGGGTTGATGGTTTTTTACAATGTATATAATTAATATAGCTACTTAGAAAACAATAGTTAAAACTTGTACTTGTGGAAGGTTGGGCCATTTGATCTGTGTCACCAGGTGAAGCCAGACCTGTCACTTGCAGCATCAGTAACTTTTGTGCACCTAAAAAAACAACTGGATTGATTTAGATGGTTTCAATAGGACATAATGTAATGTACTAGTAATTATATGTACATTTATGACTGGATTTCTTTTATTACAGGCTTTATGTTTTCTTCTTTGATGCTTTATCGAATCCCAGTTAATGTTTCTGTTTGTGTGTTACAGATAATAGACTGTCTGTGCTGCTGAAGATGACCTCATCCATGTAGGGCACAGGACGTCCTACACATCAGCACTGGACTCCACATCAGGACATGACACAGTCTGGGTCCACTCATGTAAGTTTATAATGAGTTGTACCATTACAACACGCAATAGCACTAGGAGTAGAAAATACAGAGCTCTGTTTTAATCCTAACTTATAGCAAATAGATTTGTAACAAGCAGTAACCTAGTGCAGTTTATCAAGTATAAAATCAACCGCTGACATCCATGTGGTTACTGCAGAGGCACATCCAGCTCTGAACCTAGTTTTCACCTGCTCCACCATTGTTTAAACCCTGTGAACACTGCACCAGCTGACTCTTTTAGACTTGAACCGTTGGATAAAATTGGACGCAATAAAACAAATTTGCAACGTGTTACAGACTCAATGATTTACAACAGTGATGTCTGTCGTTTCAGTACAACCCCTTTTTTCTTTTTTATAACCGCTTTTTTTGGTCTTAGTAAGAGGAAGTGGTTTTGGCTGGAAATCATACGCCAAAATAAAAGCAGCTATTGATTGTATTAACCCTTTTTGTTTACTTTACAAAGTGCCAGTGTCTATCTCTAAAGCTAACCTTATCTGATTCTAACCATAAAGGTTGTTTTGCACTAATTTAACCTCAGAAGTATAAAAAGAATTGTAGTTCCAGTAAACAAGGGACAATTATATTCCTGTATGAATATTAATTTTCAATTTACTGTTATCCAGTCAGAAAACTCTATCTGATTTTACCCACCAAGTGATTGTACCAACTGTACTGCATTTAAATGCTTATAATGAAAGTATATTGGCATAAATGTATATGCAGCGAACACATGTTGTGATTGTGATGATGATACATTTTTATTTCATGTGCGGTTCTTAAAGATCAACTGGATTTGGGAGCATCCTCTCGACTGCAGCAGCTGTAGCCTGCTCGCTCCTCCTCTCCAATAAGTGCTGTGTGTCACTCGTGTCTAATTAAAGCAGCGGTTGCTGACATCCATTTATCGCACTCATCACTCCTTCACAACAAAAGCCCCCTCAGTGACAGATGGCCCCCTGCCTCCCCCTTGTCCAGCCCCTCCCCCCTTTTAAAGCCCCCTTCCTAAACAAAGAAAGATGGGGGGGTCCTACACGGGTCCTGATCAGCTCCAAAACTGGTTCCTGTTGATTAATGCTAACACCCCGCTTTCTGTCCCAGTGCGGCCCCTAGACCCCCACCCACTGTCCCATCACATGCAGGAGCAGGTTGAGACCCCCTGACCCCCCTCCACAAATCAATCTGAACTCTTCAGTGTGGGCTCAGCTGACAGCACTGCAAGACATTATCTGTTGCAGCAGATATTGTGTTATAAAGATTCAAACCAGTTTTTACATTTCAGATTGATGTATCTTATTGAGTGTTTCTCCTAAATGATTGATATTTGCTGCAAAACCATCTTTTAGATACACACATCCCAGTATTTTGCATTGACTATTTTACTGAATTTTCTTTTGTGTTCCTCTTAAGTTGGTGTGATTCTGCCTAAAAATACAAAAAAAGCAAATAAAAGAGATTTTGTATTGTTTTTGGTTAGCTTTTCTTTCTTTTTTTTGTCAGTAAAACAGCACAATACCCTGTCGACACATGGCATCTCTTAAACTGTGCTTTAGGTCATGAAAAACATACTCTTTTAAAAAGTCGTCCTGGATCATTGTTTTAAGTTATACTTTATCATCCTATAGCATAACCAAGCCTGGGGCCAAATGCCCTGAAATGTGGCTTCAATACTTCAGTAGGACTAGGCATTGTTTGAACAGGTTTTAGATGATCTGTCAAATTCAAAACCTGTTCAAATCAATTAAATATGTTTAAATCCACCTAAAACCTGTTCAAATCCATTAAAACTTGTTCAAATTTACCTTAAACCCATTAAATCAAACAAAAACCTCTTCAAATCTATGTAAAATCTGATCTAATCTGACTAAAACCTGTTCAAATCCAACAAAAAACAGTTTCCATAAAAAGAGGAAAATAATATTAAAGATAACTTTTGTGAAAACTCAAATGAAGATGAAAATCTCACATTCAAATGTATTAAACGCTTCCAAGTGTCACCATCTTTGGCCCCTGAAATGATTCTTATTAACTATTGTGGCCCCCCACCACTTTGAGTTTTACACCATTGTCCTATAGGGACACTTGTTCTCTGCATTTAGCCCATTCATTGTCCTGCTAGGTCAAACCCATTGGTAGCAGTGGGACTCTCTGCAGATTATGATCCAGGATCCTGGTCATGTGTGTTAGCTTATAGTGTGCATGTTTTTTGAGGTTGTTGGGGATAACCAGAGCACTCTCTGTCCGGCTGCACAAAATACAAACTCCCAAAAAAAGGCATGGGGGCCGACTCAGGACCTCCTTGCTGTGTCTTCATCATTTTGTCAAGTGTTAAGAAGAATTTGTTGCCCTGAAGTGGTGTGTCAGAGGAAGCATTTGTATGAAAGAATAAGCATACGTCCTTTCAATGAGATGAAAAGCCACTCATTTAACAGTGTTGCTCCTGCATACAAGCTAAACACTTTCAGCTGTGCCAGAACTTTGATCATTAATTATCACAACGTTTTATTTTCATATTTTGGTGTGTATTGTTATGTTCTGTCTTGTCTGTTGTGTCTTTTATGAACTCAGGAATGGCAACCTCCTTTACACTCTGCAATTTCTACATAGGTTGTGTTTGTGTATGAGCCAATATACAGCAAACCTTTAAGATATAGGCTCACTGTCTTTTGCTTAGAAAGAGAATTTGAGGAATTATATACGATACACTTGTTATTGTATGTGGCTCAGTGTTCACTCTGTCTGGCTTGCGGTTGCCTATGACAGAGACATCAATTCTGTGGCTCCCTACACTTTCAGACATTTGTGGGGAAAAAAGCTGCTTAGCCTGCAGTCTGTTTGTGCATCAGTCAGCTCATACTCACACACATACATCCATGGGGAGGGAATCGCTGACAGAGAACCAAGATTTCAACTTGAAGATGGAGACTTGCTTTGTTTTTTGTCCTACTGCATCATCAGGTTTTTTTTTTTAGTATAATCCTTATTCTTATTTTTTCTTTTTGGCCTTTAATTTCATGGGCTTATGTGAGTGTTTTTAAGACCTACATTTGCGTGGCACTGGGCTACACACACTGTTGTGGTATAATTAAGTGAAAGACGCAGGGTAATGACTTCAGTGCTAATTACAAACCTGCTCATTTGTCCTTCCCTGCGCATTAAAGAAGTGCAATTAAACTGAGAGGCTACAATTACTCTCCAGACCGATCTCAGTGTGGCTCTCTGTGGCACTAGACCCATTTGATTAATAAAAAACATCCGCAGCTTCAAAGATAAACAGCAGTGCAAATGTAGAAAAAGACTCTCTATTTCCACTATGTTTCTAATGAACAGGCTGTAGCTGTATGAAAGTGGCGCCCTCTACTGGTCACAGTACTCTCAACAGGCTTTGTGAAAGTGAGTCTTCAAGTTGTTTGGCTTGATCTATTAAAATAACGAATACATACTGTAAGATAGTAAGGCAGCTATTCTAGACATTTTTTAATAATGTAATGTATTTTTGTAGGGGACATATTCTTGTTTTATGATCATATTGTGTTCTATTGTTGAAGAGCTAAATATTTTGGGTGAATTCAGGTCATTCAGGACACCTCAGCTTCAAAGTGTATATTTACTATTCTAACAAAATCTAATCCTCTAAACTTTACTAAGGGTTGCCTTGTATCTGAAGTCACATGACGTTTTGGTTGTGATGTCACCAAAAAAGGCGTGGCAAATGTCAATCACAAACACAGTTGGGAAAATGAAAAAACAAGTTAAGTGACATAGAATAATCTTATGGATATAATTCTCTCATTTGTAAATGTTATGTGAATGAATGAAATAATGTGTTAAAAATAGGCATACATTTTAGTTTTTTATACACTATTGATATTGTTTATTGATTGATATACAGTTGTACTCAAACTGTATGTCAAGCTAACACTGAGGATATGTGAAATCAGATAAGTTAAAATGTTAAGTCTTAGCTTCAGGTTTAATGTCAGGGTCAGACCGAGGTGAGGGCTCATGGATCGGTCATGGAAGGAATGAGGGCACACAGCACTGTTGATAAAACTGCCTGAGAACTCTAAACTAAAGCAGAGCAGCCTCGTTTATCTCCAGTTTCACTCACATTTCTGCCAAAAGAATGTCAGATATGTGACACTCCTCAGGATTTATCTATAGTGGGCAGAGCCTCCGGCCTGCACTGCGGCTACTGTGACAACCTCATTAAACCCACACACAATCACAGCGATAGACAAAAGAAGACTTTACACAAAATCATGTTTTGTAAACGAGAAGGGAGCCCCAGGCAGACTTGTACTTCCTGTCTGGAGTGGACAGTGCTACAAATCTGAAATGCCTTCCTGCTAAACTTCATTCCAGACAGACCTGTATTTTACACACCAAGCAAGTTGAAGTTAAAGGGACTATGTCATTTTAGGGTTTCATTTATCACCACCTGAGGGCAGTATACAGAAATACACTGCTCAAAGCTATTTTATTCAGTAATAAAAAGCTGGGAACATATGCAGTTTTGTGTTAAAACATGGAATTGGCCGACATCTTGCCTCTTTAAAGGTGAAGGCAATTATTTTGTAACTCATCCTGAGTGTTAGGGTCATAAGACTAAAGCAGTGCACTATGCTTGCATTGGCTGACCGCACATGTCAGTCACCAGTTGCCACGGCTACAGAAGTTTTAACCAGATGACAAACAGCAACATTGTTCTGTCTACTTCCCAACTCAGATTGGTTTATTTTTTGCACTTACACTACTGCTTAGCTTGCCTAATTCACAGCTTAACATGTAATCAGATCTAAAAGCATGTTATTGTTGTTCATCAGCCAGATAATGCACACAGGTTCCCAATGATGATGCTGCAGAAGACACCTCACCTCAGTGGCCAGTGGTCATCATTGCTACAGCCCTGACTTCTTTAGTTGAATTAGTTCCATTTTGTTAGGCTGAGCTTATTTTTGTTTAATGTCTTTCTATTTTACTTTGATTTTTTGTGTGTGTGTGTGAAATAAATCTAAATCTAAATAAAACTAAATCTAAATACACTACAAGATGTGAAGACTGTACAAGGTTATGATTCGAAATATGCTCACCTTTTACAATTGTAGTCTCAGATGAGAAGACTGTGAAATATGGAGATGGGAACCTTTTGTGACAATTTAACTGACCACTACAAAACAAAATAAACATAATCTATGAAGGTAAGATGACAAACTGCTAATGATGAGTAAAATAAAAAGTAATGCAAAATGAAATGAGAAAAATAAATAAATAAATAAATGGTAATCCCTGCATTAGCCTCGAACCACTTATATTTCCCGAGGGTGTATTGTTTTGTGAGCCGCATTATCTCCTCACATTTAAACTTCAAACCAAATGTTCATGTCTGTTAATCATTATAAGCCTGTAGTTTGTAGGTTCAATTCAAACCGTGACCCGCCCCTTATAAAGAGACGTCACAGTGAGAGTGTGAATGAAGAGAGTTCTCAGCTGAACCAGAGCTGCTGCATTCTTCAGCTCCGTACCTGTTCCTCATCAGCCTCAGTCTAAGCTCTGGACGGACAGCGACAGTAAACCTCAGGTGAGTTCCTCTTCATTTCCTCAATGACAACTCAGACTTTATTGTCCCATAAACTGATGATCAGACTTCTCACAGAAGAATGTCATTAAGTTAAACTGAGTATTCAGGATATACTGCTGGTTTATTAGTAATTAGTTAGTAATAGAGTAACTACAGAGACAGTTTAGTAAGGTTTACTAACTTTTAATTGAATTACATTAATTATAAAGGAGACAAAAGCTCTGTGGTGCTTTATAGGGCAGTTCTTTTGAGTTGTTTTTGTCCAGTTTTGTTGAGTTAGTCATATTGCGAGGGTGAATGTTTTGTGTGTTACATCTTGTGGTGTGGTTGTTGTAACCACACTGTATGTAGGTATGTACTGTGAAGTATAATCCAAATAAGGTTTGAGGAGTCCTGGAAGAATTGTTACTGAGCAGTAGAGTACTGGTCTATGCGGTTATGGCTCGGCGCTGATAACCACTGAAATGGTCATGCACAGCAAGTGTGTTTGTATATTCGAAACAAATTGTATTTGAAGCAAACTGTGGGTGAGTATTCTATAGAAAAACCTGGATGTATAGATGCATATTACAACAATAAACTGTATGAAGAATATATATTAGATCATTGTCTTTTTAAAACCTAGACAGCTACAGTTTTCTAGATTTTAGGCACTCACTCTTTAAGTCATGTTCTGCTTATGTTCAATGTCAAGTTATTCATTCACAAAGCAAAAGCTGTAAAGTCCCGTCTCCATCTAGAAGCAGTTGTTGCTAATACATTTTAGATTTATTTGAGCTCATTCAAAAAAGGGAATTCTTTGTCATTTGAATATTGTTTGTGACAAGAACAGGATACTTTTCATTTGACAAAACATTGCTGTGTTGCGTTTTGTCTTTCGATTCCCCTTTTTCGATTTTTTTTTTTCCCGAGTCAGGATGCTCTATCGTCCAATCAACAGACTGCAGTAGCTCCACCTTTTAGTAACTGAACCACACTGTTTGAACTACAGCTGATGGATTACCAAAGTTATACTGCTCCATTTAAACAGGCCTTTGGACAAACTGTGTTACAGGCAAAAGTCTGAAGTTCAACCAAACATCAATTTTATTTACTTTTGTATTTTTAGGTTCTTAATTTTGACAATTATTTTTCTTAAGCCTCATTAAATAGATTTGTTTGTATGTAGTTATTTTTTTATTAAATAAGAAGGTCACAAAATCTGTTTTTTGTTACTTAGGAGCCATTGTGAGTGTATTTCACATATATTATGGGCTCTTTAAAATAGAGCCAACATATATTGTAATCATCATTACAAATTACATTTTACTTACTCCAAGTTTATTCTGAGTTTATTCTGAGTATGAGTCAAAGCTCTGTCTCATCTTAATAATTTAAAATCCTGTAATCTGAAATACATTCATATATACATACATGAATACATACATGCATACAGGTTGACTTTTTTGGGTCTGTCACTTTTGTCGTACATTCACATGAGTATATTGTGACAGTCTATGAGCGGGTGTGAACCGAGGAGCCGTGATGTCACCAGGGCTTGGTAAACGCTGCAGGTTTGAGAGAGGAGCCTGTCGAGCCACATTCCTCTTAAAGACACAATTACAAGTGTCTCCACCTGAAGTATGTGTCAGTCTGTCAGTGTAAACCTAATTACCAGATGACCTAAATTTTCACCAATAATATCTTAACTGTTTTAATGACATTCTGACTGATTCAACATAGACGATAAACGCTAGTATCAGAACCAACAGAGCTAAAGAACTATTGGAGTTTCTGAAGATTACTACTTTTATGATTAAACACTCTTATTTCTTTGCTCTATTCTACATTCTACATATTTACTTCCTTCCTTGTTGCAGGAATCACTGTTGCAGAGAGATGGAGCTGAAGGTGGGGGTGGAGGGTGTGGTCAGAGTGGTGTGCGGCCTCTCACTGAACACTTCCTGTCAGGATGTTGTCATCGCTCTGGCCCAAGACATCGGTAAGTTTATTCATTTGTAAACCTCTCCTGTTCACACTCCACAGAGATCTAATCAGGTCCTCTGATCTGATCTCTTTCAATACATTTAGTGCATTTACATTTTCAACTGAATATTCATATCCATTTTCGCTCCCCAGTTTACATTTTCGAAACATTACACTGTTTCTGCTTTATTTACTGTTTAGCTCCACCTTTTCAAAAGCAGACCACACACTTGTGACCAGAAACCCATACTGACCTGACCCGTACCCTACCACTTCAACAGAAATTGAAACTCTGTGGTTGCCCTAGCATGGTTACAATGTTTGCTAATAGACACAGTGGCCAACTCAACATCAATATTTCGAAAAATAAAAAGTCTCTTCACTTCCAGGAAGAAAAGGGTTTTGGAGGAGCATCTTCAATAACACTATGGGCCTACATTATGCTTTCTGTTGTAGGCAGAAGACAGCGAGGCCTATAGATTTAGCGCTTGCCTTATTTTTCTGTTTCTAGAAATGCCAATGCTAATGTTTATCACTGTGAAATGGTAATGCAGAGTTATCTCACTTCAGGTGTTCATGTGGAAAATAAAACTGCTCTGATGAATGATCTGAAGGCCAAAACATTATCATTAAATAAAGTATAGTGTGAGTGTGAGATGTTTTTTGTTTATCACTGTAACATCTGTACAGGTCAGACCGGTCGATACGTCCTGATCCTGAACCTGTGTGGGACAGAGAGGCAGCTTCTGAAAGACGACTGTCCCCTGCAGGAGCTGGCCCAGCTGGGAGAACAGGCCAGGGACGTGCACTTCATCCTGCGCCGCACCGGTCCCAGTCTCAGCAAGGGCACCTCAACAGACAAACTCTACCCCCGCACATGCACCCCAGACCCAGAGCCACTCAGGCCCAAAGACCCCCACAAAGCCTTTACCCCCAACCAGAGCCCCTCCACATTCCCCCGCAGGAGAAAAAACAACCAACCAACCTGGTCCTCGCCTCCAGCCCCCTCGGACAAAGAGGCTCTACTGGTCCATTTACTGCAGCAGACCAGGACGCTACAGCAGCTTGATCAGCACTTACAGACTCTGGAGAGGCAAACCCAGGACTCGCAGCAGGTCTCTGGACCAACTGTGGACCTGCGGGACCAGCTTGAGCTCTTAGAGGAGAGGCAGAGGAAGAATGAGGTGGAACTGGAGGAGGAGCGTTACTGGAGAGGGCAGTTAGAAGAGGAGAGCCTCAGAGCACAAGGTAAAGAGCACAAAATACAAAACTCCTACAGCTGCAGCGGCACTCATGCTTTTCATTTTATTGTTGTAAAGTAAACAATCCAAAAACAATGTTCATTTATATAAGTGTTCAGGAAATGATTACACACAGTGTCTATGAGTATGTTTCAGCTGGTAACCTTATGTAGTCGTGCTCAAAAGAGTCGCTTACTAGGAAGACTGGAGGAAGGTAGCAGTCGAAGCATGTCGTTACTTAAAAAGGCTGGTCTGTTCATAACAAACTCAAAAAAGAAACATATTTTTGATTTGTGACAGTACATTGTATATAGAGAACTGTGTAAAAATCTATTTTATAGTGCCAAATAAACCACATTATTACCTCAACATTGACATTCTCTGTCTGTTTTAATACATCTAGAAAATACAAGAGATGTGTATGCTTACTGCCTCATTGACTCTTGGGGAAGTAAGAAGAAGTTATTCCCAAAGGAGAACTAGTGCATTTAAAAGAGAAATGTTTCCCTGAAGAAAGAGTGTCACAGATATTTTAAGCAGGATGCCTTGTGGGGCTGCTTACAATATTTAAGGCCTGGGACATATGTAATTCTGGAATTGTAAATGTCCTGTCAATGTGGAAGCTCAGAGCCAGCACAAAAAAGTCACTAGTGTGATGTGCAGTACACACACTGAAAGTGACACTGAAAAAAATAAATAAAATAGAATAAGTAAATTCAGAGTATGAAACATGTGCCATGACTAAAACTGGAATATTTACTGTTTATATGTTGTTGGTAAAAGTAACATCCCTCCAACAGAAAGCATTAATAAACACCTCTCCAGCCAGTCTTTGTGTTCTAATGCTGTGTGCTGTTGACAGATCTGAGCAGATGCCTGGAGCAGCTGCAGTGGTCCGTGCACCATCAGAGCCAGCGAATGGACGAGCTCCTGTCCCGCTCTGAGAGTCTGCAGCAGGACGTCCGGCTGCACTCTGAGGATGCTCTACGACCTCTGGAGCAGGAGCTGCAGCAGCGCCTCCTGCAGGGGGAGAAGATGACTGCAGCGATGGAAGATGCAGAACAACAGATACAGGCTGTGGACAATATGATGCAGGTGAGCGCTCAACAGTGATGAAAACACAGAAACTCTTGGCTTTAGAAAACCTTTACCTGTTTGTGTGCGACATGGGCATTTTGTCTTTGTATTTTGGCAAAGGAAGTTAAACTATAATTCATTTTCAAGAAACAAGAGGGCATTAGCTTCAATGACTCATGTCTCAATTAGGTTTCTCCAGTTTCTACCTTCTGGGTCTTACCCTGAAGACACTGGATCTTATTTTAGCAGTCTTTAAAAGTCTTTGAGGCAACTCTGTTTTAACATTGAAAAAAAATGTAGTTCTCATAACATCCGATTTCTTAATGGACGCATCTTTTTGGGATCTAGCAGTTCATTTTTACACAATGACATTTATGAGTTCAGTAAAACTGTCTGAAGCATGCGCTGAGATTCCTTTTCTTCTGTTCAGATACAGAGGGATCAGCTGGAGGAGCTGAATAAAGAGCTGAGACAGTGTAACCTGCAGCAGTTCATCCAACAGGCCTCAGGGTCCGGCCCGTCTGACCTGACCAACCTGCTGCCAGTCCCTGACATCTACCTGAGCAACGCTGGCATCATGGAGTGAAGGTCTAGACCTGTACCGGCTTCACTCTGAAACTGAATGGTTCATCTGACACTTTTATAGTTCTGAGCCTCTAAATCCATTTTCATCTGTGCACCTTTATTTCAGACTAAAAGAGATCCAGTCCCTTTAGTTTGGGCTGTGAATAAATAAAGGCCAACATTATCAACATAGGACCAAATAAGTAAGTAAGGTTGGACCTGTTGTATTTAAAATAATGAGGCCACACTCACAGAAATCTTTGAATATGAGTATGGACAGACAAAAATAACTGTGGTCTCACTATTTGACCTAAAAACTGGTTGTTTTTAAACAATTAGTTTAAAGTCTACTGATCTATTTACTGCCATAGAGCCAGTGACATGAACCGCAGCCTCTAGCAGTGAAATATAAGTATACAAATAAGTTATATGATTGTTTCAATTTTCTTTTTTCACATGGCCATATTGTAATGTAAATTCTGCAAACTTTACAGAAAAGGGAAAAAAAAAAACTAAAATACAAGAATATAACCATTCATTTTGTTACTTTTTTACTCAAAGACTTGGGCAGCCAATTTTCTACAATGAAAAAAGTAGTTTAATCTTAATTTACCTCAAACTAATTCTATAGTGTTGTTTTAGTCTGAACTAAAAAGTGGACTAAATCCTTCAACTCAGCATCAACAAGACCATTGGAGGTTAGTCTATAGCCCTGACTTGCCTATGGCCAAACATATTCATAAATGTATCACTATTTCAGAATTGATCATGCATGTGCCACTACTATCTTTTTCAACCAGTGCCAGTGTTTACATTAAAATACTCAACATGAGCACTTATGATCAATAACAAATCCTTTATAGTTCAATGATGATTTATAAGATAGTTTTGTTTGTCTTAAAGGAGTCATTTCCAGGGGTTTATGAAAGACCCTCAATGAAGGATCAGTCAATGTTGTGTCTGTATACAGCTCAAGTGAAGGAGTTTGTAACCTGCCAAATAGCATATATTTATCTAATATTTTATAACTTTCTATTTTTTTACTCGTGTAATTGTCATAGGATTTACTTTACACTGACAATAAACGCATAATGAATTCTATAAACACAACAGTTGCATTTACATTGAAATGTTTTAATATGTTCAAATAAACATCATACTATGGACAAGTACAGAGGTCAAACAGTCATAAACAATGTCGTAAAACACATTAAAATCCTCCAGTTTTTGAAAAAGACTGAGCAACATTTTTCCTTTGTGCTGTAAAAATCAATATGATGAAGGATGTCTTTGTGCAACTGTTGTAATTATGAATTGGATGTAAATATTAAATGACTTTAACTTGCTGCAGTCTGTATGTATTTCTTATATATGTAAGATCATTGTAAAGTACGGCCATAGAAAGTGCACATTATATAGCTATGTAGAAGGTAAGGTGACTGCAATAACAAAAAATAAATAAATTGTGATGATAGGAGCACTTGTGGCTACTTCTAGATTGTCTCTAAAGGGGAACAGGAGGTTGGTGTGCAATAAACGACCCAGAAAAAAGAATCCACTTATGCTGCTCTACACCATAGGAATACACACAATCATGTAAAACAAGGGGTGTTATCCAGGGCTGCACATAAATGGTATGCAGGTAGGCTTGTGATGCACCACTAATGATATCACTAAGTAACATTTGCAGACTGTCTTCCTTACCATCTTGAATGAATAGTGGTCTTGGAACTCTTGGGTAAACCCTATTTTATGAAACTACAACTGAAACAAAAAAGTAGACTGATTGTAGCATGTTGCATTATAACATTTTGAAGAGTTTAATTTTACAGAAAAAGGTACCAAAGAGTCACCTTACAGTCTGCGTACACTTTGCTAATACAAAGGAGCAAGTCACAAACGAGTTGAAACCAAACACAGTCACCTGCTCTTCTCTGAATTTACTAACACAAATTATGTGCAGCCCTGTTAATAACCCTCTCTTAACATTTACACTAAGACTACACTACACAAGGGTCAATACTATAATGAGGCTTGACAAATAACTTACAGAGATAGTACAGATAATACAAAAAGTGGTTGCACATATTTGGGTGCCCCGTAGTGACAATATTCCTTCTGGTCATTAGAACTGTCACATAATAGCACTGATGACTGCAAAGATGCATTATTATTAAGTCCCACCCCCTCAGGGAGACTGCATGGGTTTGGGATTGCTGTCTATGTGGAGTGTGTACTCTTTGACATTCTCCTGGATTCCTCATGCAAACATTTTTACGTCTGCTGTTTGTCAAATTTAAATATATCTCTGATGCCAAAAAAGACGCCACCTGCTCCATATTGACTTAGAATAATATTTTTTTTCCATGTTGGTTTGCCATGAAGCATCAGTTGAAGAACTAAAAGTGCATTATTCAGCTCTTTTCTGTATGCCATTTGTTTAAATGTATTAAAAAAGGTCTTCATGTTTTACATTTCAGAAGACATTTGTTTTCAGATACACAAAGCAGTCTCAGAGTGAATATGGTCTGTTACTCCCTGTAGGTACCCTCCCCCAGTGTGCTCTGATTGGTCAGTGGGGGCTCTTTGTACATTCAATACAGTGACTGGTACTGATTCTGCCCACGTTTTCTTCTTTTTCTCTAGCAAGCTGCAATAACATCATGTGTCGGCAGAACATTGAAGTCGAGTGTTGATTTAATAGAAAACTACAGTGAGGAAATGCCCACCTCCAGAAACATCCCTTTAACACTTGAAGCAAACAAAGCAGCTAAATTGTTTATTTCTTTTCCTTGTTTTTACCAGACTCCAATAATATGTTCAAATATTAGAGGGATAGTTGTAAACTTAGTGGTTTCTTATTTAATTTGTGAGAAAAGTGTTTGGACTAAGTCTGACTAAATCTGAGCATAAACCTGCTCTGGACCAGGCTAAACTTGCCTCATGAGTTTCCAAGTGATTGTGTCTGACTCGTGGGGCATAAATCACAACAAATTGAACAAGACTAACTTGGAATAAGTTCGACTTGGTTATCTCCCTTATGAACCATCATAATCCACTTTTACCATTTATGGCTTTATTTTACAGTCAACCACCAGGGGGCAATATCTGCTTTACTCTGGGAGGCAGTCAAAGTCTAGGACACAGAAAGGCAGTGCATTTTGTTATGCCCAATGGCTTTGGGGAAAAATACCTGAGCATTTCAAAGTCCTTTCTGTTCCTTCATAGTTTCTAGTAATAACATTACATTCGCTTTCATTTGCTGTTATTTCTGTCACAGCCAATCTCATGCCGTTCCTGTTGTCACGTCTCTGGCTGCATCGTCCTGATCAGCTTTATTTGCCCTTTATTGTGTTTTCAAATGTTGGTGGTGGAGTAGGTGGTGGAGAAGTTGTCCATCCGAAAGCGCACCACCTTGCCTTTGGGCGGGGGGGAGTACAGGGAGCAGCAGGTGAACACCTCGCGACAGGCCTTACGGAAGTTTTCAGACAGAAAGGCGTAGAGCACAGGGTTAACGCAGGAGTTTCCGTAGGACAGGCAGTGAGAGACGATGCGAAAGGCAAAGGAGGCGTCGTTTAAAGGGAACGTGCCAAACTCCACCCACATGGCTATGATGTGGTGAGGCATCCAGCAGATGGTGAAGGCCGTGACCACCAGCAGAACTGTCTGAGCCGTCTATGAAAGAGGAAACCGAAAACAGAGAATTAGGGACGGACACCCACAAGACAAGTTACATCCATTCAGTTACAATTTGACCCACACATGGAGGTCTTTGAGTGGTTAGCTGTAACTGTCCCTTCATGATCCTACCAGAAAGTACAGTTAACAAACCAGCTGCTCTTAGTCTTAGAGAGCCAAGATTACCACTAAAAACCAGAAGAGATGGGATTTTATTCTGTATTCTGCAATAATCTACCTCTCTTTTTATGTTTTATTAGAACAGCTCTGGACTTTTTTTTAGCTCCTTACAAAAAGTCAATCTCTAACATAGGTCGAGCTGTATCTACAGTATTTTTAACACTGTTTAATTAATCTTATAAGCGTTTATTTTTGGAGATGTTTTAGTGCTTAGTTAGTTTTTGTTTTTATTTATTTATTTGATTAGAATTGTAAGTCCATACAGCACTTTGGGCACCGATGGTTGTTCTGTTTAAATAAACTTGACCCTGGCAGCCTTTCTGTGTGGAGTCTACATGTCCTCTCTGTGCTCCACTGGGGTTCTTTGTGGCCACTCCCACTGTCCAAAGACATGGATAACATTTGGAAATATTGCATTAGAAAATGTTTATGGAAACAGTAAAATGTTAACTTTTAAACTTTTTTTGTCTTTTTCCAAAATGAATTAAAGAGCACAAAGTTAACTGAAAACATTTTCTTTTTTTTTTTAAATACAAAGTAGCAAACATCATTTTCACGACGCACAGCTGTTTTAAGTTTCAGAGACTGATAATCACATGTTCTTTTCTTTTTTGAACACAATATTGGATGAACATTTATGACATTTAGGATTTTGTTTCTGATTTTCTAAAGCAAACTTGTCATCTGACCCATTTTTACAAGATGTATTCATGCCTAAAAGATTGTCCCTGCAGGGCTACAGTAGGTTTCCACAGACAGGAAGTAAAGCTTGAAATTGCAATCTGGACTCTCAGCAGGCGAAACGCTGCATCTTTTCGTACTTTTAATAATTTCCCTCACACTAAAAGCTGCCACAATGTTATTCATCACAGATGTCATAATGTTATGGCTGCTCACATAAAAACAACAGCCCTTCAGTTTATTGACAGCCTGCCCTACACCTCTCATACACATCCATTACAATGCTACGTGACTCAGAGTGAGCAGAACAATGAGTCTACCCACTGACAGCTCTTCACAAAGCTGCACACTCCCATGAAGAGGCTGCAAACTTCAAAACAACACGCACAGGAACAAAAATAGTCTGGTCTATGATGCGTGAACAATGAACTCATTGATCAAAAAACTCAAAATACTCATATAAATAGAGATGTTAAATATGCTAATATTCTCTACCCACTGGCAACACACACATGCTGTCACGTAGTACAAAAATGTCCTGTTAATGTGTAATTAGCTTTTTTTGTCTTTTGAAAATGTATTTTAATCCCATTTCCAAAGTCTACACTCTCATTCAAACTGTAAAATGTTTGCTGCCTATAATCTGTGCTCAGATATATCAGATCTATTGAAACAGTTCAGCATTATGTAATTGTTTGTAGTATACAGGTGAACAGAACTTTTTAATAATGCACAATCATGTCAAAATCACATTCTTTTCATTTGCAAAAGTTTAAATATTAAACTTTCCATACCAAGCAAACTACCAAGTTCCATAGAAACCAGTTCCATTACTTCGTGTTCCTCTACAACTGCCCAGAGAGGAAAAACTGAACACTTTGAGAAGAATACATAAACATGAGTAAATTGTTTCAGCAGTGCTTGTGTGCTTTTGTATTAAGTGCCACAACAGCTATGGAGAAGGTAAGCACAAACTTGAGTTGAAAAGATCATAAGCTATTATAGACTTGTATTTCAAGGCAGAGGTCGTTTCCTTTACTCACATTTACTTACATTACGTACTTTAGAGCAATATTTCCTAAAGCACTTTGTAGTAAAAGAGCCCAAATTAGCAACAAGTACCCACCACCTCGCCAACTATTCAATACAGGGTATACACAGTAAAATACAGTCTACATAAAAATCCATTTATGTGATCTTATTGAATAAATCTTACTGTTTGGAAAGTTTATGTAGGTTGAAGTATTTAGAGGTTCTAAATAGTGTATTAGTTACAGGAATACTGTATTTAGACGTCAGGTTGGCTACCACTTTAGGGAAAACTAGTATGTAACTTTACTATTTTACAGCATTCCTAGCTGCAGTGAGTATCTGCCCTGGCTCTCCTGTGGTATAAACAGTCACAACACACTGGCTTTTTTTAGCCACATTTACACTGAGAAGTGCAGGTCGGGTCACTACGACACTGGAAGTAGTAACATCTGAGAAGGCTTGGGTTCCCACTGCAGTAAAGAATAGAGTCAGAGAACAGTGATGCCAAAAACACTACACAAGATTCTTGCCATTAAGTCGAAATAAAATCAAAGTACAGGGGTCCCTCGCTATAACGCGGTTCACTTTTCGCGGCCTCGCTGTTTCGCAGATTTTTTTAGTGCAATTTTGCATGCTTTTTTTTTTACAGAGTATGAACGCGCAATGTGTTCTGCGTCCTGATTGGCTAAGGGAGAACTCGCGCATTGTGTTCTGCGCCCTGATTGGCTAAGGGAGAACTCCCGCATTGTGTTCTGCGTCCTGATTGGCTAAGGGAGAACTCCCGCATTGTGTTCTGCGCCCTGATTGGCTAAGGGAGAACTCCCGCATTGTGTTCTGCGTCCTGATTGGCTAAGGGAGAACTCCCGCATTGTGTTCTGCGTCCTGATTGGCTAAGGGAGGACTCGCGCATTGTGTTCTGCGTCCTGATTGGCTAAGGGAGGACTCGCGCATTGTGTTCTGCGTCCTGATTGGCTAAGGGAGGACTCGCGCATTGTGTTCTGCGTCCTGATTGGCTAAGGGAGAACTCGTGCATTATGTTCTGCGTCCTGATTGGCTAAGGGACTGTAGACCATTGTCAATCAACCTCCTCCGTGCCGTGTCTCCTGTACAGCACAGAATACAGTGTTTGACTTGCCAAATTTACATAAATGTTCGATCGCTAGCAGTGTGACTTTGAAGTGCTGTATGTTTGCAAGTTTTCTCCCCAACAAAACCCACAATGTCAACAAAACGTTCTGCACCGACAAAGGCACCTGTGGTCGCACCCAAAAGACAGAGGAAGATGCTAAGGTTTGAACTTTGAGAGTGTTTAAACAAGAGAGAAATGTGAGAAAATGTTAATGCTTGTCTGAGAAAAGTGTATAAAGTGTGTGGTGAGGGGTTTTACAGCCTTAATACATAATAATTGTAAAAAATAAAGCTGACTACTTTGCGGATTTCGCCTATTGTGGGTTATTTTTGGAACGTAACCCCCGCGATAAACGAGGGACCACTGTAAACCCTTATTTGTAGCTGTGCATGTGTAGCCATATACTGCTGCAGTAGAAGAATAGTAGAAGAATCTGGCTTCCAGCTTTATAAACATGAAATTACGCCACACTGAAAGGACTCGTTCTTTTATGTCACAAGTTTGGTTTGTGTTCAATGCTATGCAGACAAGAAATGCAATGTTTCAAATGAACAAAACAAGAGCCGAATGATACTCTGTTTAAAACTGGAGACAGCCTTTGCAACAGTTAGCATTCTTTCTTTTTATGGCTATGAAATATTTATCAGGAAAAGAAGAAATGGTCAGTTTGAGAAAGCATTGGAGTTTTATTAAAAATGTTCTCAATCCTTCATTAAACAGCAGAGTTAAGCGCCACCTTTTGGTAATCATATCATACACGTTTGAGTCACCGCTGAAAGGTTACCAAAGTGGTACATTAGGCTTGTGTGGGATTCTCTGAGCCTTCTTTGACAGTGAAAAGTCCCTTTAAAGTGTGCTGTCCTTGACCCAATTCACATCGTACCACTCCAGTGAAAACATGTCTTTTGTCTCAACAGCTGTCTCATAGATGTGTGATAATGACCAGCCTTTTTCCATCAAACTGTTTGGGCTGCTGCTGATTCACAGATGATAATTACACAGGACGTCAGATGGGCTGCTGCCACTTATGTCTGTAAAGCATTGTTTATTTGACAGATAGGCAGCTGTGGCCCTCTGACTGGAGCACACACAAGGCTCAGGGACATGTGTAAAGTCTGGCACAGAAAGTCCTTGTATCTTATTCATGACTGCTTTACTGTCTCTGTTTGGGTTTTGTAGTTGGGTGTTAGTTTTGGAATTGATTTGTTAATAGGTGCACACTGGAAAGGAAGCAGTGTCTGCACATGGTGTATGATCATTAACAGTGTAAGAGTAGTAAACAGTCAGGAAAGCACTGTTTTAACCAACCAGAAGCCAGTGAGTGTAATGTTGCACAGTAAGAAGAAAAGAGTCGTGTACGTTAAGTCATTTTCATGTGTCTGTACTTTAATTCTTCTAGATTCAGTAGAAACGCTTTACATCAAACATCCATTCACTGATTCATACAAACAGGGACAACTCTCTGTAACTCCTGAGCCACTGCCGCTACGGTTCTTCAAGAGCGCCCCAGAAAGACAAGAATAAGTACTCCATTTTGTCTTCTCGTCATCCTGTTCAAAAATGTCTTTCTAGAAACCGTCACTGAAAGCAGTAACAGCTTTATTCAAAAGACAAAAAAACTTTCTAATCCACTTCATTCCTATTAACTTATTTTTAAAAAGAAGAGATTACAACAAGCTAGAAAAAACAACCTGACAATGTGGAATTCATTCATTCACCTACTACCACTTAGTTCCGTTAGGGGTCGTGTGTGGCTGGAGACTATCTCAGGAGCTTTGGCCCTAAGAATGGGTAGAACCATGAGGTAGGAGGGCTACCCACTCTGCCACCATGCCAATAACAAATAGAAAAAGTCTGTTTTAATCACTTTCCAAAGTTTTCAAAAACAAAAACTTTATTTGTTGTGTTATAGGATTACTTCTGTGTGAGTGGTAAGCAGTATGCCCACAGTTCTGTACCAGCATGAACTCAAGAAGTGTGTTGGAAAATAGCTGAAACCTACTTGTGGACTATTTCTGAGTGCTGGTCTTGAAGGCAGATGGACTCACTATCTCTGCGTGTCCTTAGCAGCTGTGGGACAATCTCCTCTGTTCTTAGTCGTGCCGTCTAAATATTTAGCCAGACTTTGTTCCAGCTCGATGTGCTGTAAACTGATCTACGATGTGCGCCACGTCTGCTCACTGTCTGCAGCCACAGAGGGTGGCCTCGCTGCCCTCCAGCAGGAAGTACACACAGATTAACTAGCATTTGGCAAGAGCTTAGAGCAAAAGTGACAAACAAATGGTTACAATTAGCCTCTGGGTTATGACTGGAGTAATTTGAAGAGAAATTTTGTTTTTCAGAACTCACATTTGACTCAATTTTATTTGTTATTTTCACTGGAAACATGTTTTTTTACATTAAATAATACATCAATTTGACTTCCTAATTAGCTACAGCACCCCAACACCGTAACCAGTACCACACATGGCCTGCTGTCTTTATGGCAAACAGCTCTGGTGATATTCGAGTGATTGGTGTGTAGGAAAGCACCTCAGTAGCAATGTTTTGCTCTCAGCTCTCAGCTCACGGATGTGTCTGGTATAAACTGAGCATGTCCCTCTTAGATCTCTGTGAGTGACTTATGGCCTGATTCAGAAACAAATTCATTATTTAAGTTTATGAGATGTGCTGATACTTTACTTTTAGATAAATAATGTTATATTTAGAATAATTTTTTTCAGCATTGTACTACTACTTGATTAAAAAACGCTGGTTAAAAGGGACCATCACTAAGCCTCGCTCCCTGGAGAGTCTTAATGCACTGCTGTAAATAAAATGGCAGCTGTCATTATAGCTAACACTCAGAGACAGATAGTGATAGTAATTGAGCTAATGTGGTGATTATGTGTGAGCAGAGAGTGTAATCTTTCTCTCTTCAACACTCATATAATTCAGTATATACACACAGAGGTATATTTAATGTTTTAGTGACAAAGGTTTATCTTTCTTTAGGTTTTAGTCAGGTCAGGGTCTGATTACCGAAACCAGACACAGAACCAGTCTGTCTAGTCCATCATTATTCATTCCTCATATTTGCTCCGACATGACTTAGTTTCAGACAGGAACAAAAAGAGAATGTTTTCCCTCAGATCACTTTCATCTTTACCTTAGAGATGACTGCGCTGTAATTAAAGCACTTTTCAAAGTGAAAAGTCTCTGAATCATGTATTGATCGAAGGTCGGCAAAAAAGTTAGTCATAAACACTGATAGACTCACTGTGTGGGCCATATACTTTTCCTTTTTTTGACAGTTTTTAAAGTAAAACTGTATAAACCTTAGTATAATGAAATCCCAGTCACAATTCTTTGCTTTTGTAGGAGTTAAGACCCAAAATGTCCAAAAGAACATTTAGTTTAATTATAGCAGTTTATTTTGAAATACCTGTGCTTTATTTGACCACAGACAATGATTATTTCTTAAATGATGTACCGTCTGTGGATGAGAGTAAGTGGGGTGTGTTCATCTGTTTCTCCCACACACCACATCTATGTGGTGCCCACAGCTGAACTAGTCATAATGTTCGCTATGACTCACCAAGAAAAAAAATGACCACCATTTTAAAGGCACCTGATTTTGCTTCATGTTTCTCATTTATTTCACAAGATTTATCTTCTTGCATTCAAGTCTTTAGGAGCATTTTTCTCCTTCATGGTTTATTTCCCTGAGCTCTAGGAACAGCTTTTGGGAGCAGTGCTGTATATTGTAAAAGCAATATGTTTTTGACTCTAAAACACATATTATATTATGGTTTAGTATAAGCAACAGAATGCAGTGCAGCAGAATAGAACTCAACACCTTTAAATCTGGACACATATGGTTGAATAATTTATTTGGTTCAGCTAAAAAAAAAGCTCATTAAGCTGTTAGCACTGTGTGGATACAAACTTTTGCTCTCGCTGCAACCTGCTTCAATCGTCGATCAGTCGTTCTGTTTTAACCCATATTGTGTTGGATGCATGTGACTGCGTTGTTTTTTAAAAGTCTGATGAGTGTTTGTATAGGCCTATTTTTGGTACTGTGACTTTAACTAATGTTGTAGCATCTTATTGTACTGGGCGACTTTTTAACATCTGTCCTAGGACTGCAGATAGCAAAATAGCATTCAAGTCAACAGGGACTGTCCCTTTTTTTTAGTTACCATTATCAAATCAATGTAAACAGTACCTTCATGACAGTACAAACCACCCCTGCACTTCTGAGTCTGCGAAAAGTGAAAACAGGGCACTGTGGAAATTCATTTGTATGAGCACAACTTTACATATTCAGCTGGGCTGTAGAGGACAGCAGTTTGAGGTGTGAAAAGCAGTAGATTTATCTGTTTGAATCTCCCCACAGACAGTTATTCATGATGCTAGCACTATTTCATGTGAAAGTGAATATACCGTATATGGAGAGCGACGTGAAAGAGACAGTATTTTGGCCTGGATAAGTGTGGAGCAGAGAGACTTTCACAAAGATGAGCAGAGACAAATACTGATGAAATATGTTGCAACTCCTTATTTCATATCAGATAAAATACTGAGGGTCATTCTGGTCTGTCATTGGAGTTTCTCTTTTGTATCCTTGTTTGCCTCAAAGGAATTTATTTGTAGATTGCTCAGTGGTTAACACTCTGGCCTCACAGCAAGAAAGTCCAGTCAGTGTCCTTCCACTTTCAAAAGACAAGTGTGTGTAGCTAAACTGGTGAATCTAACTTGCTCATAGTGAAAAAGTGATTAAATGGTTGTCAGAGCGTATCTTCCTCGAGTCAGTTGGGATTACCTGGTGATTGCACACAGCAAATTTCTTGGAGTAAAATTTATGTTTTGTGTAAATAATTTTTTTCTCTATATATTGTAATTTTCATTTGTATGTAATTGTTGTATCTCCTGGTCTTGACGCTGACAGAGATCTGATAGGAGCAGTGCTACAACCACTGATCATCTTTTTGGAAACTCAAGACACTGTAGACATCCAGCCCACGATCCTCAGGACAAAGTCACCACCTGTACAGCTTTGTTGTGATTTTAATGTTGGGTATATTTTTAATGCGTTTTAAACACAGCATTGTCTCTTTTTTCCTGCATATCTTATTTTGAAGGTAGTTAATTATTTCCATACATTTGAAAGTGCTCTTCTAAAATGTAAAGGGTTAATCTACACAAGAGTTAAAATAATTTGACAACATTTGGTGTCAATAAGACTTATATTTTACTGTGATGGGAGTCATGAACACTAGATGAGAGTCTGTCTCTGACTTTGAATGATAACAACTCAAAATGGAGTGGTCCCGTATAAACATTGATACAGAGCTGAAAATGACTCACAGGGAGTTCATTCACCAGGCTTGTTTTGCTATGTACCCCACACCTCGGCTGCTGGACTTTTTCTCACCCTATCAACAGATAGCATTGATTGGACCACACTACTGGAACCACAGCTGAGGTGGGACACTTATCAGGAACTCTTAGTAATCCTTAGGACAACAGAAACACCTCTAAAACAGTGCTGTAAACAGATCCAACTTGTGGAAACATGTGATACATACAGCACAAGTACCTCACAGAGTTCAGAAAAGGCTGTTTATTAATCATCCATATTTAGCACATCAAAGTGGTGATATTAAAGGTAAAGTGTGTTGTTTTGTGCAGCTCTAGTGGAAAATTTCATGTGCAGGCTCGGGCTTAATGCAAAATTGTGTTTAAAAAGAAATACACTCCTCCTTCATCAGTGCTCAGTTTGTTTGATTTTTGATCTATGTGGTTTTAAATGTCTATAAAAACATTTTGGCTGGTGTCTTTTACTTTTTTCAACTGATTGTTATGAAACTGTACACAAGGCACCTCTAAGTGATAACGTAATAATTCATTTTTCCATGAAACTGTGACGCAAAAGTATTCCATCTCTCTAACCAACGTCTATCAGACAGTGTTCACATCCTGAGTCAGGCAGAAATGAGGAGGCAGCAGGTGTTCTAGAAGCAGCACACTCTTTGAAGGCTTTAATAAAGGTTTCATGGCGAGCCAAAAACAACTTACCTTTCGTTTGGAGCGCTCAGATTTCTTGGACATGTTCTTCATCTTTTTGTGAAGATGAAACAAAACCTGGAAGAAACAAAAAGTAACAGCTAGTTCCATAAACAGTTTCCACCAAAGCCTTTCAGATGCTTTCGTCTGTTTCAAAGATAATTATTCTTGGACAACACCAGCGAAAGACTAAAGCAGGACTAAACTTGGACCAAACACTACAACACTAAGGTATTCAAATGCAAAAAACACTTTTTTTAAGATTCTTGTTCAAAATGACTGTTTTGCGGTAATCCATTGGTGTGAACTCATGTTCAAATAATAAAGTTCATTATTAGAGACTAAGAATCCTAGATATAACACACATGTCTCCAGGAGCTTTACAGTCAGAGAGCTGCTCTAAAGCATCCAAATTCTGCCTTTATGGATATTGTTTTGTGTTGTGCTGATTGGATGTATCGTGCACACTGATTTTTTTTGGCAATCAACATCTTAATCTAAATCTGAATCTTCCACGATCATATTGCTCAAATGATCCTCTTATGATTGGGATGTTTGCTTCATCATTCATTGACATGGTTTGTTTTAAAAAATATTACAGCTATTAGATGTTTACATAATGAAAGAGTGCAGTGAAAGTTATGGCTATCTTTCTAGCGTAATAGCATTAGCACTGAAGACATACTTTGAGGGTGAGTTTGTGAAAACATACATGCTGAAGGTGAGATGAGAGCACTGCACTTGTAATGTAACTGTACTTCTTTTCACTAAAGCAAAGGGAAAAAAATTTAAGTTATTTATTGGTTATCATGCTGGCCAACATGAGATTAAAGTGGGCTGTGTGTGCCCCCTGAACTACAATGAGTTTGACACCCCTGGACCACACTGTTGACTTGAGCCATAGACTAAAGTTATAAGAGCTCATTCTTCACCAAATCTGTTCCTTCCTTCTTTAAGTGTTGGGGCCGGAGATAAACACAGTGACACAGATGATGTAAAAGCTGCAGAGGAGGTGCCAGTGCCTTAGTGTTGATGATTAGTCAAAGCAAGAACTGGTATGAAGCACTTTATGTCCACTTAATCAAATGTAAAGTTGCCAGGAAGTGTATGTACCAGCGGCTTGTCGTCAGTGCTTTATCACAGAGGTCTGCAGCTGGTGGGCTGGGGGCCAAATATCAGACCACTAGAGTCTTCATTTACAACCACAGTGCCTTTTAAATTAGTCTTACAACAGTTACAACTGTTATTCATTCAGTTTTTTGTTAATCTAACTCATTTTGCATTTACATTTCTGCACTACTGCAAACCAAATCTAAAGTCTAAACCAGGTCAAAACGAAAGCTAACCCCAGTCTAAATCAAGACCAAGATGAGCCAAAATTAACCAAAACCTGAAAAAGAGGCATTAACAAGGGCCAGAACACTGAACCATGTTTAAAATCTAAACCCAGGACTAAACTACATCTAGAACTAAACTAAAGGACTTAAAAGAACTTAACCAATTTTAAACAGGGTCACAACCAGTACAAAAGAGTCAGGAGTTCAGAGAACAAACCAGGAATAAGAACCCCACTAAAATACAATTTAGTAACTAAACACAACATTTATAGGACGTTTTTAAAAATCTTAAACTTGGATTAAACCAGGAAAAATAGGGCCACAAAAAGTTGTTTAAAATTAGCAGAAACGTGTTTTAGCTCTAAAAAAACAGAGCTCAAACACGTCTAAACCAGGACCAAACTAAAAGTAAGCCTTTCTGACCCCATAATACAGGTCTAACCCAGCTCTAAACTAGATCTAAAACAGGATTAAACCTATCCAGGACTCAGGACCACACTGAAACTAACCCTGTCTAAAACACAATTAAAAGACAATTAGAGCAACACCAAAGAATACAGATTAACCCAGGAATAATTTCAGACCAGATAAACCTGGGCTGAACCTGGTTTTAAACCAGCACTGAGAAACCCAGGGCTACACAGGGACTAAAACGGGGCAAATTATACCAAATCTGACCTTAGCTGGGAATAAAACTGTGACCAAATACACTCTAAATCACCTGTAACCAAGATTAAACAGGGTCAAAAGGTCAAAACAGGGACTGGGAAAAACCAGGAGCATCTTTCAAGTAAACAAACACAAATTCAGTGAAAAACTAAGACTAAACCAAGTGTACACCATTGACAGAAACCAAGAGCTAAAGACTGTCAAAGTCAACTACTGCTGTATCATTGATGCTGGAAAAACAGAATTTTCTTCAAGATCAATAAGGTATCTAATCTTTTCTAAACAGGTTCTAAACAATGACTAAAGCAAGATCAAAGTGTCCAAATTTAACAAACTCTTAAAAAAGGGCTAAACTAGATCTGAAAGCCCAATCTAAGAAGTAAGAAATCACATAAACAGGTCTTAACCAGGACTTTGAACCTGAACTTAAAAAGGTCAAAGTGTTCACCGAGGACTTCTTGAGTTTAAGTTGAAGAGTCCGGATCCAAAGCATTAAAGCTTTTGAAATTTAGATTACACAGTGTCAGAGAGACAGATGCACGTGGCTCCATATAGACCTGTGTCTGTTAAATGTCTCTCACCGCTGGGTTAGACCTTGACTTAAATCTCATTTGTTTTGATCATAAAATACTAAACCTGACTTCAGCAGTTTGACCCGAGCTTCACAGGGCAATTTGATTAAAGCCAATGACGACATGAGGCAACAGAGGCATAAACAAGAGCAGAATGGACGCTTTTGTGTCGGCAAAAGAAGACTAAACAATACCTCTGGAATAAAGGCTTTGAGTTTAGAGTTCAGTCAGACTGTCTCCTATTTTTCAAGCCTACTATTGACAAGTAATAAAAGGCTTTAATTGAAAAGTGGCTGAATGCTGTCGACAAATATCTTGAAAGTAGAGTGTAAATAGCAGAAAATAGTACAAAATACCTGTCATTTGGTTGTTTCTCTTTGTAAAACACTGGGCTGAGACTGAGAAAATGAGCCCAAAAGAGTGCACAGGCATCAATTTGGTGATGGATACCTGAGAGCAGTGCCTAATACCCCCCATAATCCCCTTTTATAAAGTATATAAGCTCTTGAAGCATCTTGAATGTATTTTTTACCACAATCTCTGCATGATGTACAACATAAACTCAACAACAAACAATGTGATTTCATTACAATAAAACATAAATAAAAATTAAAATAACCATAGTTTCAGTGTAACTTGTAAAGGTCCACTGATCTGGAGTGAGCTACACAATATAATAAAAATGCACAATGACTGTATTTAATAAAAACTTGATACAGGATTTGTAGTTCGACTCTTGTTGAGGGTTTTGAGCAAAAATAACCCCTCTTTTACAATGAAAAACAATCAGACTATGTTGCTGTGTTGAGTCGTGATTGGTTTGGTATTTTATAATGTGGGTCATTGTGGGTCAAAAGTTCTGGAAACACTGACCTCAGCTATCTTTTTTATTACACCGTTTGTGTTTGGACTTTCACCGTGGAGACTAACCACGTTCAGCTCCTCAGATAAGTCACAGGCTGTATGTCTACGGTAAGGCGCAGTCTGCTCGGTTCACTGCTTTTAAATATCATTACAATTAGGTCAAAGTGATTATTAACAGTTCCCGTGATAGAAACGGCCCTAAATCACATGCGCTGTGCGTCTTAGCGCAGCTCCTAACTGTGCCAAGAACATTACGCGCAGCAGGCTCAACCCTCTGCGGGGTGAAAGGAGGAATTGAGACCAAGGCAAGACTAAACACTTTTACCTCCTGTGAGTGTACTGGAGGAACATAGATTATTTTTGTTGAATTGTAGCTAATATCGAGACAATGCATCAGTTACTGCAGCGTTACTGCACTTTGATGACAGCCGCTCTTTGGGCTAAACACGATGTTTGTTCGAGGAAGCGTTTAACCCTTATATAGCTCTCCCTTCACATGTTTTTAATAATAACTGTTACCAACGGGTGGCTTTACTTTGTTCAAATTGTGATAATGTGGAAATTGGATCGCTTTTTATTTACTGACAAATTAGATAATTACAAACACCCACAACGTTGATCTTGCATGATATTTTCTAAACATTTTTTCACTTGATTATATGAACGATGTAACAAATTGAAATTCTGTGATTGTCCAGAATGTGTCATGAGTGAAAAGGGATCAAGGTTAAGAAAAATGCCAGTGTTTGCTGTTTTTCTTTGATGCTGTAAAACAGATCCATGGTGCCATTTCGCTCGCACTTTACGCGTTTTTACGCAGAGCGCTAACAGCAGGGACTATACGCGCGCCCTTTGCCCTGTGCTTGTGTTTTTAAAGCCCTTTTTCCCTGTGCGTGAGGGGTGCGCGCTGACCTTGGCGTAGCAGCAGCTGATGAGCAGTAGTGGCAGCAGGTAGCCCAGCAGCAGCAGGGACACTCTGTAGACCGCGCGGGACGTCCCGGGCCACCGCTCCCAGCAGAAGGTGCTGTTGGGTGCCGTGGGGTGCCCTGTCAGGACCTGGTGCTGGGCCACGGGCACCGACAGCACCAGGGCCAGGCTCCAGATGAGGGCCACGCCAAGTAGAGCGTTCCTGCGGCTGCGGATGAAGGCGGACTTCTTCGAGAGCACCACGGCCACGTAGCGGTCCACGGACATGGCTGTGAGCGTGAAGATACTCACGAGCATGCTGACGGTGAACAGGTAGTGTCCGAAGGTGCACAAGAACGCCCCAAACACCCACTCGGGCAGAGAGTAGATGGTGGCGTGCACGGGCACACACACGAGTAGGAAGCACAGGTCCGCCACGCTCAGGTTCAGGATGAACAGGTTCGTGGGGCTTGCAGCACGCAGTGCCCCCGCGCCCCCCGCTCCGAACCCCGCGCTGTACCGGGCCCTGCCGACCACCACCAGTACCAGACAGTTCCCCACGACCCCCACCACAAAGATGAGCCCGAACAACACGGGCACCACCACGGCCTCGGGGCCCGGCGCGTCCTCCGCCCCAGAGCGGTTCCCCTCCAGGGCCTCGGCCCAGGACAGAGACTCGTTCCCGGGCAGCAGCATGCTGGGCCCCGCTCACTGCTCCACACGGACTGGCATCGCGCAGCGCACGATGTGGATCACAGTCTGCAGCCCAGAGTTTTCGGGACTGAACACCAAGCTGCGGCAGGACGCAGCGCTGATTCCGGTCACTGCCTTTCAAAGTAAAACCACCAACGGCGAGGGTTTGATTTAAAAAAGGACATTCGCCAAAGCAGCCATACAGTACATCCATCACTGCGAGTATATGTCCACAACAGAGCATTAGCCTCACTGAAAAGACTTCATCTTCTGTGTGAATTATGAGTTGTGTTTTACACATATGCTTAATTACTTTATTATGCATTCTTGCTCACTTTTCGTGATGAAAATGTGTGGCACAGTTCACTCTACACTGTTACACTTTTCTGTAAGTACATTTTTGAATTATGGCCAACATTTTGACTGCACCTCTCAACTCATCTTCTATTTGAAACAGCATATTATCTACAGTTGTACCTTATTGGAAAAACAAATCAATATCTCACCATAACAAGGTGTAAGAAATCAAATGAACAATTAATCCTAAAGGTCTGAAAAAACAGTGTTTAGGCGATACATCCTTCTGCGTTCAGGTCACCTCTCTTCTGCTCACTCTTGAATCCACTGTAGTTACTCATTGTACTTTTCTCTTTATTCACACAGTAAGATTCCTTTTACAGGAGTTGAACAAGCAAACCCAGAAGACTGTTCTAGCCATGTCATTGCCTTCTCACTTTCGGTGTGTGTTTATGTACAATGGAACTATGATAATGCAGGCTGAATAATGGCACAAATAGAATATAATTTGTGTTAGATATATACATTTGCACAATAAAATCCCCAGAGTACATTTAAGTCTGTGGGTGTTAAAATTGGGCTCCTATAAACTCTGTTCTGGTGTTAAATTTTAACACTATCAAAGTGTTAGAAAACAGCCTTGAACAAAATGAGTGGGACCATGAGTGACTATCACACTATCACCAGACAGACATGTACTCTATATTTTGTTAATATTTTTGAGATACTGTCACTGTGTCACTGTTGGAGTTACACTGTTCAGTTGCAGTCTCTGTGGTTGTTGGTTGATAGAGGAAAATTTAATGAGCAACTGTTGAGTGTAAACACCTGTGATGACACAAAAAGCTTGTTTATTTGTTGCATTAAATGATTTAGTTTCCCATTTTTAGCAGATTTTTTTTTTTTTTTTACTAAAACTGGGTAAAGATAATAGGTGCTGTTCCTCTGAGTCATGGTCAGACCATGCAAGACATCAACAGAGACATGTTAGATATTGAATGGTTTGGTTGACATATGATTGTATAAAAAAAGAAGTAAATCAATTACTTATCTTATGTCATACAAACTAAATTATTTTAAGCTTCACCTTTTATATATATGTTATATTTTCTCATCACAGATGTTTAAGCTCAACACATGCTCTTTTACTTTTTCTTCTGATAAGATCCACAGAGACAAAAACTGAATTGTGAAACTCCAACAGGTCATAACAGTACTTCAGGATACACATAATAAATATATATAAATTACTAAAATATAGAGTGAATCTCCATCTCATCTCTGTGATAGTCACTTTCACCCATAATGTTCAAGGCTGTTTTCTAACACTTTCATAGTGTTGCTGAAATTTAACTCCAGAACAGAATAAACATGAGCCCAATTATTAACACCACAGACTTCATTTTACTCTGGACATTTACTGTGTGTGTGTCGATATGGGCTTACACACATATAGACCTACAGCAAACGTTTGTTTTGCTCACATTTAAGCTGTAACTGACTTGGTTCACTTTGCTTTTATTTTGTACTGACTTCCGGTGAAGTCTTGTTGAACTTGATGCAGACCGAGGCGCGCTCTCGGCTCTGGAGCGTGTTATGACAGGTAACGCGCATTAATAACCAGGTCTAATCAAGTGTTATCAGCTGAACAGCGGCGCCGAGGACAAGCTCCAACCGGAAACACTAACAAAACACCAGCCATAAACACCAGCCTGCACCTGAGCGCGGCGTGACTCCATACGTTTAATTTCCCCTCTGATTATTTATGACTGTCTGTTACACATGTCATACCTGCTGCTGTGGGTCACGTGACATGAGGGAACGCTGCAGGTCACATTTTCAGTGAATACAATCTATTGGTAGTTAACATTTAGTAATTCTTGTAGGTGTGTGTGTTTATAAGAAAGAAAAAGAGTTTGGCATCAAATCATTCCGAGTCCTTAGATGTCTTGGAGGCTTGTATGTAACTTTCTGAATTGAAGTTTTGGAAGTGGAAAATAAACTGCAAATAATTCTTCTTCTACTGTTTGTTTGCAGCAGGGAATACCTCCAGATTCTAGCACTGCTGCAAATGTGATTTACCTTCTTCTTTATTCTCATCAATGGCAAGGCATCAAAGTTTTAAAAGGCAGCTTGAAATAACTTATGTGGCACTTGTATATTGTAAACGTTTATGTAAAAGCCATTGTTTTCCTGCACACAGCACAGTGGAAATGGGAGCCTCTCAGGGTTGACCTTTCCCAAACTGGCCCCTTTTACTTTGAGGTAACAGTGATAGTAGACACTGTTCAGCCAGTTAAATTCATCTGGATTTTTATAACGCTTGTCTTTATACCAGCACTCATGATGCCCTTTCACACCAGCCAGGCTCTGTTCTGGTTCTGTTTTTTTTTGTTTGTTTTTACAGACTGGAAACCTTGGTGCTCTTTCTTTAACTGGCCTGTTCACACCAGTTTGAGCAGAACCATAGGCCCACAGCCACTGGTCATCAAGGAAAAGTAAACAACAGCAGATAACATGTCAGAGCCCATAGAAAACTAAGAGGTTTTTTTTCTGTTTTGGGGGGTTTGGGTTGTTTTTTGTTTTTTTTGCAACCACTGCAGAATAAAAAAGAAGTCACATTGTTTATGGAATAAGACAGTCTGTAAAAAATATACTTCTGTAACTAACACCATATATTTTTTTCCAAAAGACAATGGCCAAAAGATGATGCTAGCAACAGTCAACAGTCAAACCAATGAAAAACTACAACATTCACGAGACCATTTATTGCAAAACTTGGAGAAAACAACAGTTTAATGGGGAAAAAAACAAAAAAAAAACAAATGATGCGACGGTTCACAAAGTATTATTTGGTTTGAGCTCAGAACCAACTTTTTAGGTTTTGAACCAAATTATCTTTTGGTGTCAACACTTGTCATTTCCTGGTTGGTGTAAAAGGATTCTCTTTTACTCTTTTGACCTCCGTGATGTTGCATGTCCTTTAATTACTGGAGTATGAGTTTCTGTGCCTGTTTTCTCTCTATTGCAGAGTAAATATTGTGCCATGGTTAATCATCATTAATATTAATATGGTTCTACTTAACTTAGTTGTCTGTCTTACCTGTGCTGCTGTACACACAGAGACTTGTCTATAACTTGTGCCTCTAGCTGTTTGAGTCAAAGGCCTGCAGAGTTTATTGCCTGTCCCATGGTCACTTCTAGTTTCCATAGTAACATGCTCTCAAGATGCTCTGTGAACAGTGTGATAAAGATTAAACATTTCCACATCTCTCTATGCCAAGCGCTTCTGAGAGCTATGTTTTATTGACTCCATTTGTCCCTGTTACTGAAAACGTTTGGGTTGGGAGAGTTGATAAAAAAGATGAGTTTTGGCCTGCCTCCTCATTCATCTGCTGGATTTGAAATGTGCTCATGTCAAAGACAGATTTTTGACTCCGAGAAAAGAAAGGCCAGAGTGCGAATTCATACCTCAAGTCTAGATCAAAGAATTCATACTCTTTTCCAGCCAAATGTTGAACAGAATAAATAAACTCAGAGGCTCACTGTTCCCTGTCGCTGTTAATTGCTTTATTCTGGCGCATAAGTAAACAAACACCCTGTAGATTCCGTGGAAAGTAGATGCTTGTAATAAAAATCTGTCTGTTTTTGTCACACGTATGAATGAATAAAATTGACTGTATTAGTGCAACTTACAGTGTACGCACATTTTTCACAGTTTTAATCATCTAATAGCATTTTTTAAAGTATCATTGGTGGGGGAAAAAATAGACCTGAACACTTCATCTAGACCAGTGGTGTCAAACTCAAACTAGTGAGGGGCCGCAAAAGTTAATAAGAATCCTTTCAGGGGCCGAAGATATTTGAGAAGCTTTTATTAAATTCTGAATGTGAGATTTTACACATTCTTCATTTGAGTTTTACAAAAGTTATCACACAAACAATTTCCTTCTGTTATGGAAACTGGTTTTAATTGGATTTGAACAGGGTTTAGTCAGATTTGAACAGGGTTTAGTCAGATTTGAACAGGTTTTAGTCAGATTTCAAGAGGTATTAGTCAGATTTCAACAGATTTTAGATGAATTTGGACAGGTTTTAGTCAGATTTCAACAGATCTTTGCAGCATAAACAAAATCAATCTAAAACATTCAACGATCAAATTCAATAAAACCTAGTGCCAAAAATATTATAAATGTATTGAAGGGCCACATAAAACATTGCAAAGGGCCCCCGGGCCTTGAGTTTGACATGTGTGATCTAGACTTTATTTTGGTCGTCAAAAATTTAGTTGTAATAAAGGAAAAAAGTTTGTGGTAGACCATAAGTATTAAATAAGACAAAAAATAAATTAGAAAAAGTCAGGAGAAAGAGCAAAGAGTGATGCTAAATGATGCTCAACCAGACCAGGAAGTTGACTCACAACTCTTTTAATCAATAATGCATTATCTGGCATAAAGTAACTTTGCCAAAGGTTAAGCTCAATCTGTGTGGTCTCCCCGACGGCCGCTGTTTGACTGTTACTTTTGTCAAGTAGACCTATTCCTGTCTGTTTGTTTGTGTCACGAGGGCAGACGATCCGGCAAGCACGGCAAAGTGGGCTCATCTTCTTCTGGGCAGGTCATGAGAGAGCCGCGAGCATCGTTTCTCGTCATCTCCATGGAAACGGCTCTGTCTCCAGCTGCTGATACTGAGAACAGGCAGGTCATGATGAGCTGGTGCTGTTTTGAAGCGGGCCACCTGCCTGTCATTTTACTGCCACCGATTCACCCCCACCTTATGTGTAGTACAGTGCTGTGAAAAAGTATTTGCCCCCTTCCCGTTTTCTTATTTTTTGTATAATTGGCACACTTAAATGTTTCAGATCATCAAACAAATTAAATATTAGACAAAGATAATAATACAAAATAATCGCCCCCTGAACCTAATAACTTCTTGTGCCCCCCTCAGCGGCAATAACTGCAATCAAGCATTTCAGATAACTGGAAATTAGTCTTTCACATCGCTGTGGAGGAATTTTGTCCCACTCTTCTTTGCAGATTAGTTTTAATTCAGTCACATTGGAGGGTTTTTAAGCATTCAGTTTGGCCGGACATTTTCCTTCAGGATTTTTTGGTAGAGAGCAGAATTCATGGTTCAATCAATCACAGCAAGTCGTCCAGGTCCTGCAGCATCAAAGCAGCCCCAGACACTTTACTACACAGCAGCAACACTATGGAGATTCAAGAATTGAATAATATTGCGCATCCTAGCTGGCTCTCACTCAAACCATTCACAATATTTTATTATGACCTAAGATTAACTATGTGGATATTGGTTGTTACACTTTACAACTACACAGCAACATCTGTCACATAGACAGACAGGTTGCTTTATTTGGAGAAACTGGTTTGCAGCGATATTAGCAGGCATTAAAAACATACCAAAAACAAGACGAACACTTAAAAAAACATTAACACAGCAATATTTTTTTTCAGGCCAGCTGGCATTACAGAGCTTTAAAACCATTTAACAGTTGAATTGCCTGTGGAACAAATGAGGCAGGCAGTACCTTCGTCGCAATGGTAGCAGCTTAAAGAAAGAGAAGAGAAGAGAGTTTAATATGAGCCACAATTTTTTTGTCTTCCTCTCTGTCTTTATAAATCTGTTCCAGGCTTGGTAAAGACTTTATCAGCTGTGGTCACTGTTCTCCTGAGACACTTTTTTGAGTCTCTGACACATAGCAAAAACAACAGATGCAGCAAAAAGTTCAAATACTCTCAATAAAAGCACATTTAAAACATTAAAAGCATGTTGTTACTTACATCTGTAGCTTTAGGGCCTTGGTTCTAACCCATTTCAGGTCATAGTCCAAACAAATCCCAAGATACTTATAGCTTGAGACTGAGTGTATTTGCTCTTCATTAATAAAAGTGGCTAACAATTATTGTTTCTTTCTAAAATCTATTGACATTTCATTTGTCTTTGTGGTCTTCAGTATAAGTTTTGATATTTTAAACCAGTTTCTGTCCAGTACTGGCCTATGCTCCTTCCCTTTATCCACAAAGCCTATGTCATCAGTTTATACTTAATAAAGTGCTTGTTTGGAAAAGTATTTGTGCATTGATTTGTGTCAAGAATACAGAATACAGCAGTGGTGGAGGAAGTACTAAATTCCTCTATTTAAGTAAAAGTACAGATAAAAAGGTAGAAATGTACTCAAGTAAAAGTATAACATTAAAATTATTAATTATGTGAAAGTACTTTAAAGTATTTGACTCCACTTTAACTACTAATCATATAAAACAGATTTATTTTATTAATAAAAAGGTTAGTTGAATAATAATTAAGAAGGATTAAAAACTCTTTACTTAATTAATAATAATAATTAATATCAGAGCTACGTAAGAGCTGTATCCTTGTAGCACAACAGAACACTTTGGCAGGTTCTGGGCCTCCTTTATGACTTAGGTGGCTGAAGATCCTATTAAATTATCATGCGACTAATTAAGGTGAAGTTTACCTGTATGTAACTACTGATAGTTGATCAGTCAACTATTGACTGATGCCACGTTCAGGTGTACTTTGTAAAAAACGTTTAATTTAAGGTGTTGCACATTTACAACTGGTTACAAATGCTAATTTACCTGTACTTGAAAATGTGTAGAAAGTAGAATGTCTAGCTGTTTGCTCAAAAATGTGGTGGAGTAAAAGTAAAAAGAACCCTCATTAAATTCTACTTAAGTACAATACAGATATTTGAGAATTTTACTTTTGTGTTTTGTTTACTGGTGTGTTTTTACTTTGTTACACTCCACCACTGAAATACAGATGATGAAACATGTTGGTTGTTCTTTTATATGATAGAATTAAACCAGCTCTGACCTGTTACATTCAATCTGTTAAAAAATATGCAATTCATAAAACCAAATTGCGTAAAAATTAAAAAGTCATTGGTTGAGATCTCTGTTGAAATACTAGGTTGAACACTGTTAACAGCTGAGAAGTCCACAAATAAAATCTTAGCATATGAGGATGATGGGGCACAGCCTTAAATAAAGGAATGAATGGTGAATTAAAAACTCAGAATCAATGATATACAGTTTTAATCTATCCATGATTATTGTATGTGGTATTTATCATAAAATAAATGTGTACACTATGACTGCCAGAGTTATAGATGGATCGTTTTAGGACCTGTGCTTCCTCTTCAAAGACTCTTAAACTGAGATCTGCTGGATGAGGTTAAGGTAAATGCATGTCATTATTACAAATATTATGCATGTAAAGTCATTTACACATTTCAAATCTGTGGTAAAGTGTGTGAAGACCATAGTTTCTTTACATTCTTGCTCCAGACTGTATAGCCTGGACTGGAGAAGCCATTTCTTGTCAACCAGATCATTAAAAAGAGTTCTGACCTTTGATACCATTGATGCACAAACAGATTCAAACCGAATCCTTTAGGCGGCAGAACTCTACCTGTCATATCTGTGTGAAATGCTGCTCAGTAATGAGGAAGGTCAGCGCTGCCCTGTGTTCACTCCTCATTAAAAGCCTGATGTCACTGCCCTGTCTCATTTAAGGAAACTCCTTTACAGAAACTTCAAAAACTTCCTGAAGCCGACAAGGTAGAAGTGTGAAGGAACAGCACAGGGCTCAATTTAAATCAGACAGCACAACATGACACAAAGTGAGAGGAACAAAAACAGAGGGTTGTAATTTACATACACAAGACAGTTTAAGTCACATCTTGTCGATCACGTAGGATTATGTAATTTTCATAAAATATTCATTCACGTCTATTTTTTCTGATATTAGAAAATATACGAGATGCCTTGTTCATAACCTTGTATTAGATTATGACCTGGATGACTGAGAACTTCAACTGTTTGGTCTCTGTGGATTTAAGTTGGATTTCTAAGGTCCGAGAAAAAATGTGCACAGGTAAAAATCTATTTCTGCTTCTATCCAACCATTTAGAAATCAGGGGGCAGCGCCACCACACACTGGAATAATGCAATTAAAAATAAATACAAACAGTTAGTAAATGAGTGTGTGAATGAATGGATGTTTGTCAGTTTGTGTCTCTCACTGTTGGACCTGTCAGTGAGCGTCCAAGGCACAAAAAAATCAGTGAGTTTGTTGATACAATAATCCCATTAGTGAACTGCTTGACATCATCAGAATATGATGATGACCCAATCAGTTTCATTCAGTGGAAACATGGAATACACAGTTTCATTTACACATTCATTTGCCACTTGTGTAAGCAGAAATGGTTTCATCTCAACAGCAGGTTTCAGGACTTTCATTGACTTTGTACATGTGCCATTAATAAAGATGAATGTCAAGGATGCAGCTTGACACTAAAGGCTGCTTGTACTGTTCTGTGGAGCTCTTACTATTTGTCTTATTCATCTTAAGAAACACTGAAAACAACTGATTTGATTCTGGTTTATTGTTGGTTTTATTTGTTTGATTGTTATCTTGTTACTAGAAAACACTGTGAAAAATGTTGTATAAGTAAAGATTTTATCAGAGGTCACCATATGTTCATTCCCAGATGTTGACGTACCATGTAATCTCTGAGAGTGTCACACATTAACAGCTCCTGTGCTGACTGTCTGTTTACTGTATGTAATCTGTCCCACTTATTTGATGTATGGATTTAATAATGATCACTGCCTGTGTATGCATGAGACATGTAGCAGACTTTGACACATTTATAAAATACCATATTAGCTATGTTTTTATGGAGGATTCCTGATGACACACTTGTAACACACTATTAAGGACTTTTTCTTTTGTAGTAGATTATTGTTATTATTAGTAGTGTGTTTCTTTCCATGTGTAAAATAAACTGAACAGAAAGGAAAGTATAAAAAATCTATAGACAGCGCCACAAAGTTAATCACCTCCAGATGCACAATGGCACTAAGGCTTGAACTCATTGATTCCTTCTACAAATTCTGCTGCAAACTCACATACTCTTAAAATATCTTTTATATTTAACTTGTATTTAAGTGTGTGCTGACCCACTTTTTTATCGTAAAAAAGTGATTATGTTGTCTGAAAATGAATCTATTTGATTTAGGCTATTTCATGATTTTCAGCTTTCAATATTGTGATGTAAAAGAAAATTATAATGTTGCTTTAATCAGGTTTGGTATTTATTAACAATGAGGTGTTAACTAAAAGGAAGTAAACATTAAATCTTACATTTTACAAACTTAGATCTGAGTCTGTGAACAGTAACAATAATGTTCCAAATGCTCCAAGTTGAAAACATCATACATGCACCATGAGTAAAATGCTGACAGTAAAGTTCCTATGGCACATAGCAGAACGTGTGAGCTGTCCATCTGTAAAGGTCGGTGAGAGATCTGAACTGATAATCACCTGAACATATAGGAGCTGATATGGACAAACAATGTCCTGCTCTGATTGGCTGAGATCTGACAGGCTCGGAGGATAAAATGGACCTGTGTCCGTCACTTCAGCATCGTCACAATGGCCTTCCTCTGGATCGTCTCCTGCCTCGCCTTCGTCAGCGCCGCCTACGGTATGAACTGTTTATCTACTCAGAGAATAAGCTGGTAAAAAAAAAAAAACTGGGGGACTTTTACTTTTAGATTTTTGCATTCACAAACTAGAAATCCACCTAGTCCTTCTAAAAGCTATGTGAGTCCCACAGAACCAATGGTGTTGCAGTGCTGACAGTTATGTGTGTGTGACAATGCAACCACCAGTGTCACTAATGTAAACAACCTGGTGTTGCTCTGATTTGATAAATGACCTGGTGCTAGGTGGTTACTGAAAGGTGTTAGATCCAATCACCTCCAGGTTTTCATTTGAGTAGCTGCTTTTTGCAAATGTTTTCTGTGGAAGACTTCTCAGCGGGTTCTGTTATAAAATATAAATCTTAATACAGAACCATTTCCTTTATTTCTCACCAGACAAATTTTTACTGTTGCTCTATTACAATTTACTACTTCAGTGAGATTAACATCACAGAGTCAGAATAACCTGGTAATCCCTCTACTCCTGTTCTTCTAGGCTGCGGAGTCCCTGCCATCCCTCCTCAGGTGACTGGCTATGCCCGCATCGTCAATGGTGAGGAGGCTGTGCCCCACTCCTGGCCCTGGCAGGTGTCCCTCCAGGTGAGTCCACTGACCTATACATATTTATTTGGAAATCATCTTTCATTCATATGAGCCACAAGATTCTAATGCACACTTTCCTCTCAGCAATCCAGTGGTTTCCACTTCTGCGGTGGCTCTCTGATCAACGAGAACTGGGTTGTGACTGCTGCCCACTGCAACGTCAGGTTAGTCCTCAATGGCACCTCAGACCTCTGCCATTTCCAATCTGTAGGAATCCTGTTGAACCAATTCTAACTGTGAGGTTCATGTATTGCTGGTAGTTGCTCTGATGTCTTCTATGTCTCTCAAGTTGCACAGTTTAGAGGCACTTTATTATTTAGTGGCACTGCCCCCTGAAAATCCATATCAATTCCACAGAAACCACAAACATTCTTTGTGTATTAAACAAAAAGAATCAGAATGGGATGCACCTGTCACACACCTGGAATTTAAGGCTTTCAGCACACCTCAAGAAAGTACTAGATGTCAAACTAACTATTTAGTTTTCATGTAAAAATGTGCTTTTGTTGCAGAGTATTGTCACTAGAAACATTATGAAACAAAGCCCTCTATAAACAAAAGTGTTCTGGCTTTTTGTGTCTTATCAGAACCTACCACGTTGTGATTGTTGGAGAGCACGACAAGGGCTATGGCTCTAACGAGGTTGTCCAGAAGCTGAAGCCCGCCAAGGTGAGACTCAGTCATCCGTTAAGCAATCACAACATCCCTATCACCATTTGTGTTTATTCATGTCCTCTGTGTGCCCCGCAGGTGTTCACTCATCCCAAATGGAACCCCCGCACCATCAACAACGACATCGCCCTGATCAAGCTGTCCACTCCCGCCCGCCTCGGCACCAACGTGTCTCCCGTCTGCATGGCCGAGTCCACTGATGTGTTCGCCGCTGGTATGACCTGTGTCACCTCTGGGTGGGGTCTGACCCGCTACAACGGTAAGAACAACGTCCAACATCAACACCATCTGCAATTTTGTATGTTACATTTCACTATGAATAAGAAATGTAGGATGTCTCATTCTTAGTTGATTTTATCAGCTTCTAATTGAACATGGGCTACGTTGGGCTGTGGGACAGGATGTCAGGAATTGTCCAACAGTTTATATTGACAACTGTAGTTAAAATCTGGAAAGAGCAAAATACGTACTGGTCTGAGACATAGGCTCATCACAGGAAGATGTTACAGATACACACACTATGAGGGAACAGCATTACATTAGCATCAAACTAGCCAGCTTATTCCATCTGTGTATTACTATTAAATAATGTGTTCCCTCATGAAATGTAATGTAAACCAACTCATAAATGGAATCATACACAATAATAATCCCGTCACACACTGCATGTAATAGAAATGTATGTTACATAGACATACATTGCATTTGAAGTATGTATCACACAACAACCACTGCCATAGATATGCTTGTTAAAGTGACTTTGTGCTGTGTTCGTTGTGCAGCTCCCAGCACTCCCAACAAGCTGCAGCAGGCCGCCCTGCCCCTGCTGTCCAACGAGCAGTGCAAGAGACACTGGGGCAGCAACATCTCCGACGTGATGATCTGCGCTGGTGGAGACGGAGCCACCTCCTGCATGGTGAGTCCCCCAGACCCGCTTCAGACTCAGCAGTGTTGAACTCAGTTTAAAGGAGCACTATGTCACTTTTTACAACAAAAATGTGTTGGTAATTGATTGAGATTTATTAAATCTAACAATATTCAAATCATGTATAATGTCTATTAGAGCTTTATCTTTTTTGGCACCAGATAATCCTTAGTCATATTTGAAAATAATTGAATCTCACAGCTGACTACAAGACAAACAATATTTATGGCCTATTTATGATTTTGTTTTTACTGTGTCACCTGTCATTAGTTACCAAGGCCAACATTAATAACGGGCAGGTGGATAAAATTGGATGGAGTTGCATTTGTCTTTCATCAGTCTTTCATCATTTTTATCTTTACCCTTTAGAAACCCTTTTTACACTCATCACTCACTCTTGCTGTTAAATGGATTTGAACCAGTTATAACTAGATTAGGACAGATTTAAAGTGGCAAAACATGGGCTTTAATAGGTTTCGAACAGTTAAGTCTGGTTTTAACCTTAACTCAATGCCTGGAAATACACTGACAGTGGTTATGTGCTGTTTTTCAGGGAGACTCTGGTGGCCCTCTGGTCTGTCAGAAGGACGATGCCTGGACCCTGGTGGGTATTGTGTCCTGGGGAAGCAGCCGCTGCTCCACCTCCACCCCCGCCGTCTACGCCCGCGTCACCGAGCTCCGCGGCTGGGTGGACCAGACCCTGGCTGCCAACTAAAGAGGCACAGACTGGTACCTCCAGCATCTGTCTGCTCCAACATCTGAGCAGGGATGAATGTGAAAAAAATAAACATACTAAAGAGATCAAACATGACTTTTCATTTTGTACATTGTTAGATTTACTGCTTGAGTTACAAAAATAACTCTGTGTGTTGAAGTAAGGTCGAGTCATAGGTAGAAGAAGGCAAAAAAAGTAGTATCTGACCAGTTAAATACATTTCATGCAGGTCTTAGCTACAGACTGTATCTTCTGTCGACATAGCTGCAGGGAAACTAATACGACATTCCAAATGATTTTTTCTTAGAGCAGAACATAAACAGGGACATCTGTGAAATAGCTTGAAAAAGCTTTCTTCATGAGGGTTTTATCATTTTCTTGTGCACAAAGTGAAACAGAAGTACTTCAAGTGAGGTCTGACATGGTGAATAGCAAACTCAACTTGTCAACTGTTTGAAACCAGTATCTCAGGAGTGTCAAACATACGGCTCACAAGCCAAAACCGGCCCACCAGACGGTACAATCCGGCCCGGTGGGATGATTTTAGCAGTTACAAAAACATAGACATAGACAATAAGACATTAACTGCAGTTTTTAAATAAAAATAACTATTCCCTAATTTGTCCCCTGGGGGTCGCTCTGTTTTAGTAAGAGTAGTGGACCTAACACAGCACCTAGAACTGAACAGCAGATGGTAGCAATGCACTGTCTGGTTCCATAAATAGTGACTCTGTTGCTGTCAAAACAACACTCTGTGGTGCCCTCATTGTTCAAAATGTCTTTGTCAAAAAGGAGAATAGTAGACACAGAGTGTAGAGTTGACCAAGAAAATTGGACCACTTCCTATTTATTCTCAGCAATGAATGGCAACCTGTGTGTTTGGTGTGTATGCAGCAAGTTTCAGTGTTTAAGGGATATAATATTTGGAGCCATTTTGACACTCATCATGAAGAAAAATACAACAGCTGCGAGGACAACTGAGAAGAGAGAAGATTAATGAATTGTTAGTGGGTCTGAGGAAGCAGGAGTCTGTTTTTACCCGGAGCCAAGAGAGTGAAAGTCAGCAACACTATTGTTCAAAAAATAGCATCAAAGCCATATTTGTGAGGTTGAGTTCTTAAAAACACACGTCCAACCCCTTGCCAACATTAGCCTTGTAGGTTGCAACTGATGAGAGCACTGACATTATTATGTAGTGTGGAGTTAAATTGGAGTTGTCATTATTTATAGGTTATCATACTTTTATTAATTATTATTTTACTGGTCCAACCCACTTGAGATCAAATTGGGCTGTAGGTATCAAATATTTGTTTACATGTCACCTGGAGGTGTATGGGTCCCACTTTTGTGCCTGTTTTCAAATTGTTTTGTATTGTGGTATATGTTTGTGTTTCTAAAGCCACAAGAAAGAGCAAGCTACTGAAAAGGAAAGTGTGTTTTTTTAAGGTTTCTGCAAACTCTTCTGATGTCACACACAGTTGATTGGTTTCTCAACACTCAATGGAAACACATCTATTTTAAATTTTCTATATGTGGCATTCAGATTTTTTGACCTCAGGATTTATGACCTAATTTTTTTAATTTGGAAATGATGGAATTGTCTAGCATTAGTAAATATGAATGGCATTGGTGAATTTGAACACAATAACTTACCAAGTGAAAAACAATCTCTAGAAAACCAAGACTTTTTTCAAGCATAATGTTATACATGTATGTTAGCATATTGTTAATAGAGCAACAGCCTTGTGTTTACTGTTATTTTCATGTACGTCACCAAAACAATGGTGTCGAGTGACAAAAGTCTATGGAAAAATGCATTGACATTTGCTCCATCCTATCATCATTTTCTGGCAACTTTAATTAAATGCCACAGCTCACGCACAAGCATGTGTTTGTTTTCTGTTTTTCTTTCCTCGCTTATCTGCCCCTAAGCTCTTAATTCTGTGGGAATAGAGGACACTTCTGTCAGGAGACAGCCCACAGAAGTCAAAGCCGATAAAACCTCACCAACACGTGCTGTTGGATGAGATGCACATTTGTCCCTTATGTTTGTTTTATGAACAACCTCCACAGACTCAAAAAGTGTCATTTGCACTAATAGTTTTACGAAGGTTAGCAACAGCTTCATTATTAATATTTACTGCTTGAGGCAATGGCAAAGTTATTATAGCCTTGTAATGTTTGTAAACCTCATTGTGAATATGTGTGTATTGAGTTTTGTCTTTAGATCCAGTTGTGTCCCACAGGGCCTTTAATGTGTCTCCTCCTAGGACCACAAACAAGAGAGTCATTTTGAAGTAGTGGAAGGCGGCTTTGTATTTCAATACATGTCTTTTGTTCAGGTTCATTTTCATCTAAACAGAAAATAAAATGATTATAATCTTTACCTGCTCATCAGTCTTTTAACTTTTTTACATTTTATTCTGACACATGCAGTGGAGATGTGACGTTTAACAAAATTCAATTTGCATCTTTTTACAGAAAACTTACAGAGCCATGAACTTTGACCTGCAGCTCATTGACTATTCAGTAAAATCACAGCTCCAGTGTCATTAGATGTGGCCTTGACAGCAAAAGCTAATGAAACAGCAAACACTAATGTTCGACGATGTGACATCATCCACATGATTCCGGTTATCAATGAGAATGTGTCAGAGAGGGAGCTGAAAATGGTCAGGCTACAGAAAAGTCTCCTTTCAGAAAATGGAAGCAGAGATTTGTTTGTGCAGAGAAGTGAAGCCGACCAAGTTACAAACTAATGTTGCAAAGACAGTGAAAACATTAAAGTCGAAAATGACATCAACAAACTCATTATATTAAAGCCAGTTGACCATTTTGGCCATTAGAGTCATTTTTGTTAACTTAACATTTGAGGCTACTGCAGAGAAACACATGCCATGTTCAATGACCTTCAGCTGATTGTAAAAAAAAACAGCTCCAGCACCAAAAGGACAAAGAACACTTGACATTTGTGCACCATTATAAACCTCAATAGAAAAAAAAAAAATCAACATGGAAACCCAATCAGATTTTTAGTGTCTTAGAAATGTAGGTTGCTCTTTTAAAACCTTGACTAGTCTGCCTCACAGACTTGGCCTTATTCAAAAACACGAGCATCCCTCAGTAATTTGTCAAATTTCCATCTGCATACATAAATAGCATATCCAATCATTTCTGATATGTTCTGATTCTGTTAGAGCAGCTTTCAACATGCTTGTGATGTAGTCTTATGGCCTTCTGTTTCTTCATCAGTCTCTTTGAGCTTCCTTTTTGACTCAAACAGCACATGTAAAAAATACACTTATCACCCTCTCAGTGTAAACAGCAGCCATCAGATGTTGACATGCTCTGAGGCATCCCACATTTCCACAGCCAATTTATATTACCTTTGAATTCAATTCAATGTTATTTGTACAGCCCAATATTACAACAACAATTGCCTCAAAGGGCTTCACAAAACAGACTATAAATATGCAAACAGGTTGAGAAGGACAACATCCCCTGTCCTTAGACCCTCCATCAGGGTAAGAAAAAACTCAAAAAACCCAGCCGGGGAAAAAGAGGAACCTCAAGGAGAACCACAGAAGGAGGGATCCACTCCCAGAACGGACAGGCCGTGCAATAGATGTGTCCAGGACAGTCACTGACAAATAGTCCATCATATGGACAGGTGAATTAAAAATGTATATAAATAAAGTCCATAATTTACATCAGGAACAGTTCATCTGAGTGAAAGGAAGTGGGGTCAGGAGGGGTCCATGGGTCGGGACAGGATCACAGATGGGCCACAGCTAATGTCCAGTCATCACTGGGACGTCTAACAGCAGCTGGACATCTGCAACAGTATCCACTCCCCCAGAGGAGAGTGGGACAGAGGGACATTGTCCCCCAGAGGAGAGTGGGACAGAGGGACAACTTGTGAATAGCAAAGAACTAAGCAGAGATGTAAACTAAAATGTAATCAGAGGATAGAAGCTCAGTGTGTCATACGTCCCCCAGTATGTCTGTGTCTTAGTGAAAGCTAGCTTTGAAAACTCCTCATATTCATTGACATGACTTGATGAGGTTCGTGGTGTTATATGTTTTTGGTTGATTTCCTCTATCCTCCTTGTGACAAACAGCGTGTAAACAAGGAAAAGTTTTGTGTGTTTTGCATAATTTGATCGGCCATGCTGACCCCTTACAAAAAAAAAATATCAGACAGAAAATCCTGCTTTGACCATTATTAAGATACTGAGGCATAACATCCTCAGCACTCAAATATTCTAGACACACAGTAAGACTTGCCTCAGAGGCCAGTTACAACCGATTTCTGTCAAATCTTGCATAACATTGAAAATTGCACAGCCCTCAAAGCAGCAAGATTTTTAAATGCACTTGTCCCTCACCTATATCTCTGGCTCCTACATTTCCAACCTGTGTCTGTGTGTGCACATCCCTACAGCTGAAAACTATGAAGTTGAGTGTCTGTTGTATGTGATTGTTGGTTTCTTTTGGCTCTTTAATTAAAACCACAGCAGTTGTTACTTTGCTACATTAAACCCAGCCAGAACCTAATACCTTTAAAAACCTGTGATGACCTCTGATCTGTAAATAGGTGACATTTTATTTCAAATAGCCTTTAGTAGTGCCTGGTCATTTCTTTTGTAAGTCTGTATCTTTTCGTGTGCAAGTTGTTTTTTCACCGTTTGTTGAATATATAGAGTCATGCACCTTCACCATGTCTACACTCTTCACCTGAACATGTCCCATACGTAAGACTGGGTTATGTGTTATCTGGAGAGAGTACTCTTGTGTAGTGTAACTGTACTCTTGTGTACTGCACAGCATGTGCAATAGTGTTTAGTGCTCTATTTTATGGCCTAGTTAGTAGAGCTGCTAATATATTGTAAATAATGTGTTCTGTCGTAGGAGCTCCTATACATTGCACAATAAGAATGTATTTCTTTGTGTTTCTCATAAATATCAAGTGTTTATTATTTATTCTACAGCATTTAATTATGTAAAGTTGAAGCTGTCTGAAAGACAATAAAATACAGACTGAGTTCTAAACACAGTGGAAAATTAAATACATGAAAAAAGTCTTGATTTATTTTCAGCGGATGTCTGTGATGTGAATGATTTACCCCTGTCCTTCAGACGCTGCTGTCTCAGGTGGAAACTGTCCCATCACAGCAGCTGTCCCGACTCTCACCCTCACCCTCTGTCTCGTCCAATCAGGGCTCTCCTCAGGCCAGTCCTGGGGAAATAAAAGCCAGAGGTGTCCCAGGAAGAGTATGATCGAGCCATGGCCTTTCTGTGGATCCTCTCCTGCCTCGCCTTCGCCGGCGCCGCCTACGGTGAGACACACTCAGACACACTCAGACTGATCAGGATCAAAGGACAATAGGCTTTAATGCTTTATTTCACAACATCATTTTCACATTAATTCTACTTTGAGAATGTAGATGTTTTACATGTTTATAGCAATTTTGCTGTTACAAATTTTGGTGCACTGCAAGCTGAAATGTGTATTAAACTGTATAGTTAAAACTAACTAATAACTATCAATAAAACTGATATAGTCACCTAATGTAATGAATCTGAATCTGGCAAATAAAAAGCTAGGAAAATTAAAAGAAAAAACTTTAAAGTTATAAATGAAATAAATACAGTGTTAGTAGTTGCTGTCAGACAGACACCAATCAGATCAAACAAAAAAAATAAGTTCTCCTTTTATTTTATCTTTTTCACATAAATTCTGCTTTGATAATGTAGATATCTTACTTCTTTTCAAATCAGTTCGATGTATTTATTAAGAGCCAAGTCACAACAAAATTGTCTCATGGTGCTTCACAGTGAGAGCAGCTCTAGACCATTCGGTTTAATTTAGTTTAAGAGAGATAATCAAGAATGGACATTCTTGTATGGTGTGAGTCTGAACTTTGAATATTCAGAGGGTCATGGCTCCTGGATCAAACTGATGTTGATGATTCTGGTTGTCATTAGGATGTGGCGTCCCTGCCATCCCCCCCGTCATCACGGGTTACTCTCGTATCGTGAACGGTGAGGAGGCCGTGCCCCACTCCTGGCCCTGGCAGGTGTCCCTTCAGGTAATGCTCACTTTAATCTCTTTAAACACTAACAATAGAATTACAGATTCAAAACAGTAACATGGCGTCTCTTCATCCTGTTTCTGTATTAGGACTACACCGGCTTCCACTTCTGTGGTGGCTCTCTCATCAACGAGAACTGGGTTGTGACTGCTGCCCACTGCAACGTCAGGTTAGCGCCTCTCTCCAGGCTGTGTCCACACTAATGCCATAATACAGAGTCATGTAGAATAAAAGCAATCACTGTTCATAGAAGACTTAGGCAGTGCTGCAGTAAAAACAAACTTTGCAAATATTTCGGGATGTTTTGTACTGACTCATTTTGTATCATTACCTTCACATTACCATAGAACTTTAGTATATTCCACATAGACAACAAACTCTGCCAAGAAAGTACATGCTCTTTCTTACATTCTATTTCTATTTCTAACATTGACCCAGAGCTTTAAAGTCCACACGAGTTTTTCTTAAACTGTGGTACATTGATGGTATATTGATGGTCTTTCTTGAGTAGTAGATTTCTGTCATTTAAAAAGCTTAGTGCTAGTTGAGTCCTTGCTTTATTCATTTTAAATGCAGTACAGCTTGATCAAAGTTTCAATCGATTGACTGTTACAATAAATAATATGTATAATTAGGAATATAATTTGCCACTTTAAATTACAGCACATAGGCTTAGGTTGTATATTGGAGCTACACTTCCTTATTATACAACTCTTAACAGAAATATCACACAGAAGAGTAAGTGGTGCTCAGATTGACTGTTTTATGAGATGGTCCTCATTGTGATAGGTTTGAGACTCACCAGTCCTCACTATAGTCCCCATAATGCACTGTGAATAAACTGTTCTAAACCTGTAAATCATGAAACTGTTTCTGCAGGACATCCCACCGTGTCATCCTGGGAGAGCACGACCGCTCCTCCAACGCTGAGGACATCCAGGTCATGAAAGTCGGCAAGGTATGCCCCACGAGCACCAAATAACCCAGTGTCAGTTCCCGTGTCTGTAGCCGCTCCTCATGACGTCTCCTCTGCTCAGGTTTTCAAGCACCCTCAGTACAACGGCTTCACCATCAACAACGACATCCTGCTCATCAAGCTGGCCTCCCCCGCTGAGCTCAACATGCGCGTGTCCCCCGTGTGCGTGGCTGAGTCTGGAGACAACTACCCCGGAGACATGAGGTGTGTGACCAGCGGCTGGGGCCTGACTCGCCACAACGGTAAGACCACCTATTCTGCTTTGTTCAAATGGAAAGTCTTCAAAGGCCTTCAAAGTCCAAAGCTGATCCTCCTAAGCTCCTTTCCACTAGATTTTAATAAAGATCTCAGCCTAGCCTTATATGGTGTCGTAATGTGGCCGTGATTTGGTGACATGAAAGAAGAGAAAGAAAATGTGCAATTTGCATTAACAAACAGTGAAATATGATCTACTTATTGCTGTTTACATGACTCAACAGATCTCCAAATTATAAAGAAAACTTTTAAAATGCCAGTCAGAGTAATTTGAAGTTGAGCTAAATCAGCTGGATGATGCGGTTCATAGACTAAACCTACTGTTGAACATATAGAACTATATAGAGAGACTGGAGCTGGACTAGGCCTCTGCCCCACCCCACCATTCCCTTCACAACACCTAAAGAGAGCAATAGGAGAAATAAACAGATGAGAAAAGAGAGCGGCAGTGAGGGCCTAGAGATTAGACAAAAATGCTATGCATGTGTGTAATGTAGAATACAAAAAAATTCCAGTGTCTTTTTAATTTATTTATTTTTTAATAGACATACCATAAGCCATAGGTTGTTGACCTAAAGTAGCTTTTTATGCATTTACCAACATCCAGTCAGCCATGCCACTGTGTCATTCCTTGTTTATGTTCAGTTTATAGCATTAAAAAATTAAAACCACAGTTGAAAAGAAATAAAAGCTATAACCACACACATATAATGAACTGTTTCTGTAACACATGTGATTTTAATGCACCATCTCCTGTGTTTCAGCCCCTGACACCCCTGCCCTGCTGCAGCAGGCTGCCCTCCCTCTGCTGACCAACGAGCAGTGCCGTCGGTACTGGGGCAACAAGATCACCAATCTGATGATCTGCGCTGGTGCCTCCGGAGCCTCCTCCTGCATGGTACGAGACAGAGAAGCTTAACAGCTCTGTAGAGTTTACTCTGCCATATCACAGCTGAGAACTTCTTACCCATCTCCTGTCTGTTATTTTCAGGGTGACTCTGGTGGTCCTCTGGTCTGCCAGAAGAGTGGAGCCTGGACTCTGGTGGGTATTGTGTCCTGGGGCAGTGGCACCTGCTCTCCTTCCAGTCCCGGAGTGTACGCCCGCGTCACTGAGCTGCGCGCCTGGATGGACATGACCATTGCCGCCAACTAAACACACCAGCCATCAGTCAACTGAATTATCAATAAAGATAGAAAACTACAAATTGTCTTTATCATTTTATAAAGAGATAACCAAAGCAAGCCTACTGAAAGAAATACAAATCTTTAATTTCTTTGTTAGACTCACTCATCATAGACCAATCACAAAAAGAGAACGAGAGTATTTCTGACTCCTATCTCAGGGGAACATATGTTGCTTTAAATAGACATTTTATCTCAATTGAAAAGTCAAAACAATCATAAGTCTTTATTGAATCAATTTATTGTTGTTAATCATGTTTTTTAATTATTATTATTTAAACTGCCTCTATTTCTAATACTACATTACAAAACGTACAGCCTTAAAACCATTTTGGTGGTCCTTGACATGAAACGAGGAAAACAGCCCCACAACTAGACCACTTTCATTGGGAAAGGACTGCTCTACGTCTGCTCTTTGGATGTGTCAGTAGGTCATTGGTTTCAATAAATTAACAATGATAATTTATGTCAAACATGCAAAAGGAATAAACAAAGGGAAAAATAAGGTCAGTATTGTCATAAATAATTATACCAAAAGTAAATTAAAAGCAATCATAAAAAGCAAACAAAACATAAACGAGCCAGTTTACATGTTTGAAAAGGAGCAGAAAACTCTTGCACAAGACTTGCATAAATGCGTATTTCTTTTGCTTTAAAACAAAAATAAGACTTAAATAAGGTTTTATGACACACAAGTGAAAAAAACATAGAATTAATTATTCCTAGTTTATAAACCGAAATTACAAAAATATATTTCTACTGATGTGAGATGTGTAATATTATGAACTGAGTAAAGCACGACAACTAAACAGATCTGAACACCTAACACCTAGTCAGTGTTTCTGTAGCCTGCAGTCTTTCCCATCCGCAGATCCTGGGTCTGTGAATGTCAAAAGTAATGAAACAATACGCATGTATTCATCACTTTATTAATTCCAAGATCCAAAGATGAAAGAAAAAGGCTAACATTAATTAAAGCATTTATTTCACACACATTTGTCCTGTCCACGTTCATAGCAGGCCTCAGGCGCGGCTGGGGGCACAGGCGTGGCCCACCCGTCGACAGTAGCAGATAGCGTTAAAGAAGCGGCAGTAGCACTGGTCGCAGGGGTCACAGCACGGCAGTTTTGGAAATCCAAGACAGGACTGCTGGTGCGGTATACAGCGGCGGGATGAGCGCATGGCCCGACCCGTCAACTGGAGGGCGGCCGAGGGGTCCTGGAGGGGGGCAGCTCAGTGGTGAACTCAGTACTTACAGGATGTGCACCTGTAAATCTGTGAATCAGCACTTACCTCATCATAGGAGTCAGCATCTATCAGGAAGTCCTCCAGAGGGTCGTCAGGAAGGTCAACGGGGGGAGGCGCAGGGGCTCGCTCTGTGGGACAGAGGGCACAAAGGGGCATTGGAAGAGTCAAATCATATTACACCCAATGGTACAGTGCGGATCAGGTACAGTAAGCATTTAGAGTCCCATAATAAGCATATTGCTCCACTTTCACAGGAACCAACAGACCTTACTAGTAACTATATAGCCTACATAAGTATGAACTGAAGTACAGTTACGTATCTGCCACATTGATGATTTTGCTGGTGGGCTAAAAGGATCTAAAAATGTAAATATACCACTTATTTGTATCTAAAGGCTTGTATTATTGAGAAGATCAAAGACCCCATAAATGGTACTGGAAATATTTTACAACGATCCATTGACTGTTTACCATGTCATATAATCAGATGACTGGTGGGATGAAGTCACATAACCTTTATGAGGTTTTACACTTCCTGTTTTTGCTTCTGAAATACATCACATCCAGCTATGACCTGTTTGATGAGTAATATACTGATGTAGCCCACTTTAGGTTTCATAAGCATTCTATAAAACTCTGGAAATCAAACTTACATCAACAGTCAAACTCAAATCAACAGGGACCTGACTAATTCTTAGTGAAGAGGAGAGTAAGACTGAATTGATTAAAATGAGGGGTGGCACACCTGGGAGTGCAAAACATATAACTGCCATGACTTGGCTATGGTCACATTCCTTCATGTCCCCCTGTTGGCTGTCTAGGCACTGTCTATCCTATCAAATAACAGCAGAGAAAGCTAAAAAAAACAAATAATAAAAAAAAAAAACACTCACACACACACACACACAAAAAAACCCTAAAACAAAAATAAAACTATTCTGAAATTATTTATATTGTCTTGAACTTTGTATTTTAGCTCTTACTAACATATGCTTTTAGTCTCAGCTCTATTCAAAAGTCTCTCCTCATTATAGTTGTTTCCTGGCTGATCTTCACAGTTGCTTGGTAAATGTGAAATGCTGTAGGAGCTCTTGGTCCATTTGCACGACTTCAAATGAGTAAAAAATCTTGGTATTTTATTGATTCTTCAAACATGTCGGCATAGTTGTTGAGGGTGGTTTCTTTCAACATTGAGCCATTGTCAAAATAAAAGTGATTTTATCTTAAAATTGACACACTGTTCTCCACAGCCTCTCAGGTCTATTGGGTAGTTTTCAATGTCGGCCTCCGCATCTTGCTTCAAAACAAAGGGAGACTTTGAATTGTCTGTAGCAGCCCCCGAACTCTGGGACAACATCCCACTCCACATCAGACCCTGCTTTTTATTTGATTAGTTGTTGTTTTTACTCTGACATGCCTCTCCTAAACATGTTGTTTTTACCCACAATGACTGTAATGCACGCCCGTTTTTGTGCAATATAAATAAAATGTTTTGGTTTACGCTCTGCACTTACTCACCGATGTCCGAGAGGAAGGATGGGTTGACAAGGCGTGCCCCTGATGGACCCTGGTCCAGCTGTAGGTTCCCATGGACCAGAGCGTGGGTTTGATGGAGCATCGAGAAGGAGCAGAGCAGCAGAGAGGCCAGCATCCTGCCCTGGACCTCAGGACCAAACAGACTTTAGGAGGTGTGGGCTGCAATATCTAATTCAGATAAACCCAGAAGGAACTGATAAATACTTGAAACCAGCAAAGTCATACTTCAACTTTAATCATACACATTTAGAGAAAACACTCTTGAACTGAATTATCATCAAAGACATATATGTTCAGATAAGATGCCAACATAACACAAACTAAGATTTGATTTTTAATGTCTTCTGTTTGCTGAAAAAATTTACGTGGTAACGTGGAAAACAAGGTCTAAGTTCTGCAACAATGAAACAAAAAATGACAGACGTAATGCGAAAAATGATAGATATAACTGTAAACATATTGTGACATCCACTTAAAGCTTAAAAACAATCTAAATTTGAAAAAAAAAAAAGATTTAGTAAGACTTAGCAGTAAGTAGTAGGAGTACTAGTAAACGGCACTCACCTGTGGCAGTATCTCCGGCGGTGTCCTTTTTCTCTGGACGAAGGGCCATTTAAAGAGTGGCCCAGTGAAGGAGGGGTCTCTGGCTCTCATAGGAAGGGGATGGGCTCATCATGGTCACATCAGTCATAGTAGCACTGACACATTGCTTTTTGAGTCTTTTGAGCTGAATGGTAATAGAAAAGATGTTTGTGACTTGAAGAAAGATGCTTTGTACCATTGTGAGGAAAGTATAGAGTCATGTCCTTTAAATAGCTTGACACTTACCAGCATTCATTCAGTTGACTACCCACTAATTTCCATGAACAAATTCAATACAAAATTTCAACTGGTGGGTCGGGACATCAAATGGGTTGATAACTGTTCTTAGTGGATATATTTTGTATTACAATTTTTTTTTTAGATGTTTAGCTATATTCAGTCTTTATAATTGGGTGCTGCAAATTTTGGCCATGACCTGTATAGAGCCTTGATGATGAGATTTAGCTGCAAGAATATAGCTCTTGAATCCACTTCTTGATCTGTTTTAGATCTGTCCCATTTATCTCAACGAAATATGGTGTTACTCTGTCACAGCTTGAGTTTCATGATTCCAGAAATTTTTTATCATCGTCTAAATCAGGGGTCCTCAACTACCAGTGAGTGGATCATTTTCCACCAGGCCACACAGAAAACATTTAACAGTATATTATTTGATTCTAATTTTGTAGATAATGGCAATATTCCAGGAGTTTTATTTGAAAACTTCTGCTGGAGCGTCTTTCTCATGCTTGACTCCACTTGACTCACTCACGTTCCTCCAGTAAGGAAATCTAAACCAAGCTAAGATGAGCAAAAAACAATAATGCCTGAGGAGCTTCTTTCATCAGAGGGAGAGGCACATTGATGAGAAGAAGGAGTCAACACTTCTAACAAAAAGAAAGCTGCATTTAAAAGAAAATACCATAAGTCCTACTTACGTTGTAAGTTCATAGCAACAGGTGACATACAAGCCCCAAGCCTGCTCTGTGTAATAAATTTACATCTGCTCTCCAACGAGTCTGAAACCAAGCACCCTAAATTAAAAGATAAGTCTTTGAAAAACAACGTGAACATGGACAGAGACAATTAACCAATTCAAATTCTGGATTAAACTCAAGGTGGAATAATTTGATGCAAAAGCACTAAAAACCCTTCTTCCGTTTCCAACATCTTATCTGTCTGCCATTACAGCAATTAAAATCACATTAAAGAGAAGACTGGACTCAAAGAACACTCTTCAATGTCTCCCATCAGATGACGGAACTAGATGGGACTGTCTCACTGCAGGGAAACCCACTGACTCCACATTGTGGTGAGATACAATATGGTGAATTACTTTTATACATCAGTGTAGTCATTAAATTCATGATGAAACTGTAGTTTGCATGTTATGCGTATTACGTCTTGGTTGGGCATCCCAAAGTCTAAATTCATGTTGCTTATTGCACATTTTTGCTCTTTTCAAATAATCTTTAAACCACATATGTAGATTCAAAGTATGCCAAGGTAAACCCTTAAACAGTAGGACAAGACTGGTTTTGAATATAACCTTTTTCAAAATCCTGTGTACGGCCCTGGTTACAACTTATACTGAGAGGGACACCACTGACGGGGGGGTCATGTTCCCCTTGTACCACCTGGGATTATGCCTATGTTCAGAAAAAAGTAACTTTTCCCCCGCATTATATACGTTTAACCAAACTGTTTGGACCAAAGACATAAATGTCATTACTGAAACTCTATTTAACTCTATGTTTTAGTTGTATGTTTTCATATTTCCTTAAATGTAGGTATGCTATCCAGGAGTAAATTGGTCTTTCTTTTAGTTTGATTGAAGGACATTAGAGGGAGCTGTGGTTCATTAAAGCTCCAGATGTATGTCTGCAAACATGGCGTCGCTTTTATGAACGGACATGTCATCGGCCCTGCACTCAGCACAAATCAAATCAAATGCTGGGAACGCCATGAAGACACAGACTCTGAAAATGTTTTTTAATAAACACATCCTGTTGTTTCTATCATAACATTAAGGCTGTGATTGGATCTGGTTAAGATTTAAGAGAATTATTAAGGAGACATGGCTTGTATTTTCATTCTGTACATCGGTGTTTAGCCAGTAAAATGTTTATGGATGTCATTTTTAAACATGAATTAGAGACATCCAGGTCATTCTCTGCAGATAAAGCATGACTTCCATTATTATTGTTTTGACCACTCCATCCTCATCAATTAGTAGTCTTCTATTTTTACCAGAGCGAGGACATGTTGGTGACGTGTGCCAACTCTTTGGTCACGAAACAAAAAATTAAATAAAAAAAATGCTCCAACTAAAACAAGTCTTTGGAAGTCTTCAAAAGGATTTAAGAATATCTGTTTATTTGTAAATTTCAAAAGGTTAGATGCTAAGAAAGAAACTGTCCATAGCTTTTTTCAAAAATATTTTATTTACAATAGAATATAAATAACACATCAGGTGTTGAAACAGAGACATTTTACCATTTCATGAAAAATACCACCCCTTTTTTTTCCATTAGCTGGCAGCAACACATTTGAGATGTGTTGCTGCCAGCTAAGAAGTTGGGACAGAAGCAACAAAAGGCTGGAAAAGTAATTGGTACTAAAACAAACATTTGGCAACTAATTATATTACATACATAATATCTTCAACAGATTAAGATAAGATATCTATCTGTCTGTCTGCCTGTCTGTCTATTGATCAATCTATCTACACATCATTCGTAGATCTATATGTCAACTTTATCCTGATGCCCACAACCTTCTCCCTTGCCTCAGCACTTGTCCACACCATTCAAAACCACAATAATTACACATTCTAACGTTCTCAAACAAACAAACAAACAAACAAACAAACAAACAAACAAACAAACAAACAAACAAACAAACAGTTCAGATCCCTCCAATTTTAAGAACCTTCTAGCAATCTTAAAGTAACAATTACTCTCTGAAATTCTAGAAAAAAACTGTTGCTGCTCAGATCCATCAACATCTCTCAAACTAGGATCTATACGAATCATTTCAATCTGGTTTCTCTCTGTCTGACTCCTCACCATTCTCACTCTCCTCGACCTCATAGCCTAGCCTAGTCTGGGTTCAACTGGTCTTACCATTACTTGCCTCACTTTGTCGGGAGAGTTTAATTGAAGAAAAACAAAACATTTGTGGGCCTTTATTTTGTAAAGTAGGTCGTTTACACAGGCACAGCCCTCTCTGAGTCAGCCTCACCTGACCCGCTCTGGACCTGATCGATGCGCTCACCCCGGCCCTGTATCTGCAGACGGCCAGACATTACTAATCGATCACAACAACAACAACAGCGGAGCCCAGAGCGAGTCGATAGTCGACGCGCGGCTCGCTGTCATCGTCAGGCGGAAACAGGTGAGGGCTGACGGGGCACCGCTGACCGTGGACTCTCGCCTGCTTCGAAGCCTTCCACCATGGTCTTCGAGTCTCTGGTCAGCGACCTTCTCAACAGGTTTATAGGAGACTATGTGGAGAACCTTGACAAGTCCCAGCTCAAGATAGGCATCTGGGGAGGTGAGCTCTGCTAGCTAAAGGCTACACTGGCACAAGGCGGAACTCCGACGAGAAACACTGCTATTAAAAACTTTCCGGCTCTTACCCAAATAGACAGCCTTTGGTAAACACGGACTCATTACTTAAGATAAACCATCGGGGCTGCCATTGAATTCGGCTTTGTTAAAATAACAATTACGCTAGAAAAGGTAAAGCTTAATCTCTTTTATTGCCCCACTCCATAATCAACTCAAAGTGACATGTCAGACACTTAGTGTTAGCTTGAAAGGTGATTTCATGTGTATTTTTCTTGACAATAGTTATTTCTCGGTCTTATTTTTGGAAAACGAGTGAAATATTAAAAAAGCTATAACTGCACTGTATATTTTTCGTGTATTATCGATAAATAGAGGAAGTATTACATTGTCTGTTATTCGAATGAGGTTTTGCAGGTGACACATCAGTTCGAAATCTTTGAAGATGCGACTGTAAACAAAGGTTTTCTGCTTAACATTTAGCATCAGCGTCTGCCCAAGGGTGTCAGGCACGTCTAGCTCTGTGTAAAGATCTACGTCTGACCAAATATTAAGTAGAAATCGTGACTGGCTCGAAGGTAGGACACCAAATAAGATAATGAGATTAGTCTGAGAAAGTTAATTCTCTGCACACTGTTTGCACTCGACAAACTGGATTTATCATAAGTTTGGACAGTTGACAAGGCCTCTTCATAAATCATGTGGGTATAGAGTTCACATAATTTTTTATTATGAATATTCTTTATATGAAACTGGCTGCACAATCTTGCTATAGCTGCTAATGAGACTCAATACGTTGCTTATTCTGTTGACCTCAGAGAAAAAAAACATTTTTTTTCATAATATGCAATTAGTACAGATAATGTGCAGTGTCTTTTGAAGTAATCAAAGGTGCTTCCTCATTCCTGCAGACATGTTTGTGTCATACCTGTTTAAAGAGGAGTTTGTATTAGAGCATGTTTGACAAGCTTCGCATAAAGCTTCCACAGCCTCTATAGGAAGAGTTTTTTTTTTTATTATTGTTAACAGTGCTATGTTGAAGAATTTTTAAAGAATACTAAAGTAAAGTCTACCTCCATATGCATTAATAACCTTCAGACCAGACCAGAAGGTTGGCGATCTAAAAGAAGAAATTACTTTCTATAAAGATTAAACCACAAAAAGGGCTGCACCGAGTTTGTGGAAGAACACTGAAAACATGCACAAGTTATCTGTGAGAGGTTTCTGGGCTGCAAATATCAAGTAGTAGTAGTTCTAGTTTAATACAATTCAAATATATTTACCTTACCCAAGATCAGTATTTTTGACCTGCAAATTTTTTCAATAATTTTGTGCAACCCTAGTGTCCAGAAAGAGAGAAACACATGTAGAATGGATGCTATATGAAACAATATGGTCCATTTTCTGCATGCTGTAACAGACCGACAAATAGTGTAATTTTCTGTGTTATTTTGTGTAAAATGCTTGCATTCAACTGTCTGACCATGTATCTGTGTGTCTTTGCAGGAAACGTGGTTCTAGAAAACCTGAAAGTGAAAGAAAATGCTTTGGTAAGTCCCTGCCTGCAGTCTGCTGCCTGAGACCCCACCCTTGGCTCAAATGTCTATATAATGATCTATATACATAAAGGATCAGGTGTTAAGATTTTGTTAAGCTATCAGTTGCCTCATTTCAAGATGGTCCCTGGTGTACCTTTCTGTGTAGAGTTTGCATGTTCTCTGTGCAGGTTTTCTCTAAGTGCTCCAGTTTCACCTAAAACTGAAAAACATGTACAACTGGTTTACTGTGGGGCTAGGATTTCTATAAAAAAAAGAGACAGACACAATGGGAATGTAAAGGTAAAATAGAATAAAGGTCAATTTAAAAACACCAGCTTTGCCTTCATGAATACAGTAATGATCTTGCTAATACAAATACAACTTGCAGTACTTGAACTTGCAGTGTGCAACTTTTTGATTAAAGAAAACTATTCAAAGTTTTTAATGTAATGTAATAAGAAAACAAGACATTAAGACCTGTCGTCAGCCTTTGGCCAGTCACATACACTTATACATTAGAGACTTCTTCCATTGACTGGTGGGATGCTCCTATTGGCTATTGTTTTACACAGTTGTCAATGTTGAATTAATTACGTTGAAATATTCTTCTGGTAAAGTGTCTTATTCAGTGTCGGCTACATCTGTTTACACAGAGAACCAGCACAAAAAAGGGAAACCCTAAATAGAGAAAATGGAAGCAAAGTTAAACGTGCATGAATATTGGCAATGCATTCATCTGATGGAGGTAATTACAGGTTTGCATTGGTCTAAAGCTCAGAGCCAGAGAGGTCAAAGAACTTTGTTTGGATGTAATGCATTACTATGGTGTGGGCAAGATAGCATAACTGCCATATTCATTCATTCATTCATTTTTTTTTTTCCTTTTTTTTTTGTTTGGGGGGGGTTCCCCCGGCTTTTTGGGGTTTGGGGGGGGTTTGGGGGGGGTTTTTTTTTTTTTTTGGGGGGGTGCCATATCATGACTTTTGTTATTTAAAGATCACTATTTAAATTTTATGATAATTCATCTTGAGTTTTCATGCCTATATTACCTTAAATAGTGGACTTGTTTTGCTTGTTACTGTCAAACCAAACTACAGTGTCATTTTTACAAATCAAAAATAGGGCTGCAAAATATTAGAAAAACAAGTGATATGTGATCATTTTTGACAGGCAAAATGTAAATGTCCAGACCATATCATGATTGCGAAACTAGCCATCCCTAATCAAAAACATTAGGCTTTTAATAGAAGCAAAGTGTTGCTTTATGCAACAAATCCTGAATATGAAACCCCATTTTCTGTGTAAGCTCAGAACTAATGCACTGATCTTTTCAAATTGGAAGACAGTCAACAGTTGAATTCTTAAAATGATCTAATATAATCCTATTGCATAGCCCTATTTGACACAATAAAATAGTAGTAATTACAGGTACAATAGAGAAAGGCAAATACTATGCTCATACCATAATAATTATTTTAAGTTTAAGTTACTCCTTATAATCCCCATATGGAAATTCATTCCCTGCATTTAAGCCATCCAGTGGAGCAGAGGGCAGACCCCCTCTAGATCTTGTGCCAGTAATCGGTCATGTTACTAACTGGAGACTATGGGTTTTTTATTTTTTTTTGCTATTGGTGGGAGAAACTGGAGTACCCACCTGAGCACAGGGAGAACATGCACACTCAACATAGAAAGGAACTCAGGGCCTTGCTGCTGTGAAGCTACCATGCTGGGATGTGTTATTATTTATAAATATGAGCATGTTATTTAATAGCAAATTATACTTATCACAATGTTATGGTGCTGTAAAACCTTTAAAATAAACTTTGAAAGAGAAAGTTCTTTAAAGAGGCCTTTGAACCCAGATAGAATTACAAGTATGTTTTGTTCAAACAGGAATTGACTAGCCTCCCATGAAGAGCATGTGAGCTTTCTATTTATAATTCCAGTACGTCAGCTGGAACCTGTTTTGTCTTTGAACAGTAGTTTTATTTTAATGTAGTAAACAGACTAGGAGTTTCTGAATTTCTCCACTCATACTGAGAGTTGTTCATTCATGATTTGCACCAGCTGAACAGGTCTGAGTGCTTTCACTTTAGAAAATATCTGCTTCCCCTCTGTCGCTCTGGCTTCACACTGTGACTGCCAGAGGTTGGTTCTTGTGAAGCCACAGCCATCACGTGATCACTGTGCTAAACCAAGAGAAGGGATATGTAAGTGTAAGTGACAGTAAGTTCATTGAAACGAAATAAAAATGATACAAACATCGCTCAAAATGCAATTTAGTTTTGGTTTCTACTATCTATACTATATCACGTGTAATATCTGTTAAAAAAGACTGCTTGAACTGCAGGACTGTGATACCACTGAAATACACAATAAGGGACAGGATCAGCGCGAACAGCAGAAATTAGTTTATAAATGTTGCATTTATATAACACATTTATACAGCACCAACACTTGCCTACAAAACCCTAAGAATCCATTCACCCATCTCTCACATGCACAAGGCAAGCTGAGTTTTAGTGTCTTGACAATGGGACCAGGATAAAATGAGATTGAACTGCCAACCTTCATCAAGCTCTGACTCAAAGTTTAATCTGTTTACAGATGTCTGTGTCTTTTTTATTTCTACATAAAATACTGTGCTTAATAGAGGATAATCTTGGCATTACAGCCCATGATTCGATACCTATGCATTTTTTGTATATCTGATTATAATAAATGATGCATAACTGAAAAGATAATCAGTTGATTTTCCGACTGATTATTTTGTGTTTTATGTTTGAAAAATAGTTGTACAGAAACACATCATCAACATCCAATTGTTCAGTTAAAAGAGAAATAATATACAGTTGACTGATTCCGGTATGAACGACCTCTGAACATGGAGAGCTACAAATAGTGCATGTCTTATTAAGGGAAATACAAAGTTGTTTTTTATATTAAGATTCAAACTGAAAGAAGAACACCCCTTACACTGGAGCTCTCGTGTCCAAGTTGAGGGACACACACACACACACACACAAAAAGTAATTTCCTGAGGGGAACCAAGCATATATGCACCGAAAAAAATGTTGTACTTGTATTTTGCAAAAATCAAATGTACCAATGTAAGTAATGTAGTAATAATGAAATCTGTGCCTCTTGCATAAACAATGAGTCACCTTAACCAAATTTAATCAGATGAAATATTAGTCTGGTGTTAAGAAGGGTTAGAACCAAGTTGTAAACAGCTATCGATAACAGAAAAACTCAATAAACTTTCTGTAAAAAAGTCCACTAAATGAATTATGCATTATGGGTGTAAACTATATTGTAAATACACTGGAAATGATGAGAGGTCAACGCCAAAACCAGTCTGGAACGACAAGAAAACAGGGAAAAGGTTTGGTGCTTCCTTCCTGCCAGTGTTGTTACAGTGTTGTGAAAAAGTATTTGCCCCCTTCCTGATTTTTTGCGTATGTCACACTCTGTTGCATCTTTGCATTATTTCATAGTCCTAGGACAGAAGTTGTTTTTAAACTGTTTGTGCTTTTTTGCCAGAGTGAATTTGACGTTCCCTTCAGAGTGAAAGCTGGCCAGATTGGTAAGTCCTCCTCATTAAGATAATCAGAGATAATCTGATGTAAATGGGTAGAGTTTTGGGTGGAGTGAGCGAGTGCTGGGGATGACTGGAGTATGATAAAGCTGCAGTGTTTCCTCCTCTTATCTACAGTGGATGCTAAATAGACCGGAACAATAGGCGGGTTTTTTCACGTTGCAATTTATGATATGTCCATGTGCAGCAAAAGCCACAGTAGACGGCACATAACTGACAAAGCACTGCTCTGCTGAGCCAGAAAAGATTGAGCACTCACTCGCTATGAAACTGCTCAAAGGAAATTACATGTATATAATGTAATTTATGCCAGACTGTTATTTGCATCATGCATTTAAAACCAATAATCAAATGTTTTGTTAGTAATTTATCATATTTGGCAACATGGTCAGCCCTACATAACTGAAAGACTCTGCCATTACGTAGAAGGGAATGTGCTGACACTTACCTACATGGGTTATACATTTACTATTGTGTAACTTCTATTGACCTTATATACAAAATATTGCACTGTCACATTTATCATCAAGTCTGTTATTTTGCCTCATTTAGTTGCAGTTGTATTTTAAGTCAAACATTATCTTTGTGTTTTCAGGGAAACTGACACTAAAGATCCCATGGAAGAACCTGTACAATGAGGCTGTGGTTGCTACACTGGATGGCCTTTACCTTCTGGTTGTTCCTGGAGCAAGTGAGTCCAGCTCAAGTTGTATGGTTCAAGTGGGATTACAGCTGTTAAATGTGAACCGTGAAACAAGCTGTTTCATCATCATAAAATAGCTTAAAGGATTATGAGAAAGAAAGATCATGAGCCAAGTTAAGTTTCCCTTCAGGTATATTAAAGTTTATTTATTTATCTATTCTTCACTTTTCACTTCTCATACAATATCAGTTTAATTTAGTAATTCATAAAAAATAAAGGTCTTTGTCTTTGTTTGGTTTTGATAAATCGCATTACCAAACAAATGAAAGTGGCATGTAAATATGTCAGTAAACAAGAACAGAACAAATACTTATCATGATAGTCTAATTCAAAATGGTTATAGTAATCATAAATTGTGTATGATTACTATAACCATTTTGAATTATAATATCACTAAGCCACACCCCCTAAATCCATAAATCATAACTTATGATGCTTATGACGCTCAGAATTTGAGTGTATTGAGATGTAAGGGATGCGATTGGCTCATGTCATTCGAGTGCAGGGCTCAGTGCTCTGTCAATTGGTTGCATATTTATTAAACATTGATTTACTGAATGTTTTGTGTATATTGTTCTAGCAGATGTTTGTGTGATTTCTGAGTTGTTCTGTATGTTCCAGCCGAAAGTGATCTGAGTAGCTGTTCCTACGGTAAGACGGTAGAAAGACTTTTCCAGGTGGTGGTCCAGGTCTGGGTAGGGGTCTGTGTTTCCTGTCAGGTCTCCAGAGAGTAAGGCCCTGTCCCAGTACTCGCACTACACACTAAGTACTTTCTTGAAGTGCACATTTGTTCAAAGTGCACTGAAGAATGTAAGTGCACAAGGATCCAAAGCTTTGAAAAACAAGTGGGACAGTCCAGTACACATCTCCCATCTACTAATTTTTGTATGACAAGAACATGGCCAAATAGAAAAACATGCACAATTCTGCCTTTTGCAGTGATGTTACCTGGAATATTTTAGCTGTTAATACGTTTTTACATCTTTTCCATTTTTGCCAGTTGCTGATTTTTATCACACGTTGTGCTTTGTTGATTTGAGCTGTGTTGTCCGAAAAGTCACAGTGAAAGGGATGATGGGAAAACCCTTTGGAAAAGTCTGGTCAGATGCTGGAAGTATGCAGGTGAAGGAGAAATAGTAACGCGCAAGTGTACTGGGACAGGGCCTCCCGTCATTACAAAGAAAACACACACTTCACACACAAAACAACAGGGTTCCCACAAATATCCTGGAAATAATGTATATTTTGTCGAAAATTTTAATTGTAGTTTAGCTCCCTTTTTTTTTTTTTAAGATAATGTTTGCAAACTTTCTTGTTAAACCCTTTGAGAATTTTAAGTTTGTGTTTTGTTTGTGCTGTAGTTTTTGTTACTAGTTTAAACTGCAGTGAAACAAAGTCAGATCATTCCAGGCAAAGGGTACATATGAGTTATAAAACACTAAAGAATAAAACTGCACTTGTGGTAAATCATGTCATGTGAAAAAGGTAATTGTAAGGAAAAATTCTTGGAAAGGTACGGGAAATTATTTCAAAAAGAGTGGGAACCCTGGTACACTTGGAAATACCTTTCATAATAAAAGCATCCTTGTTTTAATGCATGAACTGCATTTATGGCTGTTTGTGCCATATGTTGTAGTTCTGCTCTGTTTGACTCTACATCTGTTTCAAGGGTTGTAATTGACTTGAGTAGTGCTAGTTCAATCAGGGCTTTTGGACTTTGGACTCATAACTCATGCTGGAAGATGATTTATTCTTTTAAAATATTAAAATCAATTGTAAACAAGGTATACTACCTGATCTAGTCTTATTAACTGACTCACTGTGGCCCCTTTCAGACCTTGCAATTTACTTCATCCTATTTCTCTCTGGACACACATGGTCAGTTCAGTTTTCACACCTGGTATTTACCTGTGTGCTTGTATGTCCACAGTAGGTCCGTTCTCACATTCCTGCTCTATCTGCAAAGCTACAGTGACTTTTGATTGGTTAAAACAGTGCTTCTCTGAACATTTACTTATATAACCTGTATTGTAGAGAGAGTGACATTTGTTTTGTATAATCCACTGGTTTTATTAATCACTTTCTATTCTGTGATTAACCATTATAAATCAACCATTAAACTTTGAAAGTGGACAGTACAACTTTCACCTTAAGTTTCACTTTCAAGTTCACTCTCAGATGATATCACTGCCTCACTGACACAAACCTAGCAATAACTAACCACATAATTAAGAGTCTAAATACAATGGTGTGCTTGTCTTATGTCAGCACATTGGCTGAAAAACACAATGAAACTGTAGTAGAAGTTATCTCAATGCAAGCCATTCACATCTCAAAATAAACAGAGATCTAAATAAATGGATGCTAGGCACCCTTGAAACCATGTGAGGTCCGATCACTCTGTCCAGACTGAAAGGCAAGCTCTGAAAGGAGGTTCATTCATTCATTCTTGGGTTTTTTGTTACCAAATGAATTCTTTTCTTTCCTTGTCTTGTGTCTACCTTGTTTTGTTTGTCCTCTTTTTTGCAGCTATAAAGTATGATGCTGCCAAGGAGGAGAAGTACCAGCAGGAGCTGAAGCAGAGGGAACTGCAGCGAATCGAAGATGCTCTGCAGATGGCTGCTCGCAGAGGTGAGACCACCTGACCTCTGACCCCTTCACACTTATGGGACTCGCTTTCATGGCTTTCAGCTGGATCCTCTTTGCTGCCTCCCTAATGTCTGACTAATAATGCTAAGCTTGAACTACTGAACAGTGTCTTGCTTTGACATCACTCCATAGTTTACATCTCTGAATAATATTTATATTTGGTCAGAGTTACATTCATGTTCGTTTTTAACAGAGTAAGAAAAAAAATGACCATTCTTGAGCATTCTTTAGGGCTTTAAGTTCTTCACGATACTTGGAATATATTATACAATATGTGAAGAAGGCATTTAGACAGTTGTTAAGAGTAGAAAACCTGAATGAATCATGGATTATAATAGAAACTCTGCTTCGTTCATATACTGTACTTTACAAAAATGATTGATTTCTTGTGTGCTGTTCATGCTGCATTTCCTGTCAGCATCTCAAACGGGAGATTTGCTGTTCAATCTGGAGACAGTGGTTTACAAGGACCCTCATCACGGTAACGAATAGAAACTGTACTGTAATACTGACTCAGACAGCCACTAGAGTCACACAGGACATCAAACCTTGCCTCACATCTACACATATCTCAAATTAGTTCTAGATGGACTCTAGAGCTAAAGATGCCATTTATATTGTGACTGTGCAGCAGTAATGTTAGCATGCTATCTTATCAGTGTATTCTACAGTGCATGTAAACTGCATGTCTTCTGAATAGTCCATTAGGGCTGGGCGATGTGGCTCCAATAAAATCTCATTTTTTTCCCTCCATTTTTCAGGCAATTTAGATTTTTTGCCAAATAAAATTCAAATGTATAATTTTAATTATTTTAATATTTCATTTCATTTTACACTCAATGAAAACACAAAACAACAATAACAGCAGCAGTGTGCTTTACCTTCACAGTACCTTTTAGTTTTAGCCCTCGTGCCTCCAAAGAATTGCTATAGAGTCATTTACACACCACATAAGGTCTACATGCAGAAAAAGCCTCCAAAGCACATTGCTAACATGCATAAATCAACAAAGTGCTGTTCTCATTTATCAATTTCCTCCTGTCAAAAAAAACCAAAAAAACCCAAGGTACTGCAGTGGTGATATGACTCCTTTCTCTAGTGATTATTAGTGTCTTCAGCATCTGCAGAGGCATTATGGGCATGATTAGAGCACAGTATTAACAATCAAAAGAGTGTTAGAAGAAACATGAAATTCGATTTTGCAGTATGGCTCATTTTGACATTGTGCAAAAGTAAAAATTCATATTAGTCTACTTATTTTCATTTACCGCCCAGCTCTATCTTAGCATGTGTAGTGTTAGCATGCTGTCTTGTCAGTGTGTTCTAAAGTTTATGTAATTAGCATGTCTTCACTAATAAATGTCCATTGATTTAATATGAACTGCAGAGTCAGCCTGTCCTGGTATCAAAAAAGAGACCATGTAAGATAACTTTGACTCTAATAGTTGGTTGTTTGTCTTCCTCTCATGTGATTGGCTGTCTTCCGGCCTCATATCCGTGTGTGCTTCCTGTGTATTCTGAGGCTTTGTTTCTAACTCACTCACTATCTCTCTTTAATGCTGCCAAAGTTTCTAAAGGACGTAAAAAACAAAAAAAACTTAAAAAGGGTTTGAAGAAACTCAAACGCCATGACCACAATGCAGGTGAGTTAACCTTTGGACAGAAAAAAACGTCACAATGCGCAGTCATAATCAGAGTGCTTGTTACAGAAAGCAATAGTAGATTATATTGTGCCATAATATTTTATAGAGCTGTGGTTCATTGAAGTGAGGTAAATGACTTGAAAGTAAAAACTTACTCTGCAGAACATTATAAGACAGAATTAACTCTGTGTACAGTCTGTATGTAGCAATTTAGAAATACTGCATTCTTAAAAGAGTGTGTTGGGGCATTGTTGGTGTATGACAAAAATACACTTTGCTTAAATATCTATGTGCATTTTGTTGAATTTACACCTGGTCAATTTAATGAAAAGACCATATGACAATATTTTGGAGAATAATCATTAGTTTTGATAAACTGTTCTGAGTTTTATTATAAAATATGTAAATTGAAAGTTTGATGCCTATTTTGACTCAATTAATTATACAACTAAGGTTGGTTTAAGATTATTGGATTGTCCAGTTTATGTTTTTGTTATAACATCAAATGATTTCCGCATTACACTTGGTTTTGCATTAATGGGAAAGTCATGGAAATTGGATGATAAGTAATAAGTCCTTGAAAATAATTGATAACTGATATTGTGGTTGGAATGTTCAGGTGACATGAAAATGAACTCCAGAAAACAGTGGGAATCTTCAACCTCCTGTGGAAATGAAAATGTGAATGAGATTTCTCTCTGCTGTTTACAGAAAAGCCCCACGAGGATAAAAAAGACACATTTGTGGAGAAACTGGCCACACAGGTGATCAAGAACCTGCAGGTGAAGATCAGCAGCATCCACGTGCGCTACGAGGATGACGTGAGTACTGCTACACTACTATAAGGCCCTTCACACCAGAAGTTATCTCATCCCTCAGATTACGCACATTGTCTAAAAAGAGGCACAAGGTTAAAGCTTTCATCTTTTTGCAAATCAAAAGAGGTGGGACTTAGTATTGACTGTATTATTATCAGATCGTACCCCTCTCATTACCTTGACAGAGAGACATATTGTGATATTTGTTACAAGGCCATTTTCAACTTAGAAAGGGCTCCTGTGGATATAGATTTTACTGTATGTGTGCAAAAGAGAGACGTATAAAAACTGTGCTATGATGGATGTTGTTTCATTGTTGACAAATTTCATCAAAATAGTACAATGGAAAGACTCAATGCACAAGAATCCACTTTTTTTCAATCCAGCCTTTTCATTTTCACAAATATCATGAAATACTGTATGTTACATGAATACTGAGTCACAATATTGTAATTTTATCATTATCATAAGCAGTGTAATATTTGCATGGAGTTCATGTTTGCTGAAAGTAACACCATGTAACTTTTTACTTCAAAATATGGAGCCTGAAAATAATAAAAATGGCAGCCTGATTCAGATGGTTTCTTGACATGAAATAAGTACATAAACAACTTTATTGTATATAATACCATTGTTTGACAGACAGTCTAATATGTAACTGTGAGTTGTGGGGCTTACGACCATCTTTGTCAGGACATGTCAGATCGACACAGTTCTTTTCTCAGATCATCAGCTTTGTGTCTCACTGGTCCCTTGTTGTTGTGTATTTTGACTGTGCATTGGACATGGTGCTTTTGGTGTGAATCCAGGGCAATCTCGTTGTACAGGCTTCCACACAACCTACCCGTTTTACAGTCATGGAAAATACAGGGAAAATAAATCTAAAATGTTCTGGAATAAGAAGAATTTTTCCCTCTAAATTTAAACTACGATATTTTGACTTTTGGAAAGCTCTAAATAATGTTTGTTTTCATACTAATCAAGCTATTGTTCAAGCAAAATTAAGACTCAAAGTCATAAATTCTTGTTGTATTGTTGCATCTAAAATTATCAGCATTTAGGATTTCTTGAATAAAACAAATAAATTGTTCAAACTGTTAAATTACTGAAAAGCTAATGTTATACATAGATGATTGGTGTAAGAAACCATATATAAAAAGAAAAAAGAACCATCATTTGACACATGTGCACTGTTTACTGATTGTCCACTGTGTTTTAGCTGTCTGACCCAGAGCGCCCCTTGTCTATGGGAGTCACACTGTCAGAGCTCAGCCTACAGGTAACATACATACACACTGATATTTTAACAATGTAAATGTTATTTATTTGGACCCACTCAGCTGCAATAGTGCTGCACAATATATCACTTATTTATGGTAACTGTAAAATCAACAATCGTTGAAGAACTGCTTGCATTTCCAATAACATTATGCCATTCCGTGGAGATGGTTTTTGACTTTTACAGCTTAAATGCTCTGTTTGCAATTGCTTTTACAACCCATTTCTGTGTTGCTAATTTCTTTTCATGTTTTCAGACAACAGATGAAAACTGGAAGTCGTGTATTCTGAACGAAGCTGCAAAAATAATCTATAAGGTAATTTTCTCTCTCTCACAATGTAAAATCATAAGTAAGAATTCTCTTTCGAATGTCATCTCAACTGTCCACTTTTTCAGCTTGGCCGTCTTGAGTGTCTCTGTGCTTACTGGAATGTTAACAGTCCAATGTTTTACCGGGCATCGTGGGAGGACATCATAGTGAGTTGATATATTAGTCTTTTTTCAATATCAGAAACACAATCTGTCAACCAAACGTTTAATGTAATCACATCACTAACCCATAGGAGCTGTTAAAGTCTGGGATCAGCACAAAGGAGAAGGACCAGCCTTTGTACCAATACAGTAAGTTCAACTGCCAACATTAGGTCAATTTTAAATGTGTTTTTCCTTGCTGCTTTCTGACTGGTTTGTGCTTTTGCAGTTTTTAAGCCAATCTTTGCTTCGGCTAAAATGTGCATCAATCCAAATGCTGAGGTGGAGTTAAATACGCCCAAAGCCCAGTTGCACTTGGAGGTTCAGAATATTGCAATAGAGATGACCAAACCGCAGGTAAAATGTCATGGGTGTATATTATTACTTGTTGTAAATGTAGACATTTTACACCAAAAGATTATGTAAGAGTGTTTAAGTCAATGCCCATAAAAAAGTGTAATGGTTTTTTAGGTTCATTGTGTAGAAATCTGTAGCATACACACATCAGTCGTAACTACGTATGTCAATAATGTAAAATGTAGTCAAAAGAGGACTCTTTGAAAATGGCCAGTGCACACAAACGCAATCTATTTTCCTTATTTGAATGCACAATCTTGCTGTCATATATTTTGCTTTAAAATTTCTAAAACAAACTTATCATTTGATCCAATTATATGAGATATACTTCGACACAACAGCATGTCCCTGCAGAGTTACCATGGCTGCTCACCGGCTGCAAAAAGGAGGATTTAAGGATGTGGAATTGTAGTATGCAATGTTGCCACCAGATGCCGGCAAATGGCCACTCTCTGCACCTTTAAAATGCATAACAAATGTTGTGTTTTTACTCCGAACAAACACTACTGCTGTGTTTTAAGTTAGTTTGAAAATATCTATGCAAGGATGTAGCCTAAAATATTGCTTTACACTGACAAGCCCAACACAGAAAAAGCATTTTTTGCTTACTTAATCTCCAAATATACTGAAGACAACACAAGATGTAAATTATTTTTTATTGTAATAGAGGTCTCAGATGATAAACAGTTCATGATTTATTGATGTTAACTTGATTTTTAATGTTCTTTTTTGTAGTACCTGGCTATGGTAGATGTGTTGGAGTCCATTGACTGCATGGTAAAAAATGCTCCGTACAGAAAGTTTCGGCCTGATGTTCCCGTCCACACAAATTCCACTGCCTGGTCAGTCAAAGTCTTTTTGTTTAAAGGGATAGTTTGCTATTTTGTAAATGTGGTTGTGTGAGACATTTAGCTAATTCATTCACCGCAGTCAAACGTAGCCCGCGCTCACAGTTTGGAGAAGCTAACACGAGGAAAGCCACCAAGTCTAAACTATGTTCTGCTGGAACTGAAGCTGGTGACATTTTGATTTTAAACACAGAACCCCTTCAGTGTCCACAAAGGATATTTCACCAATATATTATGTTGAGCAACAGAACAAAACACAAGCATGTGATGGAAAAAATGCATGCACATACCATTTAATATGTAACATGCACTCGCACCAATAGTTTTGTGAAGTTTTAGAAGCCATGTCATTTGTTTTCAATAGTCCCATGAGGAGCGTCATTCTTTTTTCAGATTCTGCTTCTCCTAAACTGTGGCCGTGACATGTCCCTAAGGATTTGATAGAACCTCTTTTACAGAATACTGTGTTATCACTTTAAATGCTTGTATCCTTTATCTTCCACCCTCCGTATGTCTCAGGTGGAGGTATGCCTTTAACAGCATTATGGAGGTCCAAGTAAGACGCTGCAGTCACATGTGGTCCTGGTCCAGAATCAAGCAGCACCGGGACAACCTGAGGGCCTACAGAACCGCCTATAAGACCAAACTACTGAACCCAAACCGGCCCACTCCGGACACTGAACTCAACATTCAGGTTTGCATGTGATTAGTCAGGCCTGGGGTTTCCATGGGTGATTGAAATCTTTTTAATGGTAAACAAAGTACTTGAAACATGACTGTACAGATTTTGGTCAAATTGCATGACAGAACAATTGACAAAAGAACATTGTTTCTCTAGTTTCGTTGTTTCTGATAAGAAGTTGCAGCTTTTTATAAACTCGATTGCTCTGTTAGTGCGGTTCACATGGAGAATTGTGAATGCCTTAGAAACTGCATGCTTTGAACATATGCTTGAAAAAGTAGGTCTTGATCTGTTTATACCTGAACTCCAGAATAGTTCAATTTAAAATGTGAACGCCAAATGAATGTCTAAACAAACCAAAAACAGAAGTGTGTGCCTAGATGCCACGATAAAATCACTTGATAGCTTCCTGAGAGTCAAAAAGATTGATGGATGATGATGATATAATTTATTTAAAACGTAAAAAGGAAGAAATTATTTTTAAAAAGTAAATATACCAACAGCAAATTAATGCAATATAACAGAAATAAATACCAACTGATAAGTAAGACAGTTACTTCATAGTTTTACGCCAGAAACTTAAATCAAGAAACTTAAACTTGTCAATGTTTTTCTCACCCAATGAGTTTTTAGATTGAATTTCTTCTAAATTTATAGCCATGGTCACAGCAATGTATTTGAAAACCATCAGGAAGTGAGTGAGGTTTTGCTCAGAACACTATTTGTGCCGCCTGATACCCCATGTCAGTGAATAACCAATATATTTGAATGATGTTCAGTAGGTATCCTGACTTTTTTATAATTTCTTTTGAAGTTGATTGATGAATGTATTGGCTTTTTGTAGTTATTGCCCCAGTTTTCAGCACAATAACTTAAATAAGGTAAAACCAAAGAACAGTAAAGAATATGTAGTGACTTGTGATCCAAAAGGTGAAGCTGAAATTTATGTTGGAATAAAAGCGGGCAGAGGCAAAATGCGGAACAATAAGATGTAAAATGCCCTATTAGTCTTTGGTGCAGGCTAATGTAACAAGAAAGACAAAGGAAACTAGCACATTCAGAGTCAAAGGCATTAGTGTTTTAGTTTGGTTACAGAGAAATGTCAAGATCAATCACTTTGATTTACTATTGCCCAGTAGAAAAATGCTCAAAGCTTGATGTCTAATTTTTTAAATGTTTGTCTCTATCAGGATCTGGAAAGAGTCTTAGATGTCTTAAACATAATTTTGGCTCGACAGCAGGCGCAGATGGAGGTAAAATTATGATTCAGATACATGCAGGCATTTTTGGCTCGCACTTTCCTTAACAGATATTTTACCAAACTATGACTGTGCATGACTTGTACCTTTGCCCTGCAGGTGATTCGTTCAGGACAGAAATTGGTAGGGAAGAAGTCGTCAGGGGGGCAAAAACAGGGAGGTTTCTTTAGCGGATGGTTTGGAAGAAAGGCGAAAAAAGATGAGCTGGAGCCAGAGGAAAGCAAGGAAACACAGGGTAAGAGACTCATTTCTTATCCTTTTTGAGTAGCAGAGGCTTGTAATAAAGTAAAATCACACTCTAATGATTGTTACTTAAGATTACTTTAAGCTTAATATTAGAAGTAATTTGATTTGATTTGATTTTCCATTTTAATAATGTCAGTATGAAATTATTGTTATTGGTTTTTTTTTTAAATTTTGATCTGATTTCAGGGTCAGGTTTGGATGAGATCATGACAGCTGAAGAGAAGCAGAAGCTTTACACAGCCATTGGTTACAGCGGCAGCTCACATAACCTGGCCTTACCCAAACAAGTAAGCTCACCTGTTCCTTGCTCCTATGAAAACCAAAACACAAACAAAAAAAGCTCCTTGTAAATCTTCTTGAAAACTAAAATATTATTTCTTTTTAAGCATAAATATTTCCCAGCATATCCCAGACACAAATAGCTGCAGCCATTAGCGAGTTATGTGTTGCTTCAACTCTAAATTCCGAATACCAACCTAAATCTGATATTTTATAAACATTGCTCCAAATGCTTGATTTAAAAAATATATCTGTTTTCATTTTGTTTGTGTGTAATCACTAAATTGTTAGTGGCTGTTCACAATGCTTATTCTGATCTGGCATCGTAGCTAAAGTGATTTCTATTTTAAAGAACATCTGTGAACACCATTATTTTGTAAAAGTCCTCTTAAAGTGACGGCCTTGAGCTTTTACCAACAGCATTAACACCTCTCTTCTTACACCCGTTTATGTTCTGTGTTAGTATGTTGCAGTAGTGGTCACCTTCCAGCTCCTCAGGACTTCAGTCACTATCAGAGAAAAGCCTGACGTCCCTGAGATTCTCAAAGTCCAAATTATTGACCTGAGCACAAAGATATCTCAGAGACCAGGGGCTCAGGCCATCAGGTGAGTCACACACACCACTTGACAGCACAAAACAATGAAATCACCAATGTTGAAGTAAATAAGCATCCTAAATATGCTGCTAATATGATGCTGCTGTTTTATGTTAAAATGTGAGAAACTATATGATTGTCTTGAGTACTCATTCGAGCCATCACAAAAAATAAATGATTGCAATCGGTTGGGCTAAGGATAAAGTATTTCAAGCCTAATATTGCCTAGGTTTGAAAGCCTAGTATAGTGTGCCGTTTTATAGATTCAGTATTTTCAGGTTGTGAACAGAGACTTGCATTAAATACACTGTATTGTGCATAAATATGAAACTACAGTTGCTCTAGCCGTTCTTCCATACATGAGTCGTTTTGTGTCCACACTGGAGGATACTGATAAATACAGTGGACTTGAAAGATAAAATTGAGTGCCTGAATCATTACTCTTCAGAGTATGGAACTTCAAAGTCGAACTAGCGTTTCTCACATTTCCTATACTAGATGGTTTGTGCACACTTTCCTTTACTGGTTTCTTTCTATGTTCAAAAAGTACAACATAGTGAATAGTAAAGTTTAAATATTTTAAAAGGTAACTCTGATACGGTTCAGTTGTAATGTTAATGTCACATGAACCACAGATGTCTAAATGGTCCACAGGCACAACATGAAAAAAATCTAAAGCTAAAATCACTTGATAACTTTCTGCAAGTGTAGGACACCGATGTCTGTTGGAACACAGCATAACAGTCAAACACAAAATCTGGAACAGTGAAGAGATGAAATGCCCTCAATGATAATTACAGTCTCTGACATTTAAAGTGTAACAGTAGACTCCATTCTTCTGTCTGGTTCTGACAGTCTTTACTTACTGAGTGCATGCCATTTAATCAGTCTGTTTTGTCTATTTTTAGGGTAATTCATACATTTTCACATGAAAATAATGTAATTTTGTGGACAAATGTGTCAATGTGGTTGGTTCCACCTGTTTTACATGAACATGAATATGGCGCATGACATTATGCAAGATCTGAAATACAGGCAGAAACCTTTACAATAGATCAGTTATTTTCACACGACTCACCTTTCATATTTAAAATGACCCCAGTCTAAGTCCTGTTTTAGTTCAGGAGGCAGCCAGTTCCACATTGGGTAGGTCTTACTTGCATCCTCTCTTCTCATGTATAACTGGGTACAACGTACATATCTGGAGTAGGCTGAACTGTCTAGGGCTTGATCAGGCTATGTGTGGTGTCCTGTAGGGTGGAGGCCGGCCTGGAGCACTGGTTTGTGACAGGTTTACAGCAGCAGGGGGAGGTACCATCACTCATCACCTCGGTGGGAGACTCCAGTTCCTCACTGCTCAGCGTGGTGTTTGAGTTAAATCCCGATGAGAGCTCTGCAGACCAGCTCCTGAAAGTTCACTCACAGCCCGTGGAGATCATCTATGATGCGGTAAAAACACAAGACCACTTGGGCTACTTTTGTCATCCCTTCCAGTATACTTATGTGTTTTTATCTTGTCCCACAGCTGACGGTAAACAGCATGGCCGACTTCTTTAAGACAGGAAAAGGAGTCGACCTAGAGGTGCTGACTTCTGCCACTCTGTCCAAACTGGAGGAAATCAAGGAGAAAACAGCATCAGGTCACTTTGGCTTTCAGTAAAAACATTGATAGTCTATATATACTATACACCAGGAGTAGTCTAATTCTTTAGTTTTATTCTGTGTAGGTCTGTCTCACATCATTGAGAACAGAAAGGTTTTGGACCTGAAGATTGACCTAAAGCCGTCCTACTTACTACTGCCGAAATCTGGCTTCTACAGTAACACATCAGACATCATCATAGTGGACTTTGGCAGCTTACAGGTTGGATTTTCAGCACTCATCACTCATCTATTGCATGTCAGAATAATTGTCCAATCAGAAATGTAAAATAAACCATGATACATTTGAATATAAAAGTAATTGGTGCCAGTATAAACAAGGGAACTTTGTGTTTCCTTATGTTTTTAGATTTTGACTAAACTTTTAGGGTACTTATCACAGATCATATCATTATTGCAATTATATTTCATAATTTTCTTCCTGTGGTGTGTGTTTTTAAATCACTGTCTGTGTTTGCAGCTGAACAGTGTGGAGCAGAGTGCCCTCAGTCCGTCCCCATCCTTCTCGTCTCTGGAGGAAATCATGGACCGAGCCTATGAGAGGTTTAGTGTGCAGCTGCGGCGCGTTCAAGTGCTCTACAGCAAGTCAGGTCAATAAATAAAAATGTATTCTAGAGCTGCACAATATGAGATGATTGAAGAAGAAGTAAAGAAGGAAATTCTATCCATATTCTTCCTTTTATCTGAAATTCTCATTCTTTGTTATTGAGGCAGAGATTGGTAAGGAGTTTTCTAGGCTTTTGACCATATACTACAGTTACAACCTACATTTTGCTTCAGTTACATTTGAGTTACAAATGCTACAGCTGTAAATTTACCATTCCCATCATCAGTACCCACGCAGGTAACATAAAATAACACACATTTCATTCAACCTGCAGAGACTCAGACAGAAACACTGAAACTAAAAGTTATAGATTCTATTTTTTCATTACTGTGTTCCGGACGTTGATTTAGTAGTTGGTCTCGTAGAACCATCAATATTTCTTCAGCCACTGTCAATACAAATCTGAAATAATATAAACAAAGTTGTCATGTTTATTTCATTTTTTAATTTCTGATTCTGATAAAAAATAAAATGAATAAATAATCCACAGATTTTGATGAAACTCTCTTGTGTTCCTAGGAGAGGCGTGGAAGACGGCCCGTCTCCAGGCGTCTTCGGTGCAGCATATCCTCCAGCCCATGGACTTCACTGTGCAGCTGGCTAAGTGCATGGTGGAGAACGACGCCCGAATGCCCAAGTACATGATTAGCCTAAACGATGTAATGATAGCTCTCTTTATTTACATCTATCTTTAAATAATAGCCTGCCTTTTTTAGGTTTAAGCTGTCAGGAGAGCTACCACTGCTGCACTTCAAGATCTCAGACCAAAAGATACAAAATGTCTTTGAGCTGGTCGATAGTATTCCTCTGCCAAACATGGGCTCTGCTCCATCCACACCCACAGAGAAGGTACACTGCAGATGGACTTTTTACAGTCTGTATAAGAACTGATATAATGTCACATGCCCATAATCTGGGGGGCATGAAAACAGCAATTTTCTTTTATTTATTATTATCCAGGGCCTGTCATTGGCTGAGGCTCGACCCCGAGTGCTCAAACTTCACCCTTCTATCCTTGAGACCATGGAGACAGGTTGGCTTTACTCTCACTTTAAAAACTTCAAAAGGAGCAAAACTCAAACTCTTCTGAACAAAAAAGAATTTAAGCAAAAAGTTTATATGCAAAAATCTTGACAAAATAATCATCATGTACTAGACATTTAGAAGCTACAATTAAATACATACATTCTACATACTAGTAAAATAGACTACTATTATTAGCATCTGTTGTACCTTCAATAATGACACGATAAAAATTGTTATGAGATGTTCTGTTGCTACTTATAAACACAGAATCAATAAAGGAAGGGTCTTCATAATGCAGTATTGATAATTAAGGGGATCAGTTTAAAAAATGTGAAAATGTTATTGAAATATAATATATTGAAAGATAACATATGTTCTGCTTCTGCGCGAAAGACTCTGATGAAGACACCAGTGAAAAGTCTTTGGATGAGGATCATCAGCAGTCGGTCCTGGAGGAACTTACAGAAGTTCACTTTAAGTTTGAAGTCAAAGAGGTTTGTTGTCTCTGTTCATATTTCCATATGACTGTGCCATATAAGCTACATGGACTGTGCTGTGTTCAGGTGCTGCTGGAGCTGACCCAGCAGGCAGATCAGGAGAAGACCGTCCTATCACTCAGTGTCTGTCAGCTCGGAGCCGAAGGAAAGAAACGCAGCTACGACCTGAGCGTCACGTCATATTTAAACAGACTCATGTTGGACTACTGTGACGTCCCAGGTAAACAGAAGTCTTCTGTCTAATCCTGGGTATCATAGCTGTCATAAATGCTGTCCACTGCCACATGTAAAATGCTGAAATATCATTTATAAAAAGATAAATTTACATGAGACTATAATTAAGATCAAAATATTAATAACAGTGTTTATAATTTAATTATAATTTTCAATGTAGAATAAACTCTTTGTAAATAGTAACTTAAGTAGTTACTTATCTTGTGCGAAATACTGTGTATTGTTATGTGTTGCTAATTGTTATTTATATACGATAAATAAAAAATATATTTATCGTACTTCTATCAGCTTAAAAGCCTTACTGCAGCAGTCATTTAACATTGAACCTCAGTCACATATAGAGGGTCCGCTATACTGTGACCATAATGTCTTTGAGCATTTATTTAAAACAACATTATGTAACAGGATTTAGGATTTGCATTTACCAAAGAGCTCTGTTTTGTGAAAATATGTATCTTATAAAATGGATTCACAGTTGTGTTGTGTGGCATTGTCAGTGTTCACATGATACATGATTGTGCTCCGTCACTCAGTTACATAGTGGAATATCTGGCAAACCAGTTAAAGTTTACCAGTTTAATCTTATTTTGATGCCTGAACCCATCAATATAGCTGTGTGTTGAAGGTAAATGACATAATGTTACATTTACAGTTCCAGTTGTTGTACCTACCTTTTTCCTCTTTCAGCTGGGAGAAAACCTCTTCATCTCATGAGCTCATCAGAACAACATGGCTGCAACCTGCTGAAAGTGGAGTACACCAAGGTATACATGCTCTTTCTTTGCTTATTCATTTACAGCAACTATTAGCGATATGGGTTATACAATGAATAACTTTCATACTCGTCAAAGGTGCTATGTATGAAGGTTTATTCTGTTCTCTTTAGGCTGATCCCTGTGGCCCCAGCTTCCAAACCCTCTTTGACAACACTGAACAGACACTAAAGGTGAGTGGAAGAGGGTATGTGATGAGGTGAGACATTAGAGTTGATTCAGTTCATTGGAAAAGGGCTCTGTCAGCAGTTTATTCAAGCATGCTAGTTATTACAGCATGTAGTTTGACTGCCATTTTACTTAAATATACTTGAATAGCTAAAATGCAAAATTGCCTCACAGAGAGGATGGTTGCTCTTTTTTTTTCATCTAACTGTATCAACACATTATAAAGGTCCATTAAATTAAAAAATGCCGAAAAACTATGCTTATCACTGTAAATGTAATACATATGTTCTGAGAGATATATGTCATACTCATGGCCTTTGGGGCTACATCCAGGACGGAGGGTAATAAAAATGGATAATGAAAGATATCTATTAATATAACAATAAACACTTCATAACTTCAAACTGCACAAAAGAAAACTTTTTACCAAGTAGTAAGTTGTTCTTGATGTTGCAGGTGGAGTTTTCTGCTCTACATTTTCTCCTCCACACCAAAGCTCTTCTGTCGACTGTAAACTTTGTGAACAGCGCCATGCCCCCACAGCTCAAAGCCTCTGGAGAGCGAGATGCCAAAAAACAGGTGGAGAAAGCAGCTCAGGCAAGAACAGGTGAGTACAACTGAGTTCACATGAGGGCCATTATGTGTGTATACCTACTGACTTATTTATTTTGTGTGTACAGTGCCTAAAGGTGCCAAAGATGGAGATATCTTTAGCTTCAAGTTGTTTGCCATGCTGGGCTGTTTCCATGTGGAGGTGTGTGATGATTGCAGGAGCATCGCAGACATCAGAGTCCAAGGTGATCTACAGGCATTACCTTTTACAACCATGACTATTCCCCCATCCTGTCCATCTTTAGATTATACCACTAGAGCAATGTCAGTGTTTTTTATATGATTAAACAAAGTTATATTTAGAGTTTGGAGTATATAAATTAAAGCGTACTGGAGCAAGGACAGACCCCTCTGGAGCTCCTGTTCAACTTATTACAGTCTCAGAGATAAGGTAACCCAGCCTGACATGCTGTTGTCTAAACTGCTAACTGCCAACATAATGTTTACTTAAAGTAGTTGGTTTAATGTTGTGTAGAATGTGTTTGATTTATCTGGCCTATCATACCAGTTTTTTTTAAGACAATTTCTTTATGATTGCATACTTCAGGATTTAAATAAGATGATTATGGCAGAGTTTTGTTTTTTTGAACAGGAGTGGGAAGCAATGGTGCTAAAAGTGCTGTTGTATGCTGCTTATCTACAGCGACTTGGCGCTGCTTTGAAGATAACACCCTAAAACTAAGGGTGTGTTCACATATGTAGTCTGCTTCATTTAGCTCGCACCAAAATGGAAAACTATTCATTTAGTTTGGTCCATAAGCAAAAAGCCCTGCTCCACCGAGCATTCACAGTTGGCATTTTAAACTGTGGACCAAAGGCAACAAAGATGCCTTTGTTAAGAAACACACTAGATTGCACTGTTAGCCCAAATGCTAATATGGCATTTTACCAATGTATTTTACCTCCCTCAGTGCTTTATGTTTGCCCTTTCCTCCTTGTTAGTTGCACAATACTGTTTTGGTTTGTTTTTGACGCTCTTGGAAAAACAAAATATTACATGATGTTTTCGTTGCCAATTACTGGCGCTCTTCCTGTTCAGGCTCCTCTGTGGTCCGCTTGGCATTCACATTTCAATTGAACCGCACCAGAGTTCACTTGTAAGCGCTCTGAGACCTCAGTTTTGAAGGGGTATTGGCGCGCATGGTGTGCACTGAGGTTCGTATGCAGCTTTCACATTTATCCAAGTAAACCACGCTAACGAAGCAAGTGCACCAGAGTCCATTTGAACCGCACCAAACATGGCAGGTGTGAACGCAGCCTAAGTCTCCTCTTGATATAATCCTAATGTGACGTATCATGACACTCTCAGCATTCCACAGGCAAATAATGAAGCTTTAAACCAGCTTTGTGATACATCAGAGTCTCTGGTGTAACATACTTGATTTAGAATGCTACTGTTTGCTCTCTACAGGAATCGATGCATCAGTGCTGGTTCAGACAAAGGAGACTGAGGTATTTGCTCGTCTCAGAGACATTGTTGTCACAGACGTCAACCCAGACACAATCCACAGAAAGGTACCAACTCTAAAAATACACTCATGTTCTGACTCAACCAGTCTTTTTGAACCAAACTTCTTTTACTGGCTCCTCACAGGCTGTGTCCATCATGGGTGAGGAAGTGTTTAGCTTTAAGCTGTCCTTGTTCCCCGATGCAACGAAGGGTGATGGCTACACTGACATGTCGAAGGTTGATGGGAAGGTCACAATGCGACTTGGCTGTATCCAGATCATCTACCTTCACCAGTTCCTCATGTCACTGCTGGTCAGACAGATGTTTCTATTCATATACACAAAAAATAACTCGGTATAGTCTCATGTTTTCTGGTCATGGTGATATTTTTTGTTGCATTTAGTTTTTTTAATCTATATTATTTTTAATGTTTGTTAATTGTCATTAATGTGTTGCTTTATTTCAGTGTCTATGTATTGCAAAAGTTAAGAAACAAACCCAGGATGTACATAACAGAATTGAGTATGACTTTCGAAGACAAGCCAGACATTAGATAGATAAAAATATTAACCTTAAAAAAATTAGATTTGAATGTGATTCATCAGTGTAAATTATTATAAATTAAAACCAGAACTTCCTTCTCTTTATAGGAAATGACTCCCATTTGTCATTTAAAGCAACTATGTTACATTTTACTTTTAAATCTAAAGCCTGTAAAACATTACAACAATAGCAAGAACAGATATATTCCTACCATAATGCCTCAGGCTCAAAGAAAGTTGTGCTATTTTGAAGTCTGTGGTACAAAAAGCCTTCAAAAAGCAAAGTCAATTTTGTGACTTCTCTTGGCCTTTACACTTCAAAGCCAATTGAGGCCAGCTAGACAAAACCACGGTCTGGATCAGTGGTAAAAAAAAAAAAAAAGCGGGTTACCAACTCATTTAACCCTAAATTTCTCTGTGGAGCATTGACATTCACATACAAGGCTAGAGCTTAATCATTATCAAAGACTGAACCAGGTCTAAACTAGGTCTAAATGTGTGTAAATGTTCAATCAACAACAGCTTAGGTAGTGCAGTATACAATATTTGTCATGAATCTAACTCTGTTTTGTTTTATCTGTGGTGCTTTTGTCGTGAGTTCTTTGTATTTTCCTGCTGCATGCTCTTATCTTGTGTCTGGTTGGTCTGTTCTGTTTTTTCAGGCTTCTTTTAGCGTTGAGTGTGCGTCCGCTGACGAGGTACAGCGTGCAGCATGCAGCTCGGATCTGCATCAGACACTGCTTTACTGCACTTTAACTGCCTGTTTTTAAAATTCACCTGTTTGAGATTATCACTGTGGACAAATTTAGGGACCTAGGACTTTTATTGCCAGCTAGATCTGTCTGTAAAACTACAATAGTCAGTCTTGCTCAAATAAGTTTTTATTGAATGTCTGCAAGGTTGCATTTTGGAGACAGCTGCTCAGACACTTAACCATGCTTTAAATCTGCCTGTTGGAGTAATCTCCGCCTGCCTGAGCAATGATAAAACAGATACTAAGAATGAAGAAATGCTTCTTATTAAAAAGCTTAAACAAGCACACCTTCCCCCATCAGTGCTGTGCTGTTCACTCAGCTGACATTATCACCCCTTCTTTGTTGTACGGCTTTCCCCTTCATCACTGTGACCCCACCTTTGCCTGTGTGCACTTTTTAATACAATTTTGAACTTCATTTGTGTTTCATAAACCTAACAATCTCCAGTTTTTGTCAAATCAAAAACAACAACAAAGGAGATTGTTGTTAGGTGCAGTATAATGTGCAGGATTATCATGAGGTTACCTTAAACAATGGAAAACTGTGACAATATTGTCTTGAAAATTGATTAGCAACACATTTTTATGGTATACTATATCTACTAATGTAACGAAATATATATATATATATTTCAGTAAAAGCTTGTACATATGTAATGAACTATTTGCCACTTAATTGAAAATACTTTCACCACCTACCATTACCACCTTATTCTAAAGCGTTACCATGACATTATGTTTTAGTTAAGGAAGTTTTGTTCAAGGATATTTTAGTAAATCTATCCTGTTACTGCCTGTGTGACCTTAATGACTCTTGGCTTTATGAAACATAAATGACACCAGTCCCTTTCACAGACTCCATGATCACTTTTGCAACATTGTGGTGCTCTTTTTCGTTGTCTGCTCTCTCACTGATGACTCTTTGCTGTCTGCAGATGTTCATAGACAACTTCCAAACAGCCAAAGAGGCTCTGAGTGCAGCGACCGTTCAGGCGGCAGAGAAGGCAGCCTCCAGTGTACGAGACTTTGCCCAGAAGAGTTTCCGTCTGTCTATGGACATCAAGCTCAAGGCTCCACTTATCATCATACCCCAGTCCTCCAGCTCCCATAATGCACTGGTGATGGACCTGGGTCTGATTACGGTGGGGAACAGTTTTTCTCTGCTGAAGGATACAGGCAACAGTGAACCTGCTGTGCTGGAGAAGATGGAGGTGAAGCTGACACAACTGAAGCTGTCCAGGTATCACACAAGATGATTGATGAATGGGCAGTTTCAAAATGTATGTCATTATAAACCATTTATACACCAAGAACTCACAGTTTCTTACTTCTATTGCACATTTCGTGTTTCACACTTTCTCAAATGGCCTATGCCTCTCTAAAATTGCTCCCTACCCCCTTCTTGGAGTTCCTTATATCACAGTGTTGGTTTTTAAATACAGCGATTAGCTTTCAGTTGCTTTGCCCTTGCTCTAATGGGAACAGGAAGTAGAGCTGCGAAGTGTATCGCAAATCCATAACTAATGCAATATCTGTAACGGAAAGAATTGCCTAAATAACCATGTCTTTTTTATCCAGGTCTTCCATCAGACAGAAATTCAAATGGACAATGTCAAAATAATTGTCTAACCAGCGCCATTAAATAATCTGTGTGTTGACCAAATAAAAATGTCTAGTTCTAATCCTTGAATTCCTAAATCAAGTCTTTGTCAAAAGGGATATGTGACTATTGCAGGTAATAGAAGTAGCAGGTCTCACTTAATGTATAAAAAAGAGTAAGGATAAGCCGTTAACCAAATCTCCATATATCAGCAATTACAAAAACAGGTTTTCTTCATGTGATTTAATTATCATTTCATACCATTAGGACAATGGTCTTTTGAATTATGTCTTTTCAGATCACTCAGGTCTGTATTTTAAAACCCACCAGTGCTTGTAGGTGGCATTAACCAATATAGCTTTGTTTTTAATTGATATTGTTTACAGATTGATGCTAAAACAAACAGTGCCTGATATTCAGATGCTTCAGCCAATAAGCTTCGAGCTGCTCGTCACCAGAAACCTGTGCTCGACATGGTTCAACAAAATCCCAGGTGTTCAGGTCCAAGGAGTCCTCCGCTCGCTCAATGTAGGTCTCACATCAGTCATTCAAACAATATAGTCAGCTACAGATACAAACAATCTATATATAGCAATATATTGACAGTTACATGGTGCTCAAAATGAGTAAGAAATGCAAAATATACAAGAGGAAAAAATATTCAAGATTCAACACTAAAATCTTGCGATAGATTCCCGAGTGAAAAGAGTGATGTCTTTTGGAATAAAACCAAATGAGTGGACAAACGTGATATGAGAAAGTTAGACACTTTCACAAAGTTAACGTCACGCCCAATCAGAAGCACACCTTCCTCAGACAGTGCCACAGTGTGATTCATTTGGTTTGTGCTGAATATACCATTGGTAACAGTAAGCTGTCCAGGAGCTAACTGAACCAAAGGGATCATTGTTTTTCATTGTCTGTTTTGAACCAAAGGGATCATTGTCTGGTCCAAACTAAAAAGAGCCTATGACAAGTGTAAATCCAAAAAGTGCTCTTGTGTTCCACATCAGACCCATTCCATTGATCCACCCCACACAGAATAACGCACATACTTTTCAAAGTGGCACAGATTCAGTTTTTCACTCTGAAATGATTGGATCATTGGTAAAATTGACACCTAGAGGGTACATCGCAAATAAATCAAAGCCACTTGCTCTGAAGTGAGAGATGTTTTAATATTGAGAGCTTAGATCCAAAAGAGCAGAAGTGATATTTCGCTGACTATACAAGAGAAGCAAAAGATTGGATAGAGTTTAATTTGATGCATACATACACATATACAAAGATGATGAAATTACAGAACTTTCACAACTTTCAATATATATTTTTCTACATTTTTCTTTCTTTGTGTCTGTAGATGAGTCTGGGGGAGCAGGATCTGAGCTTGCTGATGAAGATCCTGGTGGAGAACATTGGCGAGGGCAGTAAGGTGCAGAGGCATGTGGCTCAGGGTAAGCCCACACTAGTGCATGATGGGACACCTGTAGGGCTGGGAGATAAATCAACTGAAAGTAGTAGGGAAATGACATAAACAAGAATAGCATTGGTGTGACACACTGTGAATTTATTGATTTATTCTTTTAGCTTTTTTTTCTAACTTTGACCAAGACTTGGTGCTGTGCATGTATTATTCAAGACCTAGTGAAAGGAGGCAAAACAAAGCCTAAAACTAAAATGCATCCAACTGCTTCTATTTTTCCTAGAAGGGTAAATCACAATGTTGCCACTTTGCTGTTACTGTTTTGTATTGGCACTGAGCATAAAGTATGTAACCGCTTCATCTCACAGAAAAGGCAGAGGTCTCAGAGCAGCAGGGAGAGGTATCATCGTTACCATGGCAGCCTGCAGCAGAGCCTACAGCGATGTACCAAGATGAAATAGATAAGACAGTAAACATTCTCCTCAAGTTTGAAATTAAAGAGGTAAATTATTAAACAAGCTGTTATTTATTGTTTACTTTATTGCTTTATATATTGCAGTGCAGATCTATAGTTTCTAACTCATATTTTGTTGTGACTGTCCTTTCTTGTATGCCCTTGCTTTCTTCGTTGCTGTTGGTCCCTAGGTACTGCTAACCCTCAAAAAACCCAAAGATCAACAGGAGTCCTCATTCCTGATGCTTCACGTCGCTCAGCTGGGCATCGATACCAAAGTTAGGAAGTACGACACGTCCGCCACCGTCTACATTAAAGAAATCACTATGAAGTGCCTGGAGTTTAAAGGTCAGAGACAGTGGAATTTTACCAGAGCTATAATTTCTGATCACGTGGCTGCAGAGATGTATATATTGTCTTTGCTTTGTGTTAGATGCGAATGGGGAGTCTCTGTGTCTTATCAGCTCATCTGCAGAATCTGGTGCTGAACTACTCAAAGTGCAATACTTTAAGGTGATTATATTTTTTTAACTACCATGTTACCCTCAAAATGTAGGTAAAACACATCGCTGGCAACATAATGCTGATAATTAACCTTTTAAACTGTATTGTTGCTTATTATCATGTATGACATAATTATAACTTTAAGGACCTGTTTTTTCAGGCCGACCGCAATGGGCCGAACTTCTTTTCCGTCTACAAGAACACTGAACAGATGATTAATGTAAGTGACACAGAAATCAGATCATCTTCTAGTATGAAAAAAATGTTGAAAAAATGTTAAACTAAACTCAAATGCATATGTTACTACACATATACTTAGTACATCATTATTCTCAACCCCTCTGACCTCTGTAAGTCATTTGTTACTAGCTTCTGTTGCGGAATAAAGACACGATTAGAGGTGGGACAGTATACCATATGTATCAGTATCGGATGTTTTCCTCTTGTGAAAAATTATCGTGATACAGATATCGTGACATTTCTTTAAAGGCATATTTCCATGTTTAACAGGCTGTTTTGGGTATAGAGTATGTGGGAGTTACGTGCAAAAGACTAAAAGCTAAAAGCATGTGCTCAACATTGGTTCAGTTCAGTTAAATTACATAGAAATGACAAAATAATGCAAAGATCCCCACTTCATATCCCCTATGCTGGCACTGAACTGAAGAAAGACCGGAATATCCTGCAACAAAAAGTGAATGTATAAAGGGCTTATAATATATACTATGTATTATACTGTAATTTATGTTGATTTTGCTTTATTTATCGTAGATGTTGCAAATTAAGTATAAGCATGCAGAAACAGAAGAGAAGTGAAAAGAATATAATGTGTGTCTAAAGATTTAATAAAAAGCTAAATACAAACTAAAAAAGTAAGGACTAAAACAAAATCAAAGCAAATCCAAATCAATGAGTTCAAATGTTGGCAGATACTAAATTACTTAATTAAGTAACAAATTTTTCTCTGTAGGTTACTTTTACCTCTCTGGATCTGGTGCTGCACACTGAGGCTCTTCTGTCATCCATTAACTTCCTGTCGGCTGTGATGTCCCCCAGCAGTGTGCCATCTGCAGAGAGAGACATGAGGCCAAAAGCAGACGACAAGACACTCTCCACTAAATCCAGTCAGTCCTAAACAAAACTTATGCACATATCAAAAAGCAAGTAAATGTAGTGTTTATTAATCAGTTTGTTTCCCGTCAGCTGCCTTGGTATCGCCTGTGGATAATTTAGTCATTGACATGAAGGTGGTGATGACGCTAGGAGCCTTTAACGTCCTGGTGTGTGACCAGAAGAGCAACATGGCCGACATAAAGATCCAAGGTTTGAGCACAGTAACAGTAGATGCGGAATAAAACTGAACAGGCAAATATACATCAATTATTGGCATTTTAAAATGTATAGTGCTATATCAAAGTGCAAAGGTTGAGACTGAATTGCAGATCGAGCAAGTAAAACTAGCTGTGCTTGAGCTCAACAACCTAGGACCAGTCTTGTTGCATTGTTTTTGCAACTTGTATTTTATTTAGCAATGTCTTTTTTGTTACTGCAATGTTCAGACCCATTGTATTTACAATTGTGTTCAGCTGTTCTGTCCAAGAAAGTTTACAGACAATATATTTTTGTCTTCCCATTGTGTATATATTCACCAATATTTAATTGTTGTGTTAAGCAACAGTTTTTTGTTACAATCCAAAGATTAGAAAAGTTTTGTCAGAGTTATACCTTTAACTCTAATCATTCAGTAAAAAAACAAAAAAACAAAACATGTCTGAAACAGTTTTTCAAAACAAGTTTTTAACTCCTACACATAGGAGCACATCAATGCAGCAACGGTTTATGTAGTCATGGATCTAACTTTTTGTCTCTTAGGGATCAACGGCTCTCTGTTGGTGCAGGGACCACAGACCCACCTGTCGGCCCGGTTGAGAAATTTCGTCATGATAAATGTTGATCCTAAATGCATCCACAAGAAGGTCAGTTTCAACAGGATTAAGTATGTCCCATTGTGAGATATAGTTTAATTCTGTAGTCTACTATTTATATTGAAAAAGTTCTGCTAGGTCAATTTCCCAGGTCCCATATTCTGGTTTTGTACTGTTAAAGACCTTGGGTTCCTTGTTTAGGCCCAGTTGAGCTCTGATTTAGCCCTTCTTGAGCCCTGGTTTAGTCCTGGTTCAGCCCCGTTTAAGTCCCGGATTAGGATCATTTCATTTATGCATTAGTCCCGTCTTGTTTTATTTCTTGTTTAGTCCTATCCTGGGTTATTCCTGTTTTAGTCTTTGTTTCAGTCCTGCTTTGGTCCGGATTTAGCTGTGGATTTGTCCTGAATAAAAAGCATTTTCAAGTCATTATATTGAATAAAATAAAATTACAGTTGGCTACTTTTAAAGTCCTATTTTAATTTAATGTCAAACATGATTTAACGTCATATAAGTTTTCATTTAATAGTTTCATGTGTGCATAATATTCACTGTTGAACATTATTGATTGGTTAAAAACTTAAATTACTCTTTTGTCCTTCCAGGCCATCTCTATTGTGGGTGATGAGGTTTTCAGCTTTGCCTTGAGTCTGACTCCAAACGCCACAGAGGGGGCCAACTACGCCGATACTTTGAAGAGTGACGGGCGGATCCAGCTGAAAGTTGGCTGTATCCAAGTGGTTTATCTGCACAAGTTCATCATGTCTTTACTGGTGAGTGATCACCACCAGACTGTTTCCACTCTCAAACTACTCATCAAATAAATCGGTACAATTCTTTAAAATCATTATGTCAGATCTTATATAAACAAATACATAAGACGGACTGAGGTCACTTTGTGTGTTACCTTTCCTGCATGCCCAGTGGTCTCTACAAATATCTATAGCTCAGTATAGCTGGTAACACGCTATTCATACCATTTGGATCAGATGCTGTTGTGTAGATGGTGTGAAGGCAGGATACGTTAAAACTTAAATGATAAACTTTACACCCACCTGGGTCTCCTCAGGAATAAAATTATGTTGCACTGTTATACTGCATTCAATTACAGTTATTATTTCTGTGTGTCTGAAATTTCAGGCAAATGTTTATCATATAATATAAACAAACCTGATCCTATGTATTGTCCTTTCTTTTACTCATGACTAAGAATCAGTTCCAGCTTTTTTCTAGTGTTGAATGACCTCCACTCATCATATAGCTTGGTTATATTTTCATTTCTGCTATAAGCTGTGATTGGCTGAAAACTGCTTACTCAACATTAGGGCTGCAGTCAACCCAAAAAAATTCCACGTCAACTAAAATCTCCTCCACACTTGTCAGTGGCGTTGCATAATAATCAGGACTAAGGACTTCTGTATCTCTCCCCAAATACGTTTGTAATATAGCTGCTCGTTTACATTGTAAAATTAAATGCTTTCTAAATGAATTACCCATATTTTTCAGAACTTCACCAACAACTTCCAAACAGCCAAAGAGGCTCTGAGTGCAGCGACCGCTCAGGCAGCAGAGAAGGCAGCCTCCAGTGTACGAGACTTTGCCCAGAAGAGTTTCCGTCTGTCTATGGACATCAAGCTCAAGGCTCCACTTATCATCATACCCCAGTCCTCCAGCTCCCATAATGCACTGGTGATGGACCTTGGTCTGATCACAGTAGGGAACAGCTTTTCTCTGCAGCCCATCGATGGCTGTCCACTGCCGGCTGTCATCGACAACATGGATGTCCAACTGACACAGCTTAAACTCTCGAGGTCAGTAACAAGAGTTTGAGAGTTTGAGCTTCTTTTTAAGATTAAACTTAATGATAAAGTTGTGCCAAATCATAAAATCAGACTTATACAATAGTATAGGTATCAAAGTGCAATACAGTAAACATAAAGAGCTATGTTGTTCAAGGACCTGCGTGGACCTGGACTCAGAGGGACCGAGCATCGAGCTGTTGGAGCCAGTAAACCTGCGCTTGAACATCCGGAGAAATCTAGCACCAGCTTGGAACAAAAATATGGCTGCAGTGGAGATAGATGGAGACATGAAGCCAATGAAGGTAATAGCTCAGTTTCAGCATGTCAGTTTCAAAGAAATTTTTGTTTTGGTTTGATGAAGGTCTTTTTATCCAACAAATACACAGCAACAGGTATACATTTTGTAAATTTTTTGCTTAATGTTGATCACTTTTCACTTAATGCATCTACAAAAAGTCAGTTTCTGCTGTAGGAAGCAATGGAGTCCCACCGTTGAGTAGAATTTAATTATGTAAACAATTTAAAAATGGTCCACTACAACAATCTTTTACTCATTCTATTTTATTTCCTGGTTTAGCCTTTGTTTTAATCCTTGGATAGTCTGAGTATAAGCCTCATTTAGTCCTATATTTAGGCTTGTTTAGTTGTATCTTAATTCCCAAATAGCTGCTTTTAAAAAACACTCATCAACACTGACATTCGCTTTACATCATGTCTCCATTCGCCCTTTGTCACGCACAATATTCGAGTAACAGAGACAAGGTGGGCTGCTGTGTCTTATCAAAGAAAACTGACAAGAACACAGAAAAAGTATATGTTGTACACTGTTCTTAACCATTTGACTTGAAATGAAATAATAAACTCCTACTAATGTTCACCTGTAGTCATTTAACTGTATTAACAACTTCTCATTTTGCCTGCATCAGTCGACATATCCACCTCCAAAGGTACAGTCGGTTATGAAGACACTGTGTCCTAGAGCTGAGTTTAAAACAGCACTTGTAGTTGTCTGTAGTAAGTCCCTTCATTGTTAGCCTCATAGTACTCCAGACCGACCAAGACCACTATTTTATTTGTTCACATCATTTTTGTGATTAGATGAAAGTTGCTGTTTTATGTTAGGTAAATAATACACTTAAACTCACATTCCTTCAACAAGAAATGCTTTTATTTTTTTAGTGTTTGCAGATATCTCTTACACTGTCTTGGTCTAAAAAGTATTGTCTTGTTCTCTTGGTCTCGATTAGTATGGTCTAGTTTTGGTCAGACTTAAATCTGCCCGTAGTTGCAGAATTTAGAGCTGGTTTTGGCAGCACAGAATCATCTAAAATTGTGGTCTTTAGGTGGAGCTGAGCCAGTCCGACCTCAAAGTGCTGCTGAGCATTCTGACCGATAACCTGGGAGAGGCCAGCAGTCTGGAGCCCACCGCCCCCCGGCAAGAGACCAGCCTGCAGCTCAGAGCGGCTCAAGATGCACCCACAGGTCAGAGAACTAGTATCTGAAACTCCGAAACAAATTTGAAGAAGCCTGTCTCAGTACAGTTACGTGCAAGGAAAGAAATTAGAATAACCCTTATTGGCCTTTAAACATACAGTAAATAGTCTTAGTCTGAGAGATTTTTGAATCAGTTGAACACACCTAGATAACTTCATTCATTCATTGCTGCATGTATAACTCTGATAAATGAAAAAAAAAAAAACATGAAGACCAATGCTTACAGTCTTTCTAATTGATTTTCAGACCAGCAAAAGTACATAGTTTATGCTGTTTTACTAATGCCTAACTTGATTTTTAGTTGCTTGGTCTCTCATCACATAGAATAATAAAAAAATATTCTTCTGACTTGTGACTTGGAGGCTAAGGAGCTGTATTTTCCCATCTACCATCATGAGATAAAATACCCCACTTACTTGCTTTGTATTTGTGCTCAGAAAATGGTGGAAAGCAGAGTGTCACAAGTTATAAAGAGGAAGAGGGCTCTGAAGAAACACTCAAGTTTAATTTTAGCATCGAGTCACTTGGACTTGTTCTGTATAGTAATGATGCCTCTCAGGTGAGTCCAACGCTGTACTTTAATTAGATTATAATGGTCACTATTACTACAGTGTTAAAGCAGACTTGTTTCTTCTACAGCCCTCAGCCCTTGAGCACCAGCAGAACCTCCGTCTCGGGCAGTTCGCCCTCCATCAGCTCAAGGCGTCAGGAAAGGTCCTGAAGAATGGCAGCATGGAGGTGGGCACTGTGCTCACCTCCTGCACTCTGGATGACCTAAGGGCTGACATGGACAGGGTCACCTCACGGTAAGCTGTGACTTGTGCAATGTAAACAAATGATTTCCCCTGCATCCAGAAAAAACAGAACCAAAGCCTTTTTGTTTTGGTGGCAGGATGGTGGGCAGACGGGACGAGGATAGCGCTGAGCCTATGATCGATGTGACTCTTCGTCGCAGCGGAGAGGAGCAGGACGTGGTGGCCGTGCTGCAGAAGCTCCACTTGTGTGCCAGTGTGGAGTTTCTGATGGCTGTGGCAGATTTCTTTGTTAAGGCTCTTCCTCAGGGTCAAACTCTACCCACCAGCTCCGCACAAGGAGACAGACTCCCACTTAAACAGACCACTGAGCAACAGATGAGCGACAGCAAAATCAGTAAGGCTTCTGTGATTGTTTACAATGTCCTGCCGTTAGAATTTACACAAAAAATGTGTGCAAGATGTACAATCTTAAGGTTAACATTCCAAAGTTGTTTCCTTGTTGTGATGGTAATGTTTAGCGAAGTCCTGCATTTTCATTTGGACCTTTTCAACTGAATAATGATATATTATAAAACCTTATTAGCAACATGCAAAACTGGAGTCTTGATTTGCAATTAATAAAATACAAAATCAAGTTAAAATGATGACTGTATTTACAACATTAGTCAAATTTCTAACTTCTAACTTTTCTCACAAAAATAAAGGAGGAGATATCGAATGTTAGTTATTTGTGTTAGTGTTTTAGGTAACTTAGTCCATTCCTATGATGCTCTAAAAGACTGACTTCTGTAGAAGGTTAGTATCAAGACAAGTGATAAATTGGATTTGTATTGAAGTCAAAGCAAGTAAATAAGAATGTATTTTATCAGATTATTGAAGCTTTTCATCAAATGAATGAGGTCAACCTGTTAAAATAAGGAAGTGTTAGTAAGTTAAGGAGAGGCCATGACAAACCTTGATGAATTTCATTGACACTGGTTAAATATAAACATCTTAAAATTAGTTTTTAAATCTGTTTTGTTTACAGCTGACCATATGGCTGGACATTTTTCTAAAAGAGACAACACTAACAAACATCATTCATTTGTAAAGAACAGCAGCTATACCTTTACCCATTTTACTAATTATATAGTTGATGTGGTAAGCGGATGAGTGATGGTGATCCGTCGTGATCATTTAATTTGATTCACTTTCAGCTCCAGTGTCGAAGATGCGTCTGCGGGCTGTGGTGGTGGACCCAGAGGTGGTCTTTGTGGCCAGTCTGATGAAGGCGGACGCCCCTGCTTTGGTAGTGTCCTTCCAGTGTGACTGCACTGCCCAGACGAATGAGGAAGGTGGTCAGAACATGAAAGCCAACCTCAGGGACCTTAAAGTGCTTGCCTGCCCCTTCATTCGAGGCAAAGAGGACATGGCTGTCACCACAGTAAGAGCGCAGGACACCAGTGGCCACTCTTAATGATGTGTCATTCCAGTGCAAATACATTTTAGTTCAGGATCACAAAAATAAAGCTGTGTTATCTGCTAGAGTACTTACAAAAACCTAAAACCAAACTTCTTCTTTTACCATGTGCACTGCTTGGAAAATAGCATTCACTTCACTTACTTCTTTACTCTTCAATGCTTTAAAGTTTTTTCTTTATTTTTTTTAAATCTGGTATCTTGCCCTTAACAAATTAAGATGCTGTTAGAGGTGTCATACTAGTCACTATGTTAAAGTTTGCATTATTTTGCTGCTTTGCATAACTAAATTTTGTCTAGGTGTTGCGGCCCTGCTCTGTTGTGTTGGAAACCAGCATGCACCCAAACAAACCTCTGAGTGGCTCTGTAACAGTGGAGGAGGTCATTGTTAAGGTATCAATTCAGCTTTTGAACCGTCTGTCCTAAGTCTAAAATATTGCAGTGAAGTGAACATTAGTCTTGCCTTTTAGATCTCTCCAGTTATCCTGAACACGGTGATGACAATAACATCAGCCATGGCCAGTAAACAGCAAGATGAGCAGAGTCAGGAGAGTAAACATGATGTGAGCAATCTCTGGTCTGTCATGAACATTTTCACTTGTAACTTCTGGTTCCTGGGAGTGGACCAGGCCACTGAAGTCACTGAGAGCTTCAGAGAGAATGACGGACGCAATGATGGAGAAAGCTTTGCTGCTCAGGTCAAGGTAAGACAAACCAATATGTGTGGGCGGTGGGCTGACACTTTATCTTTTTGTTTGTATTGTAAATTGTAACTTTACTTCAGTCCAGTTTATGTACAAGGTTTTATAGGTTTATTTTTCTAAATCTTAAACTAGTCATTATGGTACAGTGTTTCAGTTTCCCAGCCTAACAATTAGTGGGTTTTTCTTTTCTATTCAAAGAATTAGTCTGAACCTTTTTGATCTCAGTTTGATTTCCAGGGGGCGGGACAAATGAATGCAGATTAAACCAATCAGAAAAATTTACAGCTTCTGTGTTTCTCAAAATCCGAGTACTGGCTTAAATCAGGAACTGACAAAAAATGGGATACTTGAAAAAAACCTGATCAAAACTGGTATAATCAAGTGCTTGTGAACTCACTCAATGTTGACATGATGCCGTCTCACAGGTTGTTCAGGTGACACTGGAGTCTGGTTTGGGCCATCGGACTGTCCCGCTGCTGCTCGCAGAGTCATCGTTCAGTGGCCAGGCCAGGAACTGGTCATCTCTCCTTCATCTGAAAGCGGACATGACACTTGAGGTGAGACATGCATAAGTCTATAATGACAAACAAAGACAAAACATAAAATAAATATGCATATCGAGGGCTTAGATCTGAAAAGACATAAGCAACATTTCACCAACTTTACAGAAGAAACAAGAAAAGATGTATCTGACTTTGTGTAAGGATTTTAGCCCTAAGTGATAAAATATACCTTGAAACAGACAGACCTCCTGAGCAACATTTTTTTTAAATCAAATATTAAAAATTGTATGTTACATTTTTATATATTTTTAAATTCAGGGAAAAAGTCACATACGCCTTTGTATAGTAGTTATATTCACCCTTTTAGCTCTCTCTGTATGCTGTTCAGAAATAGGCTTTTAGTCTTTGCTCAATAAGTATATTGTGAGCTTTGTGGCAGTAAAAAGATCTCATCAAGAGCTTTTATTTGACATTTACATTTTGTTCTAAAATATAAGTCCTTAACACTCTGTTGTGTTTGTAGGTGAATTACTTTAATGAAGTGCATGCTGTGTGGGAGCCGCTGATCGAGAGAGTGGACAGTGGCACTCGGAGGTGGAATCTGGCTCTGGAGGTAGGCTAACTCTGTGTAGCCTTAGTTTAAAAGCTCTGGTTCGTGTTTTACATTTTTTTGACTACAGGCTATAGACTGTTACACCTCCGATCTTTTTCAGATGAAGAATAACCCTGTTCAAGACAAGAGTCCAGTTCATGGAGATGACTTTGTGATTCTTCCTGAGCCTCGCACAGCCATCACCATCTGCTCCAAAGACACTATGAACATCACCATCTCCCAGTGCTGCCTCAACGTGTTCAGCAACCTCGCCAAGGTCTAGTTCACACCCTCACATAAAATCTGTAGTGATTAGGCTTGTTCACTATAATGTGCAGTTACCCTTATTGCATTATCATCAATCATCAGACGTTGCATCTATTTGATCTATCTAAATGTGGTAACCCATGTGACAGACTGTTTCGACGTGAAATAATTCCCCAATCAGAAGTTAAAATAATGTTTAGGTGTGACTAAATATACATGAGTTGTGCCAGTGATCAGTGGATATTACTCTAGAGCAAAATCTTTCACAAATATCCAGCGCAGAATATTTCAGTCATCCAGTTACATCTTTGATCCAGCAGCCCACCAGTGGACTCTGCACCACAGAACCACTAGCAGCAGTGTCATTACTGTCATTATATGCAACTTTAAAGGATGGTCTTTTAACTACTGATTTAAGTTAGTTTTGACATAATATGAGCACATACTAAACCTTTAAACCAAGCTTGTCTACATCATTTATGCTGCTGTTTGTACACATGAGAGGTCACTGGTGAAATAATGACCAAGATATTTAATGTCTTGACTGACACTAACGATGCCAGACAGGTAGAAAAAAATCTCAAAATGTTGACTGTCAGTCTGTTTGTTGTTACAATCTAAGAGTGAACCTCCAGTCTTGTCTAGTACCATACATTATGTTAAAATTAGTCATAATAAAAATCATTCTGCCTCTTCCAGGCATTCTCAGAGGGCACAGCTTCCACCTTTGACTACGCTCTAAAAGAAAAGCCCCCGTTCACTATCCGAAACGCTCTGGGGATCCCTCTCATTGTGCAGCACAGTGCCAACCTGAAGCCAGTGGGTTTGTTGCAGCAGGGAAAACTGCACGAGCTGCCAGTGGAAGAGAGCATGGACCTAGACTACTCCACATTCGAGCCGCTGTCACGAGGCAAACTGTCAGCTCTGCAGCGGCAAGAGAGCTGCCTGTTTAACCTCAGCATCGGTCAGACTCAATAATATGACTGCATATAATTTTTAGCAGCTTTTGAAGTATTTACGATGCATTATTTGTAAAAGAGTCTATTATTTCTAATGTATGATGCACTTATCTGTCTCACAGTGCCCTCTGGCTACAGTGAGATCTCAAACATCTCTGTGGACAAACCTGGCCGTCGCCTTTACAATATCCGAGGTCCGATGCTCCAGGAGGCAGTGTCTGTCCTGCTGCAGATTGATGCTGCAGAGGGGAACAAAGTCATCATTGTGCGCTCGCCTTTACAGGTCAGCACCGTCACCTCATCTTTGCCTAAAAGTCCCACGTGAAACCATCCTCTAATCACTATATAGACAAAACCATAAACTTGTCACCTTGTCCTGCAGCTGGATTCTAGAGATTTTTGACTTTGCAAAATCAGTCTTGTACTGCTCCGTGTGTTCAAACCAATGGCTCTCTTCTTATTCGCTGAATGAGTTCAAACATGCACCACTGATATTCGGTTCTAGGCTGCAGTAATCTGTGACCCAGTCAGTCAGTCTTTGGGATTTCTAATAATTTATACCTGAAATACATGAAATTGTAAGTATTTACATTTCTTCTCCCGTGTGCTTTGTGCTCAGATTAAGAACCATTTCTCTGTGCCATTCACCATCCTCAAGTACAACCCAACAACCAGGAACTTAGAGTCTGTGGGACAGGCTGAGCCTGCGAAAGAGTTTCACATTACATTAGAAACCTACAGGTATAAAAAAATATCTTTTTAAATACACAGGGTGTATCTGTATATTTGCGATAAATAAATATTTAATTTAATTAATTAAATCATTTTGAGTGACAGTTTTAAAGTCTAGAATCAATACTTTTTTAACTCTAACATGGTCCTTGTAACTCTCCAGGTGCCAGCTCTTTGTGCGTCCAGCGGGCTCTCTGGGGGTTCACTATGGGCCGTCCTCTACCTGTGTGTCGTGGAAAGAGGAGGTGCACCGCAGTTCAGAGGTGCACTCCCAGTTGCAGTGTCCGGCGGTGGACAGTAGCCTGTTGCCTCTGATGGTCAGCACGTTAGCCATGCCTGACGACCTGCGCCATATCTCCAACCATGGGGAGCAGGACTGGGACCCGGCGTATGTCATCCACCTTCACCCAGTGGCAACTCTACGAAATCTGCTGCCCTACACCATACGCTACCTACTGGAGGTGTGTGAGACTTGGCCAGTGTTTTGGTTCAGGATCAGAGAAGTGATCAGTTCAGAGTCTCCTTTAGGTCCCCCTTGCTGCAAATAAAAAATAATGGAATACACTAGGGGTGCTCCTGCTTCACAGCAAGAAGGTTGTGAGTTCAAATCCCGGCCGACCCAAAAAAACCATCCTTGGCTGATTGTAGCCAACCCAAAAAACATCATTGGCTTACTCTGGTCTTTCTGTGAGGAGTCTGCATGTCCTCCTCAGCAGCGCACAGAGACCAATCTAAACTGTCCAGGCCAGAGGACTGTAGGTTGGGATAAAAATGAGATTGTAGCTTAATGTCTACATTAGTACAATGAAACAGAGGTATTTTATGTCTTTACAGTGTTTCGTTCTCAAATTAATAATCACGGACATTCAAATGTGGCAAGCTGTTTCCCACTTTACTTGCTTGCTTTTGTTGTGATGACTTTCAGGCTTCTTATTATGGGGTAAAAAGTTAGTTGTTTAAAGGTGGACACAGGTATGTGTTTTTTGATCTTCTTTTTTGTCCTCAGAACTCTGCAGACTCCTTTGAGCTCCCAGAGGGCAGCACCTCTGACCTGTTGAACGCTCGTATATCGGGTGAAATTATGTCTTTGGTGCTGAAGCAGTATCAGGGCAGGGACTGGCACGGACATCTTCGCATCGAAGCAGGAATGCCCGAGTTCTTCGCCGTCTGTTTGACTTGCGACACGGACACAAGCATGACGGTAGATGTGGACGTGCACGTGTCAAGGACAGCTGGTCGCCTTATGTTGTCACTGTTTAGTCCCTACTGGATCATTAACAAAACATCCAGAGTGCTGCAGTACAGAGCGGAAGATGTCAGCGTCAAACATCCGGCAGACTATCGGGACATTATCTTGTTCTCCTTTAAGAAAAAGAATCTGTTCAGCAAGAGCAAGGTAAGAAAGAGCCCAGATTCAAACCAGGCTTATTGTTATTGTCCTATTTGACATAACATTACATTGCAGCCAGTAATTGTGTAAGCTATAAGTAAAATTAAAGTGAAATTTTGTAATGCAGCAAAAAGAAAAATGCAAGTAAGGGGCATTTCCAGTGACTGATGAGGATCCAATAATATCAGCCTTAGTTTAAAATGGATTTAGCAGAAGCCTAAGCTTTTCAGGTGAGACAGATGTGTAGGATAATTTTGGATTGTGTTTGTGTTTTTTAAAGCCACACGGAAAGATAGACATGGACAAGGTTGTGTGCAGACTTTTTAATGCAGGCAGAGAGGGTCATCCCACACATTGCTATGTTATATACAACCACATTTCACTGCTGTTTACTGTCTAATATTGTTGATTTTGTCTCACATTCATCAGTAAAATAGTTTTAGTTTGCCCTTCAGACACAATTATATATCCCTCTTTCTTTAATCCACTACTCTACACTAATACACATCGTGTATGTTGCAGTTGCAGCTTTGTGTCTCCACAAGCTCCTGGTCCGATGGGTTTTCTCTGGACACAGTGGGAAGTTATGGCTGTGTCCGCTGCCCTGCCAACAATATGGACTTTCTGGTGAGTTTTTATTAATCATTAGTTCAGATTAGAGCTGAACAAGACACAATTCAAAAAGTACCTGCATTATTCAATGACATTCTCTTGCTTTATATCTGCAATGTCAAAAAAAATAATACAATAATAGCATAGCAGCAGCACTTACAGCATGTCATTGTGTTTTGTCATTAGTTTTGGGGCTGAGACTGTAGGTTTTCTAGCACACATCAACCTTTTTTACCTATTTATGGTGCTTTAATTCAGCTCAATTCAAACTTTGACTTTAAATAATTCCCAGGGGGAAACTCAGTTGTCTAATCAAATTAGTTAAGTCAGACTTTATCTGCCACAGACTGATTTATTGTACAGCCTTATGACAGTTGGGAAGAAGGAGTTCTTGTGGCACTCTGTCCTGCAGCTCACTGATCTTGGACGTCCACTGGCTGTTCTCTCTTGTTCAAAAGCCCAATGCAGGGAATGTTTTTCTGTATACATTGATATGATGAAGAGGAGAATTGGGATGCTGATGTCACAGGCAGTGTCTGGTGCAGCTCTTGGCTGAATGCAAGCTGTAACCATAACAGCACGTGAAGTCAAATCTCTCTTAGGTCTTAAGTCTTATGTCCCATTGGCAACAGCTGCACACCCTGACAACAACTTTACAAACAATTCAAGTCACCCTCCATTACTCCTCCTACTTGAGGCATCTCTACCATATGTTATTTTTTATAGAATGTTGTAGTTTAACAACAAAATCAGTTTTTCTTAAGAGCCTCTAGTCACATTTCCCATCAAAATCTTTTGCCAAAAAACAGCTTATACCCACACCTCCTGTTCCTCTTTTGCCTTCCAGATCGAGAGTCTCTGTATCTCCACCTTATGTCCTTTTAATAAGGTCTTGTGTAATGTACATGACACATTCAGCTTTTAAAGACTTCAAAAGCATACTATTAAGTCAAAGCACATGGCTCGTAATGTGTTTATGTGTGTGATATGAAAGTATGCCTCACCCACTGACTGCTAAATTGTGGTTTTAGGTTGGAGTTAGTATCCAGATGAGCAGCTTTAATCTGACCAGGATTGTCAGCATGAGCCCTTTCTACACAATGGTTAACAAGACTTCTTATGAGCTAGAAGTGGGAGAAATAATTAGTCCGAACTCCATCAGATGGCACTACATGTCGTCCGCAGAGGTATACAGCACAGTATACTTTATAACCTAGAGTACTTTCTGTTTTTGTTTTATTTTTAATCATTTTTGTTGTGTTGTAGTGCGTCCCTCTTTGGCCCGAGAACACTTCGGGACAGCTGTGTGTGCGGGTCGTAGGCTCAGACTCACCTTCCAGACCTTTTTTCTTTAACAGACAGGACAGCGGCACCCTACTCAAACTAGATATTGTAAGTGTCTTATTGAATATACAGTGCACTATACTATTGTCTTTGCATTATGCCTGTAATTGTGTTTTGTTATGTTCAGTGCGGAGGGACCATTGTGGAAATCACCATCGCTGATCACTCCACTGTCATCAGCTTCAGTGATTACTACGAAGGAGCTGCCCCTGCCCTAATTATTAACCATACTCTCTGGGCCACCATTAGCTACAGACAGAGGTGTAGACATTTTTTTCATTGTAAATGTAACATGTTTGGAATAGAGAGTGGTCTTTGTGGTGGCATGGTACTTTATCTCAAAATCCAAAGACATGCAGGCATTTTCCCATCTACAAACAACAAAAGTTTGTGGTGGTGCTCCTGTCTGCTTCAAACTGGGAGTGTGCTGACAGCTATCTACTGTAGAGAAGAGCTATCCTTTTAAATGTGTTTTTCTCTCTGCCTTTCTCTCAAATGTCACTCTTACTCCCTGTATGTTCTGTTCAGTGGCTCAGCTGTGGAGCACTGGCTAAAACCTGGTGAGGCTCTGCGCTTTGTGTGGGACGAACCGGCCTCCACTCGAATGCTTAAATGGAGTTTTATGGAAAACTCTGGAGAGCTGGACTTGCTGAAGGTGAGGCTCACAAACAAAGATTTTGCATAATTTTAACATAACACTAATAGTCCTGTCTTAGAGTTCAAATTCATAAAGGGGTTAGCATTTGGGGAGAAGTCAGATTTGATTTGTGTTTGATTTGTTGTCCACTTTGTTTCTGTATAGTACAATTCATCTTGTGTTTACTCATGTGTAAACAGGACGAGGTGGGTCAGTTCTCCTATGACAACCTGTCTCAGATTCACTGGGTGAGTTTTCTGGATGGACGTCAGCGGGTGTTCATATTCACTGAGGATGTGGCGGTTGTAACAAAAGCTCGTCAGGCTGAAGAACTGGAGCAGTTTGAACAGGAAGTCAAAGTCTCACTGCAAAACCTGGGCCTGTCTCTGGTCAACAACTCATGTCGCCAGGAGATCGCTTACATCGGTATTCCCAGGTAAACATTGGAAAACCTCTGCAATGGTCACATGGTACTATTACATAGTGCTGCGGTTTATGAGTCCATTTTATGCTTCATGTACTTGGTGGCGCCAGTGTTGTAGTCAAGTCACAAGTAGTCACTTTCAGCTCCTCAGTTTTTTTTAAGTCCAAGTCTACTCACAAATCCGAGTCAAGTCACAAGTCATTGTGTCTGAGAATACTCGAGTCAGAGTCCTAGCCATCAGAAAGCAAGTCCGAGTTGATTCATTGAGGCTTTTGCTTCAGTTGAGTCCTGAAAAAGTGCCCTAGACTCTGTCTCTGCTTGGTGCACATGTCTGGATATCAAAAATGGTTACTTTGGAGAAATTGCAATGTTAAAAGGCTATTAGTCCCCATCCTCTTTTCTATCGTTTGCCATGTTTGGATTGTCATTATAAGAACACTCTTCACTTTCGGTCTGTGACAGGCCTCTTTCCAGTGACAGTTTTGTAAGAATAATCTTAAGGAAATCAAACTAGGTAAAAATAAATTGGGATGATTCCTGAACACAGAAACTAAATCTTACAAAGCTCACACACATAATTAGTCGAGGCAGGAAAAGGTTTTTTTTTTCCAATTACATTAATTTGTTTTTTGTTTTTTTCTGAAAGGGTCCGATGCTTGTACCCTACTGCAGGCTCAGTATTTCAAACATCATCTATATCTGTGTCTTTGTATTATTAGCTCTGGTGTGGTTTGGGAGATGAAGCCTAAGAACCGCTGGAAACCATTCAGTCAGAAGAACATCAACTTATTGGAGAAGACCTACCAGAATCAGCTGAGTGGGAAAACAGAGGGGGGATGGATCAAACTAGAGACCAACCTGGAGGTGAGTGTGCCTTTCTTGTTTTATACATGTCCTAACAAGGAGAGAGTAACTTTTTCACTGGCCCCATTTACATCAGCACATGGTTTAATCTGTCAATCCTCCTGTCTCACTCTTCAAACTAGGAGTGTGCAAACAAATGTCTATTGTTGAAAAAATTATTTACAAATTTAAGGAATGGTACAACAAAAATTTCTGTACTTTTGCAGTGTCTCTCTTTTATGTGTCCTAAGCCAAAGGAACCGTTCTGAATGTGTTTATGCTCTTGACTTCTATAGTGTCGAGTAGAGTGTATAGAGTGTTTTTCTTATGTCAGGTAAACCTCAATGGTGCCACAATGATGATGCGTCAGCCGATCCACTGCCCAATCAGGAGGAACTTCCTGTCTGGGATCCAAGTGGAGTTCAAAAAATCCCAGCACCAGCGCAGCCTCAGGGCTCAACTGCACTGGCTCCAGGTCAGTACACTCCTCACAAGCGCGATTACACATACAGTTTTCAGTGTAGTGGATGTGGATTAAGCCCATATGGGTAGTACTTATGATAGTCACTTATTTCACTATTTTATTATTTATTTTTACTTAAAAATATGTTCTATTTCACAAAGAAATGTGACAAGTCCTACAGCTGGCCCCATGGTTGCAAAGAACAAAGTACCCTTCAGATTCAAGAGCTTGTAGATCCATCCTTCAGCAGCTTCATTTTATTAGATTCTCTCATCATTTTGGAGGAACTATGGCCCATTCTTGTTTAAAACATTGTCTCACTAAAATTGAGGTTTTTGAGCATTTGCTAATACTTAGTTCTTTTAAGGACCTGCATACAAATATTTTGCACTATGCTCAGAGAAACAGATTACATATCCAGAACTATGTACTCTTGTTTCATTCAATTTTCTGATTTTGATTTTTTTAACATCAGCTCTAATACGATGCCACGAGAACAGAAAAAGTCACTGCTTCTTTGAATGTTTTTTTTGTATGTACTGTTGTATGTTTAAGTACAACAAATAAGAAATAACCCATAAGATTAATTATAAAATAGGACTATTTAGAAAGAGATAGTCTGCATTCAATTTAAAGAAAAAAATATATTTTAGTGTTACTGTGTGATGTATTAAAGCAAAGGTCATATAAATCTGTTTCCTTTTACTTGTATTGATGTATACAATGAGTGAAAAAATATTACAAATATTATGTCATCATGTAACCCATTGTAAATGAAAAAAAAGAAGGAATTAATGTGAGTTGACACAAATAAAACCCTTATGTGTGATGCTGCCAAAACAGGGTATGGTTATAAACTGCCTGTAGTTTGAGCTTGTGTTAATAAACAAATACTATTAGATCTATGCTAATAATGTCATGAAAAGTGCTTCTAGAGTGGCCTCTTGTGATTATACATATGGGGTTATGTGCAGGTGGATAACCAGCTGCCAGGAGCCATCTTCCCCATTGTCTTCCATCCTGTTCCTCCACCAAAGTCCATCGCTCTAGACTCAGGTGACGCACACACACATTAACACACAGTGTAAAGAATGACTAAGTTCAGCTGAATCTCTAACTCTGGACTGTACTCTTTACAGAACCAAAGCCCTTCATCGATGTATCAGTGATCACAAGGTTCAACCAGCACAGCAGCGTCATGCAGTTCAAGTGAGAAAGAAACGCTATCTCTGGGACACACATTAAACAGCTCAGTGGTCTCAAGTGTATTTCTGTCTTATGTGTTTTTTCTGTCTCTTAGGTACTTCATGGCTCTGGTTCAGGAAATGGCAGTAAAAGTGGATCAGGGTTTTCTCACTGCCATCTTGGCTCTGTTTACTCCTGCTGCAGACCCTCAGGCAGACAAACAGAAAGTGGGTTGTATTCACATTATTTATTTGTCACACAGTATAAATAAAACATGCTTCCTAGGACTAAGATTACTCAAGTGCTGTTTCCACTGAGCAATACAGATCTGGTTGGTACTGGTAGATGGCCTGCAAAGTGGGGCAGTGGAGTCCTGGTGATCTTCTCAAAACTCTCTGCAGGCACTTGTGGTCCATAGCAGTTGTGCTTCTGTAGAAGTTCCTACGGTTCTTAGGTGTCATACCAAATTATCTCAACCTCCTCAGGAAGTATAGGTGTTGTTGTGCCTTCTTGACCAGTTACTGATGTGGACACTCAGGTTTATGAAGACCCTCTCCATTTCAAGCTTCTAGCTCAAAAGTGGCCAATGTTTACACATGTCCACTATCATTTCCTTTGTGTTGTCTGTGTTAAGTGAGGTTCTTCTCCTCACACCAAGTCACCTGACTGGCCACCTTCCTCCTGTAGGCTGATTGATTCCCGCTAGTTATATTGAAACCAAACTATGTGTACTCCTTTAGAGAATTTAAACGCCTGTGTACTGATCCGACCTGTCTGCTCTAATGGAAATATGGCTCTAAAGTAATGTGACCTGCTCTACTCTGTGTTTCAGGCCCGTCTCATAGAGAGAGACTTACAGATGTTACAACCTGAGCTGATGGAGGCATCTCTCACTGACACATCAGGCCTCAGCTTTTTTGAACATTTCCACATCTCACCTATCAAGGTAAACTCCCCCCTCCATTGAGACATTTCAAACTTTTTAACATTTTAAATACTAGTGTTGAAGTTTAAACTATATCTGTGCAAGGGCAGATCTGGCTACTGTCCCAAATTAGCAGTGTCTTCAGTGTTTGGTACATTATCTTAGACATCTTAGAAATCTTAGAATTATCTTTTTTTGAAATTGACTGACAAGCTGCAGAATTTTTTCAGGCTCCCAAGACCTTGACTGATAAGCAATTACTTTTGCCTTGTTGAAGACACTTAATGCAGTAAAGCTCCTTAAGCGATTTCCACATGACTCACTAAATAACATGAAAATTTGCTCTCAGATGTTTAAAATATGTGTGAAATATCTGTGATGCCAATGCTGTCTTTACCAAATGTGTTCGGTGAAAGCAACATATAAAAAAGCCCTGAAAGATATATCTCTATGAATTGCCTTTATTTAATTATTTTATTGTTCATTTCTTCAAGACAGCAAGTGTAGGGAGAGACAGGCAATTTGTTGTGGTGATAGTGGGATCGAACAATAAATAAATATGACTAAAGGATCAAATAAATGATAGTTTGCTTACAGTTTTCACATGAAATGCTCATTCTTAACCATCATAAACCCTTACCATCAAGAAAGCTTGCTCAGTTTGTTTTCTCTCTAACTCCATCTCTTCACAGCTCCACCTCAGTCTGTCCCTTGGCTCCAGTGGAGATGACCCTGCTCAGGAGGCAGCAGCAGTACAGTCTCTCAATCTGTTACTGAAAAGCATTGGGGCCACACTGACCGACGTGGACGACATCATTTTTAAGTAATTTATACTGAGCTGTGCCTTTGTTTTAAAGTACATGTGATTTTAGCGTAACACAATGTTTGCTCTCGTTCCAGACTGGCCTACTTTGAGGTGAAGTATCAGTTTTACAGCAGAGACAAACTCATGTGGGCAGTGATCCGACACTACAGTGAGCAGGTGAGTGGGTCTCACAGGTGTGTAATGGCAATGTCACAGTTTTTCAGTTTGCATTAAAGTTCTAACCCTGGCTGTTTACTGACATTGTGCTGCAGTTCCTAAAGCAGATGTACGTCCTGGTGCTTGGCCTAGATGTACTGGGAAACCCATTTGGGCTCATCAGGGGCTTGTCTGAAGGAGTGGAGGCTTTCTTCTACGAGCCTTTTCAGGTATCACATCTGCATTTAGAAGAACATAACATTTTCAAGTAAAAAGATATGGGAAACCTGAACTGACTGTCTGTGAAAAAACCCAGAACTTGGTCATGTGCTGATGTCATTTGTCTCCAAAAAATATATGAATATAAATAGTCCTTGTTCACTGTCTGGTGCTGAGTGGTTTTGGTCTGGGTGTAGTGGTTTTTGGTGGTCCAAATGTAGACTTGTGTTTTCTGTGTGTTACAGGGTGCAGTTCAGGGTCCAGAGGAGTTCGCTGAAGGTTTTGTGATCGGGGTGCGCAGCCTGCTGGGCCACACAGTTGGTAAGTATTCTGAAGTTAGTCTCGTCCCCATATAATTGCCTCATCCATCTTTTCATGCCAGTGATTGATGAACTGTATTGAAGTGGCGGCTGGTAATAATAAATTTTAATTTTAGTGTTGTTGTAGTTTTTGGATGATGAGGGAGACTTTTTCAGAATAAATTCACAAATATATATTCTCAATATTTAAATCCATCATTCTTTACACACACAAGGACATAATTGGACGAAAAATACTTTTTCCACAAAGTAATTTACTCTGCCCATTGCCAGACTCGAACCTTATCTTCTGCGCCGCTTGAGCAGAAGGTGCACTATTTATACCAGAGATAAACCAAAGCATTTAAATGTTTATTAATTTTAGAAAATGAGAGGCCACTAGGGTCATGCGGCACCCCTGCATTCCTAATGCTGACAGGAGCAGCGCCTCTGATTGACCAGCTCCCACTGCTGTGTTGTTATTCACATATTCCTTCTTCACCGTCTTCAGGTGGCGCTGCGGGGATGGTGTCCAAGATTACAGGCTCGGTGGGTAAGGGGCTGGCAGCCATCACTATGGATAAAGAGTACCAACAGAAACGTCGAGAGGAGATGAACCGTCCGCCTAAAGACTTCGGAGAGAGTTTAGCCAAAGGAGGAAAGGGGCTCTTGAAGGTAGAAATATATAGTATATACATAGTGTTTTCATATAAAATGCTGAGTATTCCAATTAAAAATGCTGATGATAAATGTTTGTGCTTGTACAGGGTGTTGTTGGTGGAGTTACGGGCATCGTCACTAAGCCTATGGAAGGTATGCCACATTTAATTTTTGCAGCTAAAAGTTTGTGACATACACATCTAAATTAAGTGGCTCACTTATTCAAGACAAAGGGCGTTTTGCTAGCTCTTTTTTGTATGGCCTTGCTCTTATTATAGCTTAAGTATGACTGACAAAGTAACATAGACAGGTGTTGTCCCATTTCTTATATTTAAAGGCTTTGGACCCTTGTACGCCCTTCAGTGCAGTTTCAACAAGTTGGAAAATGTTTAGGGCGTAGCGTGAGTATAGAGACAGGGCCACTATGGTTGCTATGTATAGTTTTTTGGAACTTTGGGGGCTCTATAGAAATAAGTGACAAGTCCATTTTACAGCTCATTTTACCTAACAATAACAGTGGTTTCCTTAGTTTCAAATATGACCTTTTAAGTTTAAAATATGTAAATATATGACATAAAGGGAATAAAAATACTTTGACTTCCATCAAATCTTTTTCTGGGGGTTTCCCAGTGGTTTGAGAAACAGAAAATGAATACTTCCGTTATTAGTAGTAAAAGCAGCATCTCTGCGGTTTCATTATCTGCTGTTGGACCAATATATGTTTGTGTACAGATAATAATTGTGATGCAACATGTAACCATTGGTCAACAGGAGCCAAGAAAGAGGGCGCTGCTGGCTTCTTTAAGGGCATCGGTAAAGGCCTGGTGGGTGTGGTGGCGCGGCCCACTGGGGGTATAGTGGACATGGCCAGCAGCACGTTTCAGGGCATCCAGAGGTAACGTGACTCCTGTCTGTGTGTGAAAATCTGTGGATTATGTAGCTCTGTTGATAGGTTTTAGCTGTGGTGTGCTTCATAAAGTGACGTCTCCTCTGTTTCTAATTTTTTCTGCTTTTGTTTTCTGTCTCGTGATGTTGCCTGGGATTTATTTCTTGTCTTTGTGGTGTGTGAGTATTCAACATTTAACACGTTCAAGCTGCGCTCCTTCATCTTAGCTGCAGTTACAAGCGTTTAATTCACTTTGATCATTTTTATTACGAACTGGCAGAGCCCAGAGAGATGATGGAGCGCAGTTTAGCGTGGCAGCTCATTTGTGCTCGTGCATGTTTGTGTCTTTGTGCTGCAGACCGACGGTAAGTTGCTGCATTTTGTCTGAGATGAAATATATCTGTACGTAACTGATTCATGCTTGTAACATTGATCATTACTCTTACTTTCATTGCTATAAGCCCGAATCCTGTTCTAATACTGGACCTCTGGCTTGTTGCAGCATTGGGAGATGTTTGTCTATGAGAATTCCTACTAGAGGTGCAATGATACATTGATAGATAAGTTAAATGAGTGATGATTCAGTTGAGTTAATGTAAATCTAGATCAAACATTCTGCGTACTTACTGCTCTGAACTGAATCCAAGTAAACAAAGAAAGTAGCGCTGTAGCAGTCGGCAATTAAATTTGGAAAAAGATGGCTGGTATTTCAGTTTCTGCGTTGACATTGCGTTGACATTCGACTGGCTCTGCATTTATTACTGATGTTAAACCTTGTCTTCAATTCAACTGAAGTCTTCTCTCTGGTGGGGACTGCATGAGTAAGGCTTACAAAACCTCTCAACAACATGAAAAGAGCTCTTGTTTTTGCAAATCACAATGAAACTGCTGCACTGGGGCTCATCGCTCTGTCACAGTTAGAGGCTTTTGTGGGAAAAAGCAGGAGTGAATCTCATTAGTGCTTGTGTGTAAATAGGAATATAGTTTTACTTGAATTTTTTTAGTTTAGTTTACTGTGATAATATGCAAATATCTTTCCATTTAGGCTTATATGTTGTGAAACCTTCTTATAACATAAATATATTGATTGTAGGCCCCTAAGTAGAATTAAATTGTAATTTGATCAAAGCATTTTTGTGGTGTTGCATTACATTACATCATTAGTCCTCTGTATCGATATTATATACTGTGATGAAATCTGCAATTTACACCATTATTCTCAACATACACCTTTCTTAAGAGGTTAAGGTGTTATCTACAAATACACATTAGCTATGGGGCTGTTTTGAGTTTGTCTAACCTGACTCTGCCAGATAGAACTGCTCCACAGATCATTGTCTATTTTGCAGTACCATGTGGGAAGGCTCCCGTTAAAAGCGTTTGCGAGGCGGCTTCTGTCAAAAACTTGGTAGTTGATTGGATGGAGCACCCATGAGGTTTATTAAACCAATCACAGCAACGATACTTCTGTCTACTTCTGATAAAACTGAGTCGACAGCTGCGTCAACGCTAATGTCTTTGGTTGTAGCCATGTTGATAACAAAGAGGAGAAGAGAGAGCTTGTGGCTTTCTTCAAATTAAAAACCCGCCTCTACCTGTTAGTGCTGCAACATCATTGGTCAAAAGAGTCCGGTGAGTCCACGTTTTGCTGACTCAAGCAGTTTGCTTGGTGTAATACAAGATGGATTTACAAGAGTTTGGGAAACTCTCAAATCTCACGAGAACCCAGCTGCAGCACAAGGTTAATCTTTGTCATCTTTGTTGGAAAATATTTTTCTCAGTCTGATTTGTCTATTTAGGTCTTAAGCCATCATTAAATAAGTTTACAACTAGGCTACAACCCCAAATTTCTCAAACACCATTATATTATATATGTCTTGTGATCAACAACCAAAATAAACACTAGCTGTATTTACATAAAGAAAAGTCTTACATTACTGAATAAAACACTGTGCTTGTTAGGCTCAAGGAAATTATAATACTTTGGAGAAAAATGTTCTTCCTGGATCAGCGTTGGCTTTTGGGACTCATTCTGCTTTTCAAGAAAACTTGGATGAACTTGATTGTTGAGGTGAATTGCATTGTACTTGATATAGTGCTGCACGGGTTTCTAATCAGTGTAGATTTAAACATCTTGGCGAACCCTTGCTTCTGTCCGAGCTGCCTCAGTGACCCCCACCACCTCTTTTTTTTTCCCCCCTTTCATCGAGTCATGTGACCCACCACTCTGTTGACAATAACTGATCCGAGTTGTGTTTCATGCTGACACTGTAGAGGTCATGAAAGGTGAGAATATGATGTCCTCGATGAGCACCGTGTTGAGCACAAAGCCTCAGTCTGAATGATGGGGAGATACTGCTATTTAGACCTTTACTTCCTGGTTGCTTTTCTGCATGGTCAGTGTCATGATGCCTTAAACCTAAGAAATGCAGAACAGAAATGGATATAGTATGGAAAAGTGACTGAAATTATTTTGAAAAATTACTGTATTTAAAGCTTAAATGTAATATAATGTATATTGTGTGTGTTTGCTGACATCAGAGCGGCAGAGTCCACTGAAGAGGTGACCAAACTGCGGCCGGTGCGTCTCATCAGAGAGGATGGCATCATCAGACCCTACGACCTGACTGAGTCCAAGGGTTATGACCTTTTCCAGGTTTGAAACACTGTATTTTATGATAGTAGCATTAGGGGCACTTCAGATTGTTTATTTTTTCATTACTCACTCACAAGTGTCCAGTTAGAGTGATAACTTTAATTTCACATGTTGCGTCCTCAGCTATAACTTACTGCTTCATGTGCAAAAGTCTTTAGGAATTCCCTGAGCCATGACAGATTGGAAAAGATCGGGGAACAGAGGTTAGCAATTTTGGGGTTGGTGAATAGAAAAGATAGAGCCTTTCAGTTCAGGTCAGATAAAGTAAAAATAATACTGTTGTAGATATGTACCTTCACCCACAATAGGATTTTATGTGCACAACTTGCTTCTTCTAATGTCTTCCCTTTTTTCTTTCCCTTGCCTCTGTGTGTTTGTGCTCTGTTACATGCAGCCTGATGAGGAGTGAACAGGGTTTGAAGGATCACCTTTATCAGACAGCATTTGACTGTTTCTTTCTCTCTGTGTATAAATAAATGTAATAGAGACAGTGGGCATTTAGGCCCTGCCCACTCTGGGGGGAAACAAGTTGTTGCTTTTCATTGACTGGGATTAGGGAGAACTTCTTTTTGTTTGTGCTTGATATGGTGACCTGTCAACAAGGTAGAGTTTTTCAAAAATGTACAACCTCTTAACTGGTAACTAGTAAAATCAGACAAAGAAATGTGTCTGGTTGCGAGATGCTGACAGTAGTTTATGCCTTTTGTCGACTGGCCTCAGCTCCGAAACACACAGGAAGACATAGATCAGACTACAAAAAAAGTTTTTCTTTAAAATATTTTGAACAGTAAATAACAATATTAACTACTAAAATATTGAAATAAAAATATTTAACCGAATATCCTGGGGTCCAGTAGCATAAATGTGATGTCTTGTTAGTTTAATTTATATTGCTCAGAAACAACTCCCCAGCAACAACCTAAAAAATCTTAAAATCTAAAGAGCTGTGCAGCTTTCAAAGGGTCTGAACAGCAGGTGGAAACAGCACCACTGGCTTTAACTGCATACAACACATTTTTGTTATTTTTATAATACAATATCTGATCATATACTTATAAAAAGCGAGTGGTTCAACCATGGTCTCATTGGCAGTTCATCCTGACGAGCACAAGCTTCTAACTTGCAGAGAATTATGTCAATGAAGAGCAGTCCATGACACGTTTTGCTCTGTCTCTATGGTCCTTATGCACAGCCTAGATTCAGGCGACTGAAATACTTGATGCATGTCTCAGCCAATCTCCTCATACCTCAAACATTTTTACATTCTGCTCTCACTCGGTTTCTTTCACGATAAAACATCATGGCATCGTGTTTTTTAATTCTCAGTAGCATTTATAAATATTTTTTTTCTCAAATTATTTTGTCAAAGGTTATTTATACAATAAACTTATACATTCACACATAGAAGGTAGCAATAGATTTGTATATTATGTATCGTTGCTCGCATATGAAGATGTTATATTTACTATTTCTGAGTCCTTTCTATAATCTGCTACTTATATTATATCTGTCACAAATATTAAACTAATAAGTGTTCAGAGTGTCACCAGGGTGTGATGGTACATAAATGTTTGGTTAATTTACAATACAAAAATTTGCTGAATGAATATGACTTGCTATTTTACCACATTTTGAACTTAAACAGTGATTACAAAAATGTAATGTTAACAAATTAAGCTAACAGTGTAATATAACTCCAAATTAAGGTGTTGAAACAGTTGTCCACCACTTTGTGCACTGTTACAGCCCTGGTGTGTCACATGACCACACCCCTTACAATAATGTATCAGTGCCTATCACAAATATTCACTCCTGATCATTTCACCTTCTTAGTATCAACTCATGGCCAGTCGTAGAAGTTTGTTTTTAGAATTGTTTTTTAATGCAACCACAGAGCGGAGCTGAATTGTCTACACAAGCTGGGTCAAATATGTATCAAAAAAATTCCCAGCAACTAAAATGCCCACTCTTTTATGTCTCTCTAAAGAATTTCTTGCACAAAGCCAGTTTGGTTTCATTGGTAACTGACTCCACATGGCTTCTGCTCCAGAGCAGGTTTTATTCTGATTTAGAGACAAACCCAAACTGGACCAATCAGCTGTGAGCAAAGCCACATCAATCTAACGCATTACATCTAAACCTTTTGTTTATGGCCTCACTATTTTTGTTTCTTCTGGTTCAGGAGTGACACTTTATGACACTCTACACCAAAACAATAAAGAGGACATTAATTACACAATGTTTTTATATTTTATTGTTATCAACACTTATTTTATTACTTTGAAACAATTTACACAAATATATAGGTTCTGAGTTTTTAAATTGGTCTTAGCCTCAGTGTGAGCCAATACAAGATACTACATTCATTCATTCACACATTAACAAGACCATCATACACAGCAATTTTTTTCAAATTCAAATTCAGATTTAGTTTTTTATGTAACTTAGTGATTATCTGATTTTACATTGATATGAAAAGACAAGTAAATATGGCCATGAATTGATGTTAAGTTGATGAAAAAAACAGGATGGATATTTGTTATAGTCTCTGTAAGTGTGTGTGAATGTGTGTCTGCATCTCATGTAAAATGTTCAAATATGCTCTATACCTTTAATAAAAAACAAACATCTTTTTCACTCTCCTTCATTCACTTTTCAAAACTGAGGTATGATGTTTGTATAAACTCTGTATCTACTCGAGAGGAACTCAAGTGATAAAGTAGACTGCTGAATATAAAGGGGTTTGTTATGTTAGAAAAAAAAAAGGTTTAGTTATTAATGTGATATATAGGTTGATATATATCTGAATGGCGGAAACATCATTGCAACTTAAACATGAAAATTGTGGTTTCCAGTCTGAGCTCAACAATGATGGTATCTAACTGTTTACATCTGTTTATGTTGTGTTAATATTTGTTTTTAGAGAAAGTTAATTGAGTGTCTTTGTTATTTTTCATTAACGTTTTCTTCTTAATGTAATCAATGTAGGTAGACCCCATTCCCAGTATTTTGACATTGTTACAGTCATTTGCCCAGTTTTTGTCCCTATAGTTCAGGTGTATTCATTTAACCCTTTACACATCAGTGCAAAATGTAGTTTTTGGCAACATTTAGTTGTAGCTTTTCAGACTGCAGTTTCACACTAATAGAGCGACAAACATGGCGGTCTCTGCCACATATCTGTCTGTATTGTAGAAACAGCCTGTTGACTACTGATGAAATGTTTATTATTTCATAGGGGAAAGCTCATGAACAGGGCTTGACATTAACTTTTTTGCTCACTGGCCACTGTGGTTAGTGATTTTTAAAAAGTAACAGCCACCAACTGTCTTCACTAACCACAAGCTGATTAAGATGCTACAATTTACTTAAAAATGTATATATGTATAAAATATACAGTCTATTAAGACAGCTTCTTAGTGTCTTGCTGGCTTTTAATTGAAGTGCTTGTGTCTGATACAATTTTCATCCACTCTTTCCTGTGATTCTATGTCACTGCACTTCATCCAACCAGACAGAAGTGTGATATAATGAAATGTGCCTCATAACGAGTTTCTGTAGGATTTGAATGATTATGAAACAAAATCAAATTAGCTTTTAGGAGCAAGTTTACAGCAGCTGTCTTTCTAATTATGCTGCTCATTAAACTAATAGCTGTAAGTGTTTGGACTTTTTGAACTAACACCACAATTAACAGCTTAATATCCAACTTTAATCCATGACATAGAGTCTTTAAAACCAGAGGAAGGAGAGTCTTGAAAGAGAATGTGTTCTGAATAAAGTCTGATTAATTTCATACTTGTGAGCTCAAATAAGCATTCAGAAGCTGTGTCTTTCAGCGCTCTGAGATCAAACAGCTCGTCGGGGAAGTCTTCAGAGACCACTGTCCATTCCCAGGACACAGGAAGACCAACATTATCGTGACCAACAGGTAAAGACCATGACTGAAGGATTTACTGTAGAAAGGTCTGAGATTATTGATGTCCTGTTGTGTTTTTCTTCTTTCAGGAGGGTGTTGTGTATGAAGGAGCTGGACTTCGTGGGCCACTTTAACAAAGAGTGGGAGTGCCTTTTTGAGAATTTCTATCGGCCTCCTGCACTGATGGGAACAGACCTCAAGATCTACTGCAAGGTGCGTACGTCACACTGACAAATATGGACTCCTTCAGACATAAACTAAACTAAACCTGGACTGGGTGATTGCGTTTAAAGTGGCCAGCCTTAATGCAAGGTGTAAATGAGCTCAATGTGTGTGAGAGATGGAATCTGAGGACACATTTGGAGTTGGGTCGTATGTATCTTGGAGGTGTTATTGGTTGTGTCTCATAGCACCGCTCAAAGCAGCACAGTATTCTAAATAGGCTTAATTACACCTGTATTTGTAATAGGAGCGCAACAGAGGCAGCTATGTCTGCTCCTAGTGTGTCATTAATTAGATTTGATTAGATTAGAAAAAACAAACTTGTAGCACTGACTTTTAAGATTTAACAGTTGATTTATCAGGGTAAATCACACAACAGGAAGTAAACAGTTCATGTAAACATGGATGTCCTCATGGTGCCAGTGGACTATGCACAGTGAAATTAACTCTCTTAATATAATAAAGGAAAGGAAAGGCTGATCTAATGGACTCAAGAGGACTAATATTAATACCAGGTGTAAAGAAAAGACAAATTGAAATGCAAGGTCTAAAGGGTGCCTAAGAAACACTAAAACGAAATAAACAAGGAGTTACATTATTAAATGACAGATATTTTTACAGGTTTCCTACACATATCAGAAAACCAAATATATTGTTTCAAGTCAGAGTTTTCTTTGTGTAGTTTTGTGTTGTCCACTGAAACACAACTGTCTGTCTGGTTTTATTTATTAGCAGGGAGGTCTTAAAGGTCCTTCTTTTTGTCAAAATATGGTGCTTCAAGAACATTTTATTTCGTTTTAAATAAAGTAAATAGTGCTAGTCCAACTCAAACCAGACTAGAATGATGCTTTTCTAAGTGGATAACATTTTTAAGCATTGATTTCTCTCCAAATTCTTGTAGATTTTTTTTTTAAACAATTGTACAATTGTACTACTACTTCTTCTTCAACATCAAGCATTATAAATCTTAAATTGCACATCAAACAAAGTGTCATACATCCAAACCTCCAGCAGGATGAGTTTTGGGCCTTAGTAGCTTAGTTAGATCCTAAAACAAATGCCTGAATGTGATTTAAGTGTGGAAATTTGTGAGTGAAGTGTGAGGACAGTTGTATTGCAGGATTATCATAAATACAAACAGCCTAATTAGATCTTCTTTTAAGTTTCCAGATGCTGCTTGTATTGATTGTTTTTTGTCTTGTATGGTTTTTTTTTCAGGAGCAGCAGAAGTTGAAACTCCCGAAGAAAGATGGCCAGGATGCAGTGAGGACCGTTCAGCTCAAAGACGCTCACATCGCACAGGTACAGATTCTGTTATTTATTTTATTAACCTCACTGTGTTAAAAGTGAGTGGATGTCCTCTCACCTGGTTGCTACGGTTACCCACAGAAGCTGCAGACGGCCATTTCAGACGCTCAGATGGCACAGCAGCAGCACCGCATGGCCAGACAGAAGTCGACCCGTTTCCTAAAGCTCGGCCAGCAGCAGTGAGGTCACTTCCTGTTTAAAGGCTGCACTTATGCCTGTTCAGTGAATGCACTATCAATTATAAATAAGCCCTTAAAATATTCATTTACAGATATCAGATATGCAAACGTATTTAATGTAAATTTCATTGTGATTCTCTCTTTTGAAGCGTTTGACTGTGGTATTCACATGTATCTTGCAGATAGTAGTTTGGACAAAAGGATCATAAAAACATTTAAAGTCAGCCGTCCATATGTCAACAGAGTGATGCAGCAACAACCATATGTGTTTAACTTATAAATAAAATAGTCACATCTATTCAGGGACATCATGCAGAAGTCTGTGGAGAGCAGCAAACTATAAAAATATCCTTATTTCTGTCCTCTGAAACTCTGCAAAGACTAGAAAAAAAGCTAATTTAGGGAATGTTAAAAGGCCACACTGTTGACATCGGAAAACCAATTTGTTTATTGCTGGCATGAACAAGCGCACAAATTAGAGACATATATTACAAGCGACAAATGCAGTTCCTTATGTATGCTTACAAAAACAATGACTTTCTTATTATTATGTTACATATTAGCTGCTAATTTGATCATGTAAAAATGACAACATCATGACATTCACTTTGATTGGGGTTGTCCCTAAAGGTCATGACTTTTGGTTGAAAATTTAAAAAAAATACAGTTTTGACAGAATTGCAACACACATTGCAATATAAATCTAGAAAATGTAAATTTGATGCTAATTTCAGAATTGTTGCTAAAAGAATTATGCGTATCTTGTGTGTTTTCATTAACTGATGAGAAGTGTGGCATTTTTTCACTTCCTGCTGTCTTATTGGCTTTTTTTTTTTTTTTTTTTTTCAAAAATCTGATGTGATCCTCTTTTGATTGTTTTGTTGTTTTAGTTATTTTAAAGAATTCATAATAATGTACTTTTCAGTTTTTTATTTTCAAATCCACTGCTGGATGTGGTAGAAGCGAACAGAAGTCTGTTTGAATATGTTTTCAATGTAAAACAGGTTTATTTGCGTTTATAAAAGTCTTTGTTTTAGCTTTACCCCAGGCTAATATGGGCACAAAGAGAGTATATAGTATGGACAGCCTGAAGATGACCTTTAGCTGAGGTGCCTATTAGGAAAACTGACTTTTTATGTTTTAAGTGGATATTGTGTTGGTTGTCAGTGTTTTAGTTTTTATTCCCACAATCTGACTATAAGTTGCACTCTGAGAGGAAACTAAAGCCATTAAAAGTGCAAATAATGAAATAAGTATACTTACTTAGTTACTAGTTACTTACTGACCTTAAGAAATATTTAAATGCATATAGAAAAGATGAAAATAGGAAGACTGTGTTAAACAAAGCACAAGGTATGAAAAGTCTGTACTGAGTCAAATCTCTTCTGTGCACTTTATTGAGGTATTACCACTGTCACATGAAGGCTTTTCTTTTGGGTTTACAACCATCCATTTGAAGAACAGTTTTGCTGGAAAAAATGTATGGTTGTCATAAATAAATACATACATCCATAAAGATGTATGAAAAATGTTTCGTACTTCTTTTGTATATTAATTTCCACCCAAAAACTACCAAAAGGTTTGACTGTAAAGTAAATGAGCCAATGAAGTTCATCTGCCACAGTTTTCATGGTGTGTGATCAGTAATTTAAGACTGCACTGCTTAGTAAAAAACTAAACTTCAACTTTTTCCCATTAAGCATGTTTCCATAAATAAATATTATTTGCATTTTATAGTATTGCATTAGTGAGACTGGTACAAACATGAGAGAAATTAGGAGAATCATTTCAAATGGATTTATCTCATCCAAAATAAAAAAGAAATTTCAACTCAGCAAAAAAATGAACAGTCCAAGTGTGTTAATGAAATCAGTCCTCAGTGAAGTTTAAATAATAGGAGCTATGGCGCCCCATGTTGGTTAAATCCTAGTTGGTTTCATGGTTTAATCCAGTTTCTGCATTTGGTCCTGGTTTGTTCTGAGCCTCCTCGTTTCCACGCCGACTGCACTCTGAGGTCATGTGACGTGTCCTGTTGCTGGTGGTGACCACAGGGTTCCAGGGCTGTTTCCGTAGCGACCCCTCTCTGTCATTTTTCTGCAGTGGCTTCAGGTTTGACGCCAAAACCAGAGACCTAGTTGATCAGATTATTCATTTATTACAATTATTACAGTTTTTCTTTATTTTATTTTACACATAACTAACCCCATGTTCCTGCTGTGCTCTGTTACTGCTGCAAGGTTAGGCAAACTCAACATCATTCATTTAAATTGAAAATATTGGTGATTACCCTTGTATTGTGGCATTATTCATGTCATTAAATAAATAAAAGCAAAAAAGAAATGAGTAAGTATAATGTGGAATATAATATAAAAATTAAAAACAATTAGACGCTATGACATATGCAACAATTACATTTATAAATGTTAAAATATCTGCAAGTCCAACTAGACATTGTATTTAAAACAGTATGTCTAAATTAGTTTATTAGTTTACTTATTATTTAGTATGTATAAATTATATAGCTCCAGCCAAAACAAAAAATAAATAAATAATTTCAGAACAATTCTTTTGTACATTCTGTGGCTCAGACCGTCACTTTGCTGTTTTTAACAAAACTGGTGTGTTGGTGTATCAATATAGCAGACAGTGCTATGTAATAATGGAAATAAGGATATACAGATTGACAGCGTCACCTGCACACTAACTTGTTAGAACTTGCTACAAGGCTGGCATGTTTTTATGTTTTCCCAGAGCACATGAACGCAGCATTAATACACTATTGTACCCTGCTCTCACCTGAACTCTTCGTAGGAGCCCACTTTCTGGCTCACAGCTCTCAGTTTGGCAGCGTTCTCTCTCTGGTATTTCTCATCTGCGTTTAGTGACCGCCGTAGTTCTTTCTCCAGAGCCACAAAGTCAATCACATCACGTGCTGGGGCCGACATCACCTGAAAGCAAACAAAAAAGACAGAAACAAAAAGATTGACATTTAATATATCAACATAATATATCAACTAACTTTTTGTTTTTTGTTTAATTATTAGAATAGACCAGAGGCCACCAAATTGTAGACCATGATGTTAGTGATCTCCACGCTATGACACTTGCTCAATAACTTAAAAGTCAAATGAATTAATGTTTTTTTACATGGGTTATTTTCCAGTTCCTCCAGTTGTCTAAATAAAGCTGATCTGTGATTAAATTAAATAAAAGTAAGTAAGTGAATGTATAAAAAGTCAGAGGTTGTCCAGTTTACTTTGACATGTTTGAAGTATGTTATGCTTTCCAAAATACTATAGGTAAATAATAAACAATGTATTTTGCATTATGCTGCAGATACACAATTAGACTAAAAGTAGGGCTGTGCAACACAAGAAGTTGCTTCTATCTGAATTATGTTATGGTCTCCCATGTGACAGAAAGTTACTTTGAAAATAAATGTCCGTTCAGAAACTTAAATAAAACTGAAAGGTGTTATGTGATAAAACGTTCAAAAATACCAGGTTCATTTATTAATGTAGCCCTGGTTCAAATTTATATTTGTTGCTTTCTTGTTCCATTAACCTGTTTAATCCTTTGTTGAGAGACATTTCAGATTTGTGCTCATTATAGCACACAAACTAAGAAAAATGCTGCAAAGCAATCTACAACTTGAGAATGTTTATTCAAAAGCCGTCCTAAAAGATGGTTTGGGGTTAATTAAAGTTTGGTTGGAGTTAGATATATAATGAGCTAACTAGTTAGCTTGCTAACTACCTCTTACCTAGGGTTAACTAACTAGCTTACATGAATAAAATAAATGTAATGTTGAACCAAGTTTAAAAAGTAGCGTTACGAACAATACTAAACTGAAATTAAATACTGATTAATAGCGCTGTTTAACTCGATGTGAAAGCCTTAAGAAAATGAAAAATAAAGTCTGTAGCTCACCTCGATTTCTTTTATTCCTTGTTTTCTCAGAGTTTTGTACGGACCGCTGCACTGGCGCTAGTGACCCAGCCGCTAACACTGTCTCCATGGCAACAGGGGGACCACAGCGCATGCGCGGCCCGTCGTTCGTTTGACTAATGATTTATTACACAATAGCTCTATTATTTGCAATGAACCCCTCTTAGTGCCAAAAGCCAAAAGAATGCTTATATTTATATTTAATAAAGACACAAAGCATTTTAACACTTTATCTCTAAACTAGTACTTCTATCTGGATCTACTTTTTGCATTGTGAAGAAAATAAAGTAATTTCGGGTAAGTAAAAATAAGATCCGCCACAGTCTTTGAATGTAAAGCATGTATAATCCTTTTCTATGTGGCTTCTGTGAAAATTCTGGGGTTGCACTCGTGAGAATTTTTGATGAATATAATAAAGGATGTGAGTGCAGGTGTTGGTGGAAGTATCAGGGAGGGTTTCCTCCTCTGCTCTGACAGACATTTCCACCTTTTCACTGCTTTCAGATGAAAAATCCCTCTGATAGGGTTATGAATAAAGACCAGATCAGGGCCTCATCCTGTCATCCTTCAGACAGAGACATGATGGATGGTTGCCATGACAACAGGGCGAGGAATCCTTGAACCTGCTAGTCTGAGAAAGGAAGTGCAGATGGGGTTTTGTTGGGACAGGCCCGTCGTATCTGTTTTCTGGTGATGAGTGAGGCCCGATCACTTCTCAAAAACTTGACAGTCAGCGGTGCTTCCTGTGGGAAATGCATGATGGGAAATGAACGAGATAGAGTATGAGGACAGAATGGGTCAAGGCCCACTCAAAATACAATGATTTGGCTAAGGGTTTTTGGGTTGGTCAAAGACAATTGAACATCTCCAATGCATTACCATCAAGGCTTAATTTATGAGGAATCATCCCAAATAGGGTCCAGCACTTATTTGACAGGATTCAATACCTCCTGATGCACTTTTATTTCCAGAGGGAGTTCATGTGGCCTAAAAATCTGATCTATTGTTTTTGAATAAATCCAACTCTGATTTATGCAGGTTGCACAAATTGCCCACTGGTCTGTTAAACAGGCGGTTTACTTACAAAATATATCTATTATGTAGCCATGATAGCAATATACGTTCTGTGACTTTTCTTCCTGCTTGGAATTACTATTGGTGATCAGGGGTCACATTCATGCAGGGGCAAATTTTAAGGTGTGTTTAAGGTCCACCTGGGATCCTCATAAACACTAAACTGGAGACACATACGGCATTTTAATGATAAATTTGTGCATTTTGACAAAGAAGAGAACGATTACAGATGTATTTAACTGGAGGCGACAGCAGGGATGAACAGCACAAGACAAATTTCACACTTGTGGGACAGTAAAGTTTATCTTAATGTTGACATTCATTCACTAGGGAGAATTTACACTCTCTAGTTCATGTACACATGCCTAAGTTTGGATGAGGGGAGAGACAAAGTGCCCCGAAAGAACCAAAAGGACTGACAGGACATGCAGACTTCACACAATCCCACAGACTTCTGATTGTATTGTGTCTTCCTAATGTTTTATTGTGTTTTATTTGCCTACACAACTAAGTCATCATTTTGGATGCTAACAGGATTGGAAACATATGCTCATGCATGTTACAAGCTGAATTCAAAGTCTCATGTCTCATTACTACACGAACAGCAAAATAAAAGTCACACCTCAAAAGTGCATTTTCTTTTTTCTCTTTGTAGGCAGGCTGTCCATGCTGAATACTTCTGTGTTTCTATTGATCTAGTGCTGATATACAGATACCTCAGTTTAATCAGTTTGTCTGTCAGTGTGTATTATTTAGAGTCTGTCTGCAGATCGGAAGCAAACTCCCTCTGTTTAAATGTGGATCATCAACACAAAAAACACTTATGCCCACACACGCTTTAAGTGCATCTTTTCCGGGGTTGATTACTCTAATTACAAGGAAAAATGACACGTTGCTTTTCCATCTCCGACTAGTTCTGACAAGACAAAGATGAACACATCACAGAGCTTCATGAGGTCCTCCAGCAAAAAAATTTTACACTGCTGTTTCATTTGAACACCTCAAAAACATAATACATTTCAAATATACAGCATGTCCACCATTCTTATCACAGTGATTAGCTAAAGTGAAAGAGCAGGCCTGGGCCAGTCCCATTTCAACATATATAAATATCACACAGTGGTTATTATATGGTAATAACATAATATTAATGACACCTTTATTATTACTGTGCCAACACCAACTTCTAATCTCTGTCTTTTGTTACATTGTTCTGAATATCTTTTGCCTTTTAAAGTTGACAGTATAATTACTTTGACCTTTGTAACCTTGTTGTAGTGGCACATGAGACCAGCAGGGAGCGCAGTCACGGAGCACCAGGGGACAGTGTGGAAAACCGCTTTAACAGATGAGGACCAGTCGCCAGGTTGACGCTGGAAAACTGGCTCTATTTTTAGAGTCTGAAGTGCAGCAGACCAAACCCTTAGCAGTTCACCTGAAACAACCCTCGAGATCCACATCTGTGACGTGGAGCCCCCTGTCAGAAATTAACTTCATCAACTCCAACAACTTTTCATCAAAACTGTGACTTGACTTGAATTATTTCTAGCCTCAGATTTTCACTTCATACTTTCAAAACCTTTGCTTCCAATTCACTGGTAAACAGTTAAATCTGGTGAAAACTGTCTGTGCTGTCTAGTGTTTATCCTTTGTTCCAGTTTTTCTCAACGGCTTTGGCACATTTTTTGAAACAGTTTAACATTCCTCTAAACTAAAAGTACAGTTTAATGGTTCATGAAAATTCTTCAGCATTTTTGCAAAATTTACCCAAAACATTTAGTTAAATTATAAAATAACATTGTCAGTAAGTTTATCAGAGCCAGAATGTAAAGTTGTCTTGTAACTGTTTGAGCCTGAGTGAAATGTAAAGATGTAAAGCAATTTCATTGTTGTCACAAATTGACAACAAATGATCACAAAGATCACATCCATGTTGAATATTAATATGATTAGTTTAACTCCTTGCATTTGGCCACAGACGAAACACTGAGCTCACATTTACACACACCAAGAGAAATGTTCATGCAGTAAAGTACATCTGGTGTTTGTCTTCATTTATTTGTGATGTTGTGATGTCAACAACGTCTGATCACATCTTTGATGGTTCTATAAATTCCAGTAAAATATAAAAAAAAATCTATGTCTGAATTGTTTTAAAAGCTGAATTAAGATTTTTTCCACATGTCGTCCAAATGGTGCAACAATGGACGTTATAGATTGTGGTCGTCACAATTACACTGAGTCAAACATACTCTAGTGATTTTTGTAAAAGATTGTACTTAGTCTTTGAAAAATTGTGCTCTCTCTTTTGAAAACATTCCTCAAAACAATGACATTTGTCTGCACAAGTGTCATGAGCCACATTGTTTACTGTTCAGAGATTTGGGCTCAGTGTTCAAAGCTCTGTGGCCCATGGTGGACAGATGAGCACATGGTGTACAGAGAAGGCCCAACGAGGAGGAGCGAAGATGTCGAGAGGGAGTTCAAGGCCCAAGAGGTCGGAGAGGGATGGTGGAGTGAGGTTATGGAGGGCTTTGTAGGTGAGGAGGATGATTTTGAAATCAATACATGTTTTGGCAGGTAGCCAGTGACGCTGCCGGAGACACAGGGTGATGTGGTTACTATGGAATCCGGGTTATGACTCCGGCAGCAAAGTTTTGGACCAATTGTAGTTTATGGAGGAGCTTGTGAGGCAAACCTGAGAGCAGTAGGCTCAGCTAAGAAGCTCCGTTTGCCGGTAAAGCTTGCTGGCTGCTCATGAAAACATCGAGGTGTAAACAGCAGATTGTGGCTTATCCATACAATAATGACATAAAGAGAAATGTTGTATTTCATTGTGTTGGATTAATAAACACATTTTTTTTAACATTCGATGTCTGTTCATGTAGGAATGTGAGTGATAGTTATTTTTTATTTATTGATTTATTTCCAGAGAGATGGAAGTCTTTGTGAGTCAGCTGACCTTGGAAAGACAGACTGATGCTTTAGGCCTCTGTCACACTGTGAGATTGTGGCTGTCAGTAATAAACAGCTAGGTATAGTCTCACAGTGTGACAGGATCAGAGTTGTACCACTAAACATTCTCTTGTCAGAAATTCAGGAACATTTCAGGATAAACCAGTATTAAATGACGATAGCATAATATTCTTTTAAGTGCTAAATACTTAAAGCTTAAAGCTGTCTTTGAATCAAACCTGTCCAAACTCTATTCCTCTCTAGTTTTCTCTCTTTTCCCACTTGGTCTGACTCTGGAAATAACTGCAGGATCTCATTGACCAGGTGAGGTCGCTGTATTTTGATGTGCAAATGTAAAGTATGATTTCATAAATAAAATGAAACCCTTTTGAATATGTGAGGTCTCTGTCTCGCTCAGTCTGTAAAACTCTTTATGTTCCCTCCTGATAAACACTCCCAGTGAGGTGCCGATCCTTCACTGGGACCAGCCGCAGCTGTGGGGAAACAGTCAGATGTAAAAACAGTTTGTGGCTCGCAGGGCTTTCCCACTAACCACATGGACAGTGAAAATGGTGCATGTGGTTCCCCTGCACCCTCAGGCAACCCCACTGACCTCAAATGACTCTGACTCCAGGACTTTTCCAGGACTCTTCAGGACTCTCCAGGCCTACCACAGCTGCAGCTGCTATGGCTGCCCGCAGAAACCCTGCCAGTCCACACACAGCCTTCTGCGAGTGGGATTTTGACACAGACTTGGACAAATCTGTTTTCCAGTAAAAGCAGTGTAGTTAATGTAAAATTATTAAAGGACTGGAGCAGTTCTTCTAATAAGAGCTGCAGTAATTGCAGAGATTCCTGAAAATTCCCAGGATTTAAAGCTGTGGTGTAACAGAGTGATCCTGGCTGCTTATACAGTGGTGGAAAAAAGATTTTGGACACCCCATGCATTTGTGAAATACTGCATTAAGAATAACTCTTAGGTCTTCAAGTGCATTTTTTTATTTTGTAAAAATGCATTTATTTTGTCATTATATAACTATATTATTTATTATTGTGTATATTTTTTGTTCAGTCTTGAAACACATTCTCTGTTATATGTTGATTTTTATACCATGTTGAGAGCTAGTTTTGTTTTTCTTGTAAACAATAAACAAAACAAAAAAATTATTTGTATTTGTTTGTGTCTGTCTGTCTAATGCAGCCACACCTTTTGAAACACAAAAAAGATTGATAATATTTGAGTTTTGGGTGTCTGAAATTTTTTTTCCACCACTGTATTCATTTTAAAACGAAATCCGAACCAATTCACCATGTCAAAATAGTAATACGAGCTTTCCTTAAACTTTTAGCTCTGAGATAGTCTCTGATCGATGAAGGTTTAAGCAAGTGTGTACAAAGAAGACAGTAGATCTATTTAGCAAGTGTACAAATAGCTATTTAAAGCAACCCTGCATAACTTTTCACCAGCAGAGGGCGCAAATCCTTCTCTGTGCAACCCTACTGTCAGCATCCACACTGTTTGTTTACCAGTAGAGACGTTTAAGATGGCAAGTTTGGAAGAAAGAACCTATCTTCTGAAACAGTAGGGTCATTTTAGGGTCCCTTATATTGGCCTATTTTTATAACTACATGCATAGTGTGGTAGGGCAAATCTCTCCCCATATGCCACCATCCCAGTAAGATTTATATTGTATCTACAAACACTTGAATAACACTTGTATGACGTCACTGTTTATGTAGCAGAGGGCGCTCTCCTGCTCACAGCTCAGTGGAAACACAAGCCTCTGTAGGTTACCTGTACCAAACTGTGCTGTACCAACCTGACATGTACTGTACCAGTCAGAGAAAATGTTTCTTTACAGGTTCCATTTTAGTCAATTCAAAGTAAGAAATAAACAAACCCACTTCTGCACCCTTGTTTTAAGTCAGCCATGGTGCAATAAGACAAATCAGACATCACCAGTCGAAGTGAAGTTTGTTTAAACGATTCGGCAGACAAAGAAGCGTTCACTGACACTGGGAGGCCTCAGTGTTTATAGTGGAGCCGCGGTCACTGTAAGCAAACCACGCCACGTCAGCTCCACCTGTTTAAAGACGATGACTACGGCTTCCTGTTTACCTCATGCTTCCCTCAGTTCAAATCTTGAAACCACTTTAAGGTCGTCACCTTCAGTTTCCCTTCATAAACCTCACAGCTTTATGCTTTGAGAACAGAGATTTCACATTATTTGGTGGGTAATAAATGTGGCGTGATGCTGCATTTACTGTCAGGTGGAATATTGTGAATGATCCTCTTATTACTCTTTTACAGCTGATCTATACACAAATCTATACAGTGCTGCTGCCATCCAGTCTTTTATATCCTTTTGACTTCTCTGTAAAGCACTGATTGAAAGAGATGACTTGATACAGTTACAAACATGTTTTTACATTATTGCTGTTTAAAATGTTTCTGTTTTTCATTTCAGGTACACTTACAAAAAATAAAAATTGATTGAGCTTTTGAAAAATAGAACCCATTAGTAACATATGACATGAAAAGAGGACTGGGCCTAAAATACAGCTTTGTGGGCCCCCACAACTGAGGAGGGCTTTTTGCTGAGTGTGGGCACAGATGCAAAGAGAAAGTTTTTTTCTGTCAAATATGACTGAAACCACATGAGGACAGTCCCTTTAATGCCTACACATGATTCAAGGCAAATGCAGAATTTGATGATCCACTGTGTTGAAAGCCTCTGTCAGATGTAAAAGCACTAGCACAGGATGGTGACTCAAATCAATTGTTAAAGGAAGTCAATAAAAACTCTTAAAAGCAGTTTCAGTACTGTTGCAATAATTGAACCCAGGTCACTTAAGTGTGAACACTTTTGATTGAACACTTTTGACCAGTGAGACTAAATGGGTTTTGTGATTATAATACATTAATACGGTAATACATTGACAAATATACAAACAAATGTATTTCAGCATTAATTAGTTGCTGAAATTGTTAAATTAGCAAAATTAAATATCAAGAAATTGTGGGTCTAATCTGTCCCATAGTAATCTGTCTAATTTAAGCCAATCTGCTGTTATTTAATTTAATCACTTGAGCGCTGTACAATAAAGAGAAATTAAAGTAAAAGTGGGGTGTTTCACAATGTGGTGAGTCTGCTGATGTCATAATGTCACACTATAATGTCCCTGCTGATGTCGTAATGTCACAATATCATGTCTGTTGGTGTCATGATGTCACACTATAACATCCCTGCTGATGTCATGATGTCACACTATAATGACCCTGCTGATGTCATAATACCCCAATATAATGTCTGCTGATGTCATAATGTCACACTATAACGTCCCTGCTGATGTCATAATGTCACACTATAACATCCCTGCTGATGTCATAATGTCACACTATAATGTCTGCTGATGTCATAATGTCACAATATAATGTCTGCTGATGTCATAATGTCACAATATAATGTCTGTTGATGTCATAATGTCACAATATTATGTCTGTTGATGTCATAATGTCACATTATAATGTCTGCTGATGTCATAATGTCACAATATTATGTCTGTTGATGTCATAATGTCACAATATAATGTCTGCTGATGTCATAATGTCACAATATAATGACCCTGCTGATGTCATAATGTCACATAATAATGTCTGCTGATGTCATAATGTCACAATATAATGACCCTGCTGATGTCATAATGTCACATAATAATGTCTGCTGATGTCATAATGTCACAATATAATGACCCTGCTGATGTCATAATGTCACATAATAATGTCTGCTGATGTCATAATGTCACAATATAATGACCATGCTGATGTCATAATGTCACATCATAACGTCTGCTGATGTCATAATGTCACAATATAATGACCCTGCTGATGTCATAATGTCATACTATAACGTCCCTGCTGATGTCATAATGTCACAATATAATGTCTGCTGATGTCATAATGTCATACTATAATGTCTGCTGATGTCATAATGTCATACTACAATGTCTGCTGATGTCATAATGTCACACTATAATGTCTGCTGATGTCATAATGTCACACTGTAATGTCTGCTGATGTCATAATGTCACACTGTAATGTCTGCTGATGTCGTAATGTTACACTATAATGTCTGCTGATGTCATAATGTCATACTATAATGTCTGCTGATGTCATAATGTCACACTGTAATGTCTGCTGATGTCATAATGTCACATGAGAGCCCAAACAGAGCACTGAGAAGTAGTTAACATACCTTCTAAAGGTTTTGGGCCTTTTTGAACAAAATAGATTTTGCTGTATTTTTAAATTAAAACATCATCATATTTTCACTGGGTTTGTTCATAGATAACAGCATGTCCCTGCAGGGTTACTATAGCTGTTCACATGCTCTAAAAAGGTGGAGTGAGGTGTGGAATTGCAGTCTGCACTTTGGCCACAAGTCATGTTCATGTTGCCAAAAAAGACCAAAAACAACACACCCCACCTTCAATCCAAATGTAATGAGACCAGAATCCTGTTGAAAAGCAAAGCTGAAGTTTATTTCTGCCTAATCCTAGCAGAGTTTGTTTTGATGCTGTTGTAAAAATAGCTGCAAACACAAACAGTATGTGACAGACTGCATATTTTCACTCACAGAGTGCTCTTCCCTGAGAGGTAGACGGCTCATTAAAGTGCTTTTAAACCCACATTTTGCAGAGATTGTTCCCCCGCTGCTCCATTTACCCCTCGGCTCTTTCATGTTGCTTCTGTCAGTCGTGTGCTGAAGCTGCGAGCGCACTTTACTGGGTTTATAGGTGTATAAATGGTGTTTTAGAGCAGTTTGGAAAGCATCAGTGAGTCAGAGGGCTTGGCTGGGTCTCGGCTGTGGTCTCTGCTGGAGGTTTGGCTCGTAAAGCTCAGATCTGTGGGAGGTGAATCGCGTATATCCTGACATGAGACGGATATTTCAACTGATTTCACAAACTGCTGACGCCTGCAGATGTTTGCTGTGTCTGATGAACTCTGAGCTTCGAGACCCCTTTCTCAACTTTGTTGTGAGCACACATTCCAATTTCAAATGTTCAGCAGAAGAGTTTTCTTTTTTTCATAAATCAAAGAAAGTTTTTATTTTTACCACCTGGCCGTTTGTTCATGGTGTACCTCGCCTCAGGCCCAAAGCAGCTGAGATAGGCTCCACCCACCCACGACCCCCCAACGGGACCAAGAGGTAGAAAATAAATGAATGGATGAATGAATGAACATGTAGAGACATGGATCAACAAACATGTAATCCAGGAGTTACATGAGGACAGTGTTCTCAAGGCAATGTTAATTTTCTGCGTCCCTGGAAAAATGTGAAATGTTAGTCTGTGTTACTGTCACTTACTTTACTCATTTCTGGGTGAATTCCGTTATAAAATTGGTTTCTCATGTCTATTGGTTTTATTGCAATGAACCCCATGACAATCCATCTGTGTATTACTTAAGGATATTGGCTCATTTCTGAACAGCTCCCTTACTAGACTCCAGAGACTGTTCATGGCTAACACACACAGTCTTCAGTGTGAGAAAATGTTCTTAGGCACCACAGCATTGAAGTGTATGCTCCATTTGAGTAGTGGGAGTCTGTGTGTGAGCCTCAGTGGCTTTGTTTAAAACATCCAGCATCGTGATGAGAGGTGGGAGTAACACACATGTATTATTTCATTCATATCACAATATGTTCTTAACAGTAATGAAAAGTGTCTGTGGACACCACATGTCTTTGGACATCACATGACAGTTGTGCATCTGATGCTGGAAGTGTTGCAGTCACAGGATTTGACAGCTAAAATGAAACAAAAAACAGAGTCTTGGCTTAGTCTATTCCCATCTCACATGTGCCAGCGCTCCACTGTGAAACCGCTTTAAAGAAAACCCAATCCCAATGGACAGAAAGGAGAAAAGTCCGGTGTCAAAGTGTTCAATGGAAGAATTTTTTGCAAATTCTTTATCAAAGTAACTTGACTTTCATTTGCTTTATCCATGTGTCCAGATGAAGTCATTATGTCAGAATTTGTTGACGTTAATGATGATGTCATAATGTAACACTGGTGACTCTGATGATGCCATAAAGTCACACTGTAAGGATGTCATAAAGTTGCATTGTGGTGTGTTGATGTCAAAATAAGAAATTAATGACTTTAGTGATGTTATAATGTCACATTGTACTGACTCTGATGATGTCATAGTGTTTACTCCAAATGAAATGACTGAAATTGCAAACAGTAGATACATTTTTTTTTTTTTTGAATTGTTTGTAATTGAATTGTTACCAATATCCCAACTTTTGGAGATGTTTTGCTACCCACAAAAGCTATGTTTTGTTTTTTCATTCATCTAAAATCTGAGAAGACAACTAACAGTTAAAAAAATGCGCCTATTTTGAATCTTTGCTGTTGCTACAGTTGAATATTTCCCTATTGTATTGAGTGGTGATGTCACAGGTTGAAATTACCCCAGTGATGTCGTAATGTAACACTGTGATTTAATGATGTCATAATTGCTGATCCAGAAGATTTCTCAGTAACAACAATGACCTGATGCACCCCAGACCACCTTCACAGTCTAAATGTCTTACTCACAATGTCATCAAACACAGTGGCTTTAAACTTTGGTAACAGTTGTATCATGTTTATAGATTGATAATAGATATCTGACTGCGTTTCATTGTTATTCACAGTTATTCCTCCAGACCAGTAAACTTGATTGTTCGAAGCTCCGTAGTTGGCCGAGGCTGTGCTGCTCTGAGTCCTGAATGGATTTATAATGTGGTAAAAACACAGGCGCTGTATGTGAGAGGGGGAGGGGAGCGGAGGCAGTAATGACTTCCAGCTGCCGGAGGCCAAGCAGAGGAGGATGTTTGATTTCTACACAGTAAGAAACTCTGACCTGCTGAGGCCAAAAAATACAAAAGACACGTTAAACGCTGAACTCCCACCTGAACTCTGACTAAATATGTCAACTCACAGTGCACTTACCAAAATAAGACACACTAAAACTGTACTAGGAGAGAGGCACAGCAAAAAGTGACTGCAACCATTTCTACACAAAGCATTGTCAAATATACGAAACAATGTCTACAATATAAAGACTTTTTTTTTCCAAAACCTGAAATGTTAAACTGACTGTGAACCACTTCATTTTGTTTGCTTAAGTGAAAACAAAAATAGCGTTGAACTCAGTTGGAGGCGTTTTTGTCATACACAGACTTTTTTGTTTCTTCTTTTTAGATCCTTAAATGGATCTCAGCAGGACTAATGCAGCAAAACCAAGCCTGAAACTAAATCCAAATGGTGTGGCAGGCTAAGAACAAGAGATCACATGCACGCCTTACACATATGAATCAGATGACTCTATTGAACTTCATGTCCAAGGCTGAGAATAACACACTTTGGTGCTCATTAAACAGGCTTACAGAGACTTAATATCAAGGGGAAAAAAAGAGATTAACACAAGATACAGTCAATGGGAATGTTCACTCCTGAATTTATTTTGCCCCATGCCCTTACTGCAAAAAGACAAATACTGCATTCAAAGTACCACCCACAAACTAACGGGACATTCAAAATGAAACGGCTGAGTTACTGTACCATCTTTTTAACTCATCAGATATCAGCTTGTATGAGCAGACTTGCAGGACTGTGTCATAGGTATTCTCTTATTTAGGCCTCAGTTTACTTTACATGCTGTTAATCAGTGAATCAGAACATTTAAGATTTGCTCTAGCTGTTATAAACTTTCAAATGAACCATAAAACAAGTTTACAAGGTAACAGATCCTCATTTTCTCAGGTGAAGACAAGAGTAAAAGATTTTTGTTACTCAGATGCAGCAGCAGATAGTGAGGGCAGTGGAGAGTTCTTCAGTCTCAGTGTTTTAGCCTCATTATTCTGGCTTCAAGGCTGCCTTCTGTCTGAGGGAGGGGTGTGAACAGTCAATGTGCTGGTAGGATGGATCCTTCTTGATGGAGGTGGCCCTGCTCCTGCACTGGCTGATCCAAATGTCCTCCAGGGAGAAGAGGCTGCTGTTTGTTATATAACCCTATGCAGATTCCTCCTGTTTGCAGTAGAGCAGAACATACCTCACCTATATGTTTTATGTTGTCAGTTGTTTCATAAGAACTAGCACAAAACCTGGTCAGTTTAAAAGAGGTGGGTTAAGCCCCTGTCACATTTCAAAGAACTCTTCTATTTTGACTATTTCCATCTAAATCTAAAGAGATAGCCTTTGACTTTGTTTCTACCATATTTAAATTGGAAGCAAAAATATAGATTAATAGAGATCACAAGTGTCCACTTACACATAACTTGTGTATCTGGACAGAAATACAGAGGTTAGGAATCCAAGTTCAACAATAGACCCTTTCACTAGTGATGTCATCAATAAGTGCATACCCCTGAGGGTGACGAATGTACTGGACTTTTCCATTCATTTTAATGAGGGAGCAAACTTGAACAAAAATAAAACGTTTCTAGACGACCAACTGACTGGTTGTTTTCTATGGTTGATGAGTACAATACAACAGTGCAAAAAAAAATCAAGTGATATGTTATGATAGCAGCTAATTACTTTGTTGATTACCCCAACACAATGGTGCAATTGTCTCACTAGCCTAATATGGAGCTAGATGTTCTCTCCCAAAGAACTGCCATTAAACACGTTCATGTTGGACATTTGCCAAAACCATCTTGTTTATGCACAATTTAGGATTTTTGCTGGCTAATGCTAATTCTGCTATTGAAAATATATTGCGCTTGGCTTCACTGATGGCACCTAGATGAAAGAGGTCTGTAAGTTAAAAAAAAAAATAGAAAGTCTGGGTGAGGGGGGTTGAGCATGTGCAGCAGGATGGATGCTGCACATATGTGGCCCATGTCCATATCAGTTTGAGAGGAACCAACATTTTGCAGCCGTTTTTTATTGTGAACACGTCGGTTTGTAATTAAGTTAGGTAACCACTGCCATCATCTTGGTGTGAAAGATGCATATATGTATTAGGATGTTACACTGTGCAATATTTTTGTAATGTGAATCAACTACACCGCGCGATTAGAGAATGAAAAGAAATAAAGAGAATGTGCTTCTTCTCCTGCAGTGATCAGTTTGTCCTTTTTGTGCTTTGTTTGTCTAGCTGTACTGTTTAAATGTAGCTTCCATTGGGTTCTGTTCAGCTTTAAATGTCTATTTTTGAGTGTTTTTTTTACATGAGTTTGGATGAATGCATTTCATTTAGTCTAACTGAATAAAACAACATTTCACACAATGCCCCTTTAACTGTTTAAACATGGCTGAGTTCCTCTGCTGAAAAGTGCTCCGCCGCGCCCACAGCTGGTTGTGTGCATTTCAGTGAGTCACTAAGTGCAAAAGCTAAGTGTTTGAGTTTCAGGATCTTCTTCGCAGCAGCTCCAAGTGGAAAGAAAAAGGATCCTGGAGGATGTAAAGTAAACAATAAAGGAGGGGAGCTGCGTGGCGGAGGGTGAATGGGCCGAGTGGAAAAAGCAACGTGAGGGTTAAGGGGCCCCCAGGTATGCTCTCCACCCCCCAGCGCCTGTTAGCAGAGTTTAGATTAGCCGTGGCGCTGTAGACTCAGACTAAATATGAAGAGCTGGTGTTTAAAGATGGACAGTTGGAGCCGGAGAAAACATGGCAGCGTTTCACTCCATCAGTGCCCGCTCCACAGAGACTGAACATCACCTGTGACTGGTGTGATAGCACTCAGGTTTGGTGTCAGGGATGATTTTACAACCACTTTTTATTGCTCTTGGTCTTGTATCAAATGCATTATTACTTAGTCCTGTCTTTGACTCTGTATATTGATCTTTAAACCAAGAGGGGCCTCAACTGATTCATACACATTGTTGTTGTTGTTGTTGTATGAATTATGTATTGTGAATGAAGGCATGACTCCAATGGGCCACATAATGGAGCTCCTCATTATGTAACATCACTTGGTTTCAGTTAATGCAGCCTTCACTGTAAAGTGATTCTCCATTATTGTTACTATTTTCTTTGTATTGGGACCACATGTTTCCGATTCATAATGATAATTTTACTATTTGGACACATCTGATGATGTCAATGTGGTGATCATAATTGTTATTTTGTAAATCAAGTCAAATGAAGGGAAATTAACTGTCACTGTTGGTTTAATGCTTATATTCAGGAAGAATAGTTGAAAGAACAGTTTCCACATCTACAGTTTGTCATTATGACCTCATCGATTCTTTTGCTTTTTTTCCCACATTCCTTTATTGAGCAAGGGTGATGAATGTTACATTGTGGTGACTGATTATGTAATCAAGTCACATTGTGGACCCTTATGATAATGTCATAATGTTACACTATTGTGACATGACATTCTTTACAAAAAAAATGTCATAACGCAGATTGTAATCAGATTTTTGAATCATTAGAATTCGTTGATAAATGTAAAAATTCAACATGTTTTCGTGAACTGATGAGAAGCAAATAAATTTTGTGTGACGTCAGAAGTTTTATTCATATTACACTGCATTTTCTCAGATGACTTCATAATGTCACATTGCGATGATTTAATGATGTCATTAAGTCACACTGTGGTTAAGATTTCCGCCCAAATTGAACTACAATACATTATTACATTGCATTTCAAAATATGTGACTTTTTCAAAACCCAGGACTTTGAGCTCTGAGCAAGTTTGTGTTCCAAGAGAAAAACGCAGATGTTTGGATAATAAAAAGCTTTAGGATAATTGTATATGTGTGCTTTTAAAAATATTTACCATTTTCATCTATTTTGTTGTAGCTTCTTTAAATCACAACCAGGCGCAGTTCTTATCTAAACATAAAACTCACTTTTATTGTTGTAGTAAACTTCTACATCATTGCTTTGATTTGTTTTGTTTTTTTCTAAATGAAAGCGACATAAATTAAAAATTGAATGTTAAATATGCAGAGATAATATTTGTAAAGTAAATATGATTTCTAATTTTTTTCTAACTTTTGGGACATTCACATTGTAGTGTACTTATGCACATTTCTGGAGACATCACATTAAGTACGGGAGCTGGGGCTATGACTACAACACTCTCTGTGCATGATCTTTAAAGTTAAAATGACAGCGTCCACGTGATGTGAGTGTAGCTGTTGGTTGTGGTGAACAGCTTTGTGTCATCACCTGTTCTGCCTCTTTCTGCTGATGAAACCCAGTGTTTCCACGGCCGCTCTGTGCGCTACACTGAGCCTGTTGTCACATGTCTTCACATCTGTTCAACAAGCATTCTGTGTGGCACTGTTTCTATTAAAGCAGTAAAGCCTCAAATTCCTGACCCACTTTCCATCACCTCATATTTCCCAAAACCATCCTGAGATTTCCAAAACACTTCAGTACATTCCTACTTGTTAATAATGACATTGTATTGTATTGAGGGGTCTGTAATAAATCACTGTCTCCTGTGTGGAATATGCCATTTATCAGCTTCAATAGACAGCGTGACAATAGACAAATATACATACCATTATACATAGACTGCTGCTAGACCACATAGAGATAAAGTAACCCCTTTATTATTATGTAATTACACAAACTGTAGTTAACTCTGGTTTATTTCAAGGTATTAAATCTCTTCTTTTATTCCCTGATTTCAAATTACTGTATAAAGCTCTGACATTTCCTACATTTTGTCAGGAAAGCACTACGTATGAATGTGGATTTGTGATATTAAAAACATCCTACTTTAATTCGGCTGTGGTGGTCAGTTCAGACCAGGTAAGGTTACACAATGCTATTGATTTGCTCATATCTCTTTATTTTGCATTTATAGCCGTCCAGGCCTTCAAAACCTGACTCTAAAAAGTAAAGGGCTTTTGTAACGTACCTGTGTTGTAGTAGAGTCTTCAGTTTTCAAGTCCAAGTCACTTTTGAGTCCTCAGTGTTCAAGTCCTGTTGTTCAAGTGAGTCCAAATCATCAAAGACGAGTCTGAATTGGGTCATTGTCACGTAAAGTCCAAGTCACCAGAATTAGTTAGAAGCTCATTTCATGTAGACCTAGAAATTATGGCAATTTACACACTTTTTGGCCATTATCACACAGAGAGAGTTGCTAGACAGGAAACAGAGAGAGAGAGTGATGACCAGAAGGAAACAGACCCAAGCCAGAAGTCAAACCCAGTGAACCCCCAAAGCATAAATTTTATATTATTTATTTATTCAAACCCCCTCACAGAAGAGTGTAGTGTAAACTGACACTTTTCTCAGTTACTTTTTGATTAAAGTCAATCTTTCTGGTTGGATCTGAGACCAAGCTCAGTCCTAAATGCTTCCATTAAGCATTAGGTCTGCCTCAAGGTGCTGCTCAGTGCCTCTTATATTATTACACGCCTATTAAACACTGACAGTAAAGTTCTATACAAACTAATCTCTGCAATCCTTCCACACTCCTCTGAACTTACTGTCTGACGTATCTTCATAACAGAACAGGGAAAAGCCACTCGTGAAACCATTACTTTTGGATGCCTAACATGCAAAAAAATATATAATAAATCAGTCTTATGGCATACAATAAAAAAACAATCAGGAACTATTACTATACATTCTTTATGAATATACTGTGTTCAATTCAGTAACAAAAATAAACATTTCACAAGACTCTCCAATAAACCGAAAATACCCTAACCTCCACACTGACCTCTGATGACCTTTGAACCCAGTAAGGTCTTGGCATCTTAGGTTTGTGCTTTTATACAGCAGCAGTAATATATAGTTGTCTTTGGAGCATGATTGGCCATTCAGACAAAAGAACAATCAGCAGAATCTTATCATAAAGACGGACGTGAGCATATAACATCTCAGGCCTATCAGATCATCAGAGGCACTGCTAAATGAAGACACATGAGACACACAGGGCTCCTCTACTTCCTCTCAATTACACTAAAGCTTTCCCATCACTGTTATTTAATGATGTGAACTTGAGGCTGTGTGACAAAAGCCCCGCCCCCTGCGCTCACCTGCGAAAGCTCTCAGGCATAAGGCCATAAAACAAACCATTAGGAGCCCGTCTGTCTCATACATCTCCATTCAGGATCGTACCACTGATGATGAGATAAGATTCTGCTATTGGTTCAGATGTCTAATCGTGTCTTAACATCTAAGTCAGGGGTGTCCAAACCCGGTCCTCGAGGGTCTGTGTCCTGCAGGGTTTATCTCCAACTCACCTCAAAACACCTGTCTGCAGTTTTCTAGTAAGCCTAGTTCGACCTTCATTTGCTGTGTTTGATTGGGGTTTGAGCTAAACTATGCAGGACACCGGCCCTCCAGGACTGAGTGTGGAGATGGTTAGTCTAAGCAAATCACACTCCAAAGAGTTCAATAGAGTTATCAGATATCAATGTGGAGAAACTTTTAAAGCATTTTTGGTTTGTTTGAGAGCCTCGTCAACTACATATTTATGTTATGTGTTCTCTAAAAATATGGTTTACAGTAGTCCCTCGCTATAACGCGGTTCACCTTTCGCAGCCTCGCTGTTTCGTGGACTGTTTTTTGTTCAATTTTGCATGCTTTTTTACAGAGTATGAATGCGCATTGTGTTCTGCGTCCTGATTGGCTAAGGGAGAACTTGCGCATTGTGTTCTGCATCCTGATTGGCTAAGGGACTGTAGACCATTGTCAATCAATCTCCTCTGTGCCGTGTCTCCTGTACAGTACAGAATGCGTTCGTCTTGCCAATTTTACATAAATGTTCGATTGCTAGCAGTGTGACTCTGAAGTGCTGTATGTTTGCTAGTTTTCTCCCCGACAAAACCCACAATGTCGACAAAACGTTCTGCACCGACAAAGGCACCTGCGATAAACGAGGGACCACTGTAATGGCATATTTATTTGACTATATATCGCTGAATGAGATAAAGTGAAATGAACTGATCTCAAACACATATCAAAGCTACCTCACGGCTCAGAGTTAGGGCTACGCACAGCTTCTAGTTCGAGGGCTGAAAGTAGGCACAGCTTCTAGTTCAAATTGTGCCTTCGCAAGCTTTAAAAATGAAGCCCTAGAAACTTAAAGGTTGCTAGTTCAATCCCCGCTGTCTTTAAAAGAGACACTGAACAGAGAGGTGCTCCACTGTCTGCAATAGTGGTTGAAAAAAAGGCCGTATTATATACACTATCCAATTTTATTTTTTCCATACCGGTCTCAACCCCACCACCAGCCCCAACAGCAACCCAGATACCTTTCCCCCTTTTCTTTGAAAAAGTAAAACTGGACCAATTTTTCCGTCATTATTCAAACAAAATAATAATTTAAAAAAAATAGTACTTCCCAGTACTTATAATGAAAACACCCATGGTATCTTTATTTTTATAAACTCAATTGCTTCGTTAACCATTCATTTAAATGAGGACCAAAATGGCTAAATAGATATAACAGTAAAAGGTATGGTCACTCAATGTAAGAAGCAATCAGTCTAATAATAGAAAGTGTCAAAACTCTCTCTCCGACTTATTCCTGGAGCAGTCACATTTATAAAGTGAGTCACCTCGTGTTCAAAGGCGCAGCAGCAAAGAGCAGTGTTGGCAGTGACAGATCGTCAGAGACAGCAGCCGTTTCCATTAAAACAGATGGAAACAAAGATAAGAGCCGACACCATTTATCGCTGTGGAAACTCCCAGAGTGATGTCAAAAATACAACGGTCCTCATGCTGCGTTGAGGGCCCCGTGTTTATTTATCAGAGGAATGTTAACAGTGACCTCATCCATCTCCACTTTATTGTCTCACGACGCAGCCTTAACAGTTTTAGAGCCGCCCTCCAGCCACACCTCAGCCTCAGCAGCGTATTACAATTCATCAGATACCACTGTTCTCTACTCTACTTCTGGAGATAAATGTTTTGAGCATTAAATTAGCCAAAGTAAATTCAAAACACTCAAAACACAGTATGTCTTTAAAGGTAAATATACATTTTGTTTAAATGAAAAAGATGTGAGATATGCAAACAATGCACAATTACATTAGAACTAAGTTTTTATTAGATATTTAAAGTAAAATTAAAGAGTCCCATGGGTGAATAGCCTGAAAAGTTACATAGTGTTGCTTTAAATTCTCTGTTCCTGTGGCTGCAGAGCTAGAATAAATCAAGATGGTGATAGAGATGACGAGGTACTGTCAGTTTAGTAAAGGTCTCAATAAACTGACGATATAAAAGATGTAGTACAGTTGCTTTGGGTGATTACCTCTGTTGCCTTGTGGCAAGCAGGACATGGGTTCAATGCCCAATGGGTACATACTAGTTAAGTAAAAGTCAAATACAGCAGCAGGCAGTTTATTTGGACAAAATAAGATTTAAAGATAAAATGCAACACCATACAAAGGGTTCATTTAAAAAAGGTGTTGAGTAAAGAGCAAATGACAAAAAGCTTTACTACACAGATTTCTGTTATAGTAACGTTGGATAATTAAACAAATCAATTTTTTTTCTTTTTTCTTTTTTTTTAATCATATCACTTCTTTAAGAATACAAAGGTTTATTATAAAGTTGCTAGATCAGTTGTAGCATTAGAGTAAACATGCATCACCCCAAACTTTAGTTCATTATGTAACAACAAATGTGCCAAATGTTTCTTAGCATAATATGAAATGGAACATGAGAGCATTAAGAATTTATTGACAATATTATTTTAATTTATTATTTAATATTATTTAACACTGGGTGCACGGTGGCCGAGTGGTTAGCGCTCCTGCCTCACAGCAAGAAGGTTGTGGATTTAATCACTCGACTTTTCTGTGAGGAGTCTGCATGTGCTCCCCATGTTACCATAGACTGGCCAGCCTGATGGCTTTCTCATTGTATTACATACAGAGAAATCAGTCTGGTAGTGCGGGACCATGGGCTGAACTAACGCTCGCTGAGTAAACTAAGTTGAGTTGACCAGTTGTCAACAAACCACAGCGTATACCAGCATGGCTAGTGGGAGAGAAGATGCTTCAGTGAATGACTTCTGTCGTTTTTGTCAGAAAAATCAGACAAATCTTATTTTCGATCGTAGTAAGCTCCCTAAACCTGTGTACTGTTTTGGTTGAAAAATTCCCACGCTCAATATGACGCAAAACAAAATCCTGCCTCCCTCGCTACGATTGGCTGGAAAGAAAGAGCCAGAGCAGCATAGGGAGCAGATTGGACAATCCTAGACTGACTTTCTTTGTATGTAATACAATGAGAAAGCCGTCTGGATGGCCAGGTTAATGTTACCATGGGTACTCCAGCTTCCTCCCACCGTTCAAAGACTTGCATGTACAGGTGAATTGAACAATCTTAGCCATTTTTCTTGGCCATTGTCCATCATGCACCCCGCGTCAGGCAGTAACCGCTAGAAGATGAATGAATGAATGAATTTACAACTTTCTGATGTGTTAATCACACAGTACACAGGTAACTATGAGTGAAACCCTGCTGCTTGACCCCTCCTCCTGCAGGGTTAGTCCTCAGGGAGTGGACTGAGCTAGACATGTTTAATACTGGTTGACCTCTGACCCTTGAGGGTTTGTCATATTTGGAAAGGGTCAACTGGAGACACACTGTGGAGACTCCTCTCTGCCACAATGATGTTTGTTTCTAAGACTGAATGAATTTACAATAGATTGAATTGAGTTTAGTTATTTGTTTTTTGGGGGCTGATTTGAGCCAAGATGATGAGTTTGTTGGCTTAAGTAAATTAAAAGTTAAGAAAATTGGTTTGGTTGAGTTGTCTGTGTTAGGTTTAGTTGTTTGGTTTGTTAAATTCAAATGAGCTTAGGTTGACTACATTATATTATGGATAGATTAGATTGAGTTGTGCTGGTTTTGTCTGATGGTTGGGTTAGTTTGAGGTAACAGAAGGAGCTTGACTGTGCTGCACAGCAAAATCTGTGGGTGTAAATTATATAAACACTTTTATGGTGATGAATGTAAGACACCATGACACAGGTGAAAGTGTGGTCTGCTATTCAATGCACTCACTCCCATTTACACAAAGTAAATAGACAGTGGTTAACCTGGTTCATAACTTCCTCTAGCTCAGTGTTCATGGTTTTTGACTGTAAATATTAAAGTAGTGTATCTAAATGGGGAAAACTAACCAATGCCAAGTGAGATCTGACAGGTTTGTGTTTGTGCAAAAAGGGGCACAACAAAGAAAACCCTGTCTTTAGTGTTGGGTTGAGTTAAATAAAAATGACACAGTAAAATTGTTGGACGACTAACGTTTAGCTCTTTACAAATGCAACCTTTTCTTTCCCTGAAGGTGAAAAATTAAAGGTGGGGATATTGTTCCTTAAGAATCACAATGTCTTCTGAGTCCTTCACTTTGTGCTGTAAAGTGGAGGGGACATTAGGTTGTAATGTAAGGATGGGCTTGTGGTCAGAGCAGATAATTAGACAGTGAACTATACTGCATGAGAGCCCAGCCTAGAGACGCTGTGGTGTGTTTACACGTGTGACAACATAAACAGTGCAGTGTAAGAAACAGTCAGGCTGTTAGACCTCTGCTCCTGGGATCACTGATGGCTCACTGACTTCCTTCCAGGTATGAAGAGGCGGCTATTAAAGTGTCATGCTAATGGGCACAGAAAGTCTTTTGCCTTGTTTCTTCGAAAAGAGTAATAGTTAGCTCAGTATGTGTCAGTTTCTATTGTCAAATTCCAAAAAAGCATATTTTACGATTAAACCCTTTGACTTTTTGTTTTAAGAATGTGGTTACTAAAAGGTTGAACTAAACAAAGCAGTCAATAGAAAATCCTTATTATATTTATGTTTTAACTTTATATTTCCAGCCAAGTGCCCACTGAGATTGTTATACTATTTTGCAGTAGACTCCTCTACACACAGGGAACCTATGTTTTTTGGAGGCTGGGGATCGAACGCAGGACCTTCTGGCCATTAGGCAGGGGTGTTAACCACTCTGCCACAGAGCCTCAGAATGGTTCTTCTAGTTAAGTCATATTTTGAGCAATATTTTTTAGATGAGTTATTACTGGGTGCCAAAAAGAAAATTGTGGAAAAGATTGACTTAAGGGGATATGATGTGTACTGCAGCTGAGCAGTAATCGAGAATCAAGATGAACATGGAAACCAAAACATTTGCAGCTGTGTGGTGAACATCACTCTTGGTCTTGAAAATTATACACTGTAACATTTACACTTAACCAGATCTCAGTCTCAACCACTGTCCAACCATGAAACCACCAAACAAGGCCTTCTCTTTCCTTCTCTATGGGTCTTACTCTCACAGCTTTATTTGCTATTTTACCAAGCGTTTGCCTTGAAATCAATGCACTCCCTTGCCCACAAACTGTTGGGATAAAATCTTGGATTTGCTGCAGTCAGTACAGAAGACCCAAAGATAATGCACAAGTGCCTTATCTACATACTACTTTTTGATGACAAGTGGCAAACAGTTTTAACACAATAAAAAGAGAAATGATGGACACTTGAACTTTTTGTAATGATTTTCAAAAAAAAAGGTGCATATTCTACTTGTCCTTAGAGAACCAAACACCATAAAATCAAAAACAGCACTGCTAAAACCATATAAAATGTGCCAGACAAGTGCAAAACATTCTTACAGTCCTGGTGAAGGATGGACCTAAAAATACCTTGTTTTTGGATTTGAACTAAATCTAGAGGCTGAACCACAAATGGAAATCCAACTCCCTCTGTCAGACTCTGGCAGTAAATAAATACTGTAGAGGGCTGTAAAATGGGAACTCCAACAGACACACACAAAGACAATGAGGCCAGTCACAGAATCACCTGTGTTTATGCCTTTTCTTAAACAGCCCTGTGGCCCTTCAGTAGGGCTCATTACCACATAGCACAATGTGTTCGCAAATCTTGCTTTAGTATCCAATCACTCAGTCACATATTAGTGCCAGATCTGAGTAGGCCCTTAGTTCTTCAGGATGAGTCATTAATCAAGAGCAGGTTTAAAAAGTTGATAAATGTCAGTATTAAAGCTTTAGTCAATAAATGTCTGCTCTGTTCTGTGTTGCTGTCATACTCTCCTGTACAGACAGAGTTTGAAAATACTGAATACAGTGACACATTTGTTTTCTGTATAAAACACTGGTTCTCAAAGTGTGGGGCGAGGACTACTGGTGGTACGCTAGATTTAAATTGAGTGTCTTTGGTGTTTTGAAAATCTTTTGTGTTTGGACCATTCTGATAAGCAGAAAGTTAAGCTTTAATCCTGGGTGAACTCATGAGTTTGTTTTAGTTTAGACCACATTTAAGTCATTTAAACACAGTACAGTTGGAAAGATAGACAAGATAAGATCAGATAGGACATTATTGATCCTACAGAGGGGAAATTCACCTGTTACAGCAGCTCACAGTGGTTAAGTGTAAGAAAGCAATAGTAAGTGCCTTTCGGGGCAATGTTTTCACGCCCTATGCCCTTCCTGATGTAACTCTCTCCATTTACCCAGGACAGAGACCTGTGGCTGGTGCACTCTACCACAGAGGAGCTAATGTGTAAGAAAGCAACGCATACATATTAACAAAGTATTTAAAGAAGAGTTTTTTCCAGTGAATAATAACATCCATACAGAAATCAAACTAGCCCATGTTAAATTACTGGATATATGAGGTTTACTAGGACAACACTTCTATATTATAGTAATTTGATGACCAGTAAGGCCAATCTTTTCATGTTGCACAGACCAATAGCATTAAGATGCTCCATTATGAATAGAATTTTACATAACCTATTCTTTACTTACAACATTGATTTTCAAACATTATCTCCACTTCCCATCCAAATCCATTCACTTTCTTAACAAAGAAAGTGAATGGAAACAGACTTGCACCTAAATCAATCCAAACTGACAAATATTACACCTTTTATGTCAAATGTAACAGGTTTTACGCTGTGCTTTGTTTCTGTGATTGGTTGTACAGTATGTTTTTTTAAACTAACGCAGTTATTCTTTGTGTATTGGTACTGCACCTGAATTCTGATTGGTTGTTTGTCTTTCCAATTTCATTAAGAGGAAGTTTAATTTGCCTCAATCTCACCTCCTCGAAATCAAGCATGAATTAACAGGGACCGGACTACCTGTCAGTACAGAATAGAAAACAGGATGCTCAGATTACCTTTTAGTAAGCCTACCACTCTTGAACCCATGTTTACCCCTTTAACAATTAAAATGCATTTGAAAGTGCGCTAAACCAACCTGTATCTCTCCAAGAGAAGCATGTGTGCAGAGCTGTGTGTAATTGTTGAACAATGGAAGATACTGGAGCAGGCTGCACTTCAAATATAGGAACACCAACGTCCGTTCAGTGTCTCAAAGGTCATTGTAAACGTCTTTGTCCAGGTAAATCTAAAATTAACTTGTTTTAACCACAAAGAAATAAATACTTCTGCACAGATATAGTTTAGTGTCTATGCAGTGGCTAGAGCTGTCTGTCCCACCTGAGGCTTAGCGTCTGGAATGCACTGAGTTTAATACAAAACTCCATTTAAAAGCAGCCTCGTAAAAGTGAAAACAGTGGTTACCCGATGGAGCCTGGGTGGTCCGCCCCCGTGTCCCGGACGGGGCGGGGCTAAAGCCTGATTCATGAGATCTGATAAGCACTATTTTCACTGTACAGTCTATTTATCAGGCCTCACTGTGTTGTTCCTAAAAGGGAAAAGAGAGGCGCTTTTATCTGAATTTGGTCAGCTGTCATCTCTGTCTGTTTACATTGAGCCCCACACTCCAGATCCACTGCACATCCGTCACATCCATAACACAGCACTGGGTAAGAATAACACTTTTTACACACACTTTTTCAGCAGCTTTCTCTTTTGTTCTGAGGGTCATTTTCAGCAGCAAAGCGGTCAAGACAACAAAGAACCAAATCAATACGGAAATTCGCTTTAAGTGAACTCAGTGATAAATATAATAAGTCATTTTTGTTTATTATGTCAATATAAACTGACAAAATAAACGATTCAAATAGCTTTCATAACAACACTGTAATTCTTCTTCATGTAAAATGTCGGCGTTATATCATGGAGTATATAGAGAGAAAGTCTTCTGCCTCTCTAGGGGTTATTCTACCTGTTTATTGTCCAGCAAATAACACTGAGGCAAAACATTAACAGGAAAGATTAACATTAAAAACCAAAGATCATTTTTAATTTTTTTCAGGAAATATGAATGTGAGGTAGGGGCATCTTCTGGTGAGCCTTCTACCAACTCCAGACCCTGCTCACCTTTGTGGCTTTTGCGATGCGTATGCTAATCCTACCATGCACATCTCAGTTTGACAGTCTTTCAAGAGGAAGGATCACCTGTGCGTAATGCTGGGTTCTCCATGTGTTCTCATTTGGCTTCTGTACAAGTCCAGCAAAATATAGTCCTTTGTATTACGTGACTTGTTGTACCCTTAAAGCAACAGTGCGTTATGCACTGACCTAAAAATAAATACAGTTGTCCCTCACTATAATGCGGTTCACCATTCGCGGCCTCGCTGTTTCACGGATTTTTTTTTAGTGCAATTTTGCATGCTTTTTTTTTACAGCGTATGAACGCACATTGTGTTCTGCGTCCTGATTGGCTAAGGGAGAACTCGTGCATTGTGTTCTGTGTCCTGATTGGCTAAGGGACTGTAGACCATTGTCAATCAATCTCCTCCGTGCCGTGTCTCCTGTACAGTACAGAATGCGTTTTATTTACATAAATGTTCGATGGCTAGCAGTGTGACTCTGAAGTGCTGTATGTTTGCAAGTTTTCTCCCCGACAAAACCCACAATGTCGACGAAACGTTCTGCACCGACAAAGGCACCTGTGGTCGCACCCAAAAGACAGATGAGGATGCTAAGGTTTGAACTTTGAGAGTGTTTAAACAAGAGAGAAATGTGAGAAAATGTTAATGCCTGTCTGAGAAAAGTGTATAAAATAAATAAAGCTGACTACTTTGCGGAATTCGCCTATTGCGGGTTATTTTTGGAACATATCCCGAAAGCCATTTAAGTGGTCTCTTGATACAAAATACTGTGAATACACAACCTTTCAGAGTCTGATCCTGGTCACCTGCATTGAAATTTCACTTTGTCACTTCAGGGGAGCACGGTTTGGGGAACTGACACAACACTTTATTGTATCATCAGAAGTGTGGACTTATGGTAGGAACAACTCTTGTCTGAGGGAATGCTCCATAAAACCTGTGGAGAAAAGCATGGCTTACTGCCTCAATTCTAGCTTGAACTAGTGTAAACACAAGGTCCACATGCTATTTTTAGACTTTATCAGAGTTCTTAACATAAGCACACTGTTTGTGAGCGGCCATTGAACATCAATTGTGGTCTGGTCTGCTTTATTTCTGTAAAAGGATCTATAGTGTACAAATGTTTTGAAGTATAGTTATTGGCTTCAAGTTGCAGTAGTCAGGAGTTTTATCAGCAGGGGCAGCTTCTGTTTATCCTCAGGTCTCTGTGGGGTAAGTGAGGGGTGCTCATGTCACCTTGACTCGGTTATTTTGGGAGCAGCAGATATCCTACATCCTCAGACCCTCACAAACAAGCAGGATGTTTTCTCCACTTGGCCTGATAACACCTCTATTTCCAACACACAGAAATCGTCATTGTTTTTCATGTTACCCCAGTTCAGTTTATCCTACACTGTAAAAAAATAAAAAGGCAAATTTACAACAAAAAAAACTGACAGCTGTGGTTGCCAGTTTTTCACAGTAACAATTATGGGGCGTAATTCAAATGTAAAAAACATTTTTTTTTTTTTTTTGACTTTAACAGGTTTTTACTGTTGCTATTTGACAGTATTTGATCATAAATATTTCAGATTTTTTCTAACATGGTAAGTCATATATCCACTTTCCAACATTTAGGAGCAGCTTTGCTTTGTTTGTTTTGTTTTTTTGTCAGTGTAAATAACTCTTACTTTCTCTGCGGGGACAATAAAACCACACAGTAGATTAGATCTGACAAGTTAATAATGATGGAAGATTTATTACTCCTTCACAATTTATGTTTTATGAGGCAGATACAGGTTATTTACAAGCACAAACAAAAGAAAATACTGAACTTAATGGATATCTTGCAGAGACATGTAGATTATTAGCAAAGACGAAAAGGAAATGAAACAGTACTTCGTTTATATAGATACAACAAAGAACAAAAAATGGAAGAGCTGGAGAACCAATACAGATGATTTGACATCAGTCAGTCATCTAAGAAAACAAACTATCCACCCATCCATTTTCTTGCTCTTATACAGGTCACAGGGTCAACAGTCTTAGAAGAGACGCCCAGACTTCCTTCTTCTTGACCCTACTCCGAGCTCCTCCTGAGTGGCCGAGCTCCTGACCCTACCTCAAAGGGAGTGCCCAGCCGCTTTGTGGAGGAAATTCATTTTGGCTGCTTGTATCCTTCCGGTCATGACCCCAGAGCTCAGGACCAAAGGTGAGAGCAGGAACAAAGATTGGCCGGTAAATCAAGAGCTTTGCCTTTCAGCTTCTTCTCCACTACAACAGACCCACACATCATCGGCATTACTACAAATGCAAAAGCATTACCAATTTGTTTTTCAATTGAATGTAATAATGTAAATAAATTTAAAAAAATGAAAGCAAATGAACTTTTTTGTATAATTATATATTCATTTTAAATAAACCGGATATATATATTCTTCCTACAGTCCATTAAGAAAGACTTAAAATGGTGTATTGAGGCCATTTAATGTAACTGCTTTTGAAAGGTTCTTCAGAGCCACCTTTTTTTTTTTTGAGCAGTTAAAATGTTACGGTACCACTGATAAAACTGAGATCTCATCTGTTGCACAGAATACTTTACACAAGAAATTTCCTTGCAGTTCTTGAGCCTGGATGGGCCCATAGTTACCTTTTCATTTCAAGTGACACAAGTAAAACATCTATCTGTTAACCCAGGTTCTGCTGAAAAAAAATGTATAGACCTTAGAACTCATATCCTAACACCATGTCCAGACTTTACGTTGTACTTTCAAAACAAATCTTACTACAATTTCACATAGTATCCACAGTATTCTTGTAGTTTTAAAGAACAGCATAACCATTTTTTTCTATACTTTCCATCCCATATTATAAATTGCATCACAAGTTGGGAAGTGGGTTAATCAAATGAATTTATATAATGTTAGCAACACACTGTAAAATACTTTGTATAGCTGTGTCCAGTCCATCACCTTATCATGTGCCTATAAAAGGTAAATCTACTATTTTGTGATTTGTAATTTTAAATGCAGACTCTGGGTTGCCTGTAAAACCTAATGGAGCAAAGTTTATCACTGTGGTTTGTTTGTGAAAGCAGTTTCCATTATTCATAACAACGATAATAATAATATTTAACCTGTGCAATTACACACTGTTCATTTTAATGAGTGATTTATGACTGTACTCACCAAGATTTCACTGAGAAACCTGTTTCTGTATAAGTTTATCAGCGAGTTATTCCCTTTTCCTTGTTGCCCCTGGTGCAGCATGGTGCAGTGTGACCCCTCCTCAGTGGGGTTACTGCTGGGGGGCTAATGACAATGACCTGCCCTCCTCCAAAATGAGCCCTTTACTGTCTGACTGAGGTCATGACCCTTTGACCTGTGTTTTATAGAGGTTTACAAACACCTGAGGACGCTGCAACCTCCACGACCTGTTCATTTCACACATAGCCCCTCTACATTCACTCACTACAGTCTGAGGTCTTTTATAAAGGACATTTTAAAGCAACACTATTACATTTCTAGATTTGAGTGAAGTAAAACTAACTGTGACATTACTTACACCAGCTTTAACCAAATCAAGCACAGTTAAATTAGTCTGGGTATGTAACAGAAAATAATTATTTTAATTACATAGAGGTTTTGTAAGCTCTAGGGGAAGAGGAAAGTGCTTTACTATTCCACCTGTGGCTGTTATATAGTAAAACAAAACTTACCAGTAGCTTTGCTGCAGTGCTTACACCTTCCAACTTTAGTTAATAGATTTGTGATGCTGTGTACTCATCACAGAGTCATTGTTCTTTCACTTGGTTTGCTGTTTTTGAAAGACTATAGTGTAGTGAGCCCAAGATATATACAAGAATGTATGTTCAGTCTCATGCATTTAAATAAATACTGTATGCCGAGACTGTAAGATGGCAGTTTACTGAGTCATTCTTGTTAAATAAAAGTAAAATGAAAAATGTCAGTAGACTTGAAGAATGAATAAATGTTTGAATGGAATACTTAACTGTCATTAAAGACATGGCACAACAAAACTTTGGCTTCTCATGACATAAATCTCACACAGTGCCTTATATTACTGCAATAGCCTTTGAATAGAATCATTAAGACAGCAGCAACAAGCAACACAGTACAGTAGCACTGTTAAATAAGGTGAGCAGCAAAGCTAAATGAAAGTATTGGGGGCAACATCAGAGTGTGTGTGTGTGTGTGTTTTATGTTCTAAAAACACAGTGAATCCAGAAGGGGTAATATCTCTGTATATGTTTGATGCTCTCCTTCTCAGTAAAGGTAAACTCTGGATATAAATCTGTGAACAGATAACCTCACTGGGTAATTAGACAAGTGGCCTAATTTGAAATAAGATGTTCCTCATTTGGATACAGCCTACAGAGGGGTACAGTCCGGTGTGCTGCAGGTGGAGGTGGGCTGTGTTCTGGCTCGGCTCAGTGGCAGGGGAGGGGCGGCCCATTCAGGGAAGGGAAGGAGTGGGAGGGTGGAGTAAAAAGTTTTCCTCCGAAGCAGCTGGATTCGCCTCACTCTGTCGCAACTGCTTTTGTTTTCAGCGCACACAGATGACAAATCCCACAAGCTGCTGTGATAGAAACAGTTCCAGGACCACCGCCTCTGGACTTTAGGACTTCTGAGACCTCCAGAGTTTGGGGAGAACTGGTTTAACCTCAGTTTAACCTCAGTGAACCAGGCTCTGACCAGGATTCAGCTCCGTGGATGCATGCGCGTAAAACCGAGTGAGAGTGAGTCGATGGAGCAGGGTTTGGGAGGGTCCCGTCGCAGCTGAGAAAGGCCCCCCTCGCCCCTCGGTCCTCGCCCCGCGCTGCTCGCTCCGTGGCTCGGGGACAGAGCCGGAGGATGGCCGCGCTGTGGCCGCTGCTGCTCGCGCTCTGGACCTGGTCGTGCGCGCCAGGACGAGGACTTGCCAAGAGCGCGTTCCCGATGCGAGCTTCCTACAGTTTGTACTCCGGAGGACACGGGCACCACGGGGCACGCGCCGCCAGCAGACACAGGTAGGCACGTGCACACAGTTCACCTTTTTATGGCTCAACAACAATACAATAAACCAATACAACCACATACAATAGTAATGTATTATCATTAAATACATTTATGTTTTACATTTACATACATTTGACAATCATTGTTTGATTTTAGGTTGAGACTATTGCCTGCAGACGTTCATAGTATTGTAGTGACTCATAATATCCATATACAGTGTTGCAATGTGTATCAGGCAATTGTAAGGGCCCCATACAGTAAGGGGACCCCCTAGAGACAGCAGGTATATATTTTATAACATTAGGACTCATAGGAGCACAGAGATTTGCCTTTGAACAATACTGACAGTAAAACTGTGGTTGTTTAATCATAAGTTTGCACAGTTATGTCTAATGTGCCAAGGTTGAGTGTGCCTCAGGTGCCCCATGAGCCTTCTGTCTGGGGCACCTGCAGTCCTTGAAAACACATCTACTTTTAGTCACTTTTTATACATGATTAACACAACAACAACAAAAAAACATCTGTATTTCAATTCTAGTTTCACAAAAACTCAAGCCCACTACTAGACCAAAATGTTCATAGGGTGCTGTGACAGCTGTTGTGCCAATCTTATAATAGCACATACATATAATATATACCACATACTGTTTTGGCTCTAGTATTGTACAGCACATATTGTTTTGGCTCTAGTTTTTCTTTATCTTTATGTACATTTCATTTTAAATTACAACATTTCGTACAGGTTTAGTTACAGTGTCCTGGGCTCTCAGTTTAGAACATTCATTCATTCATCTTCTACCGCTTATCCCACTTTGTGGGGTCGCGGGTGGCTGGAGCCTATCCCAGCAGCTTTGGGCCTTAGGCGGGGTACACCCTGGACAGTGGCCAGTTCGTCGCAGTTAGAGACGAACATTGACAGACAACCATTCACTCTCACTAATTCACTCATTCATTCATCCACTAGGGGCACTTTAGAGTCACCAATTCACCTATACATGCATGTCTTTGGACACGGGGAGGACTTGCAGACTCCTCACAGAAAGACCAGAATTAGCCAATGATGTTTGGGTTGAATAATCAGCCAAGGATGTTTTTTGGGTCGGCCGGGATTCGTACTCACGACCTTCTTGCTGTGAAGCAGGAGCGCTAACCACTCCGCTACTGTGCACCCTCACTTTAGAACAGTAAAAACTAATTTGAAACTTGAAAAATTAGTGCGACAACATTAACCACCCTGCATGCACCATGTACTCACATTGAAACCAGTCTTATTTAAAAGCCCAGATCTTATTGTTTAAATTTTACATCCCCTGAAGTCAGGCAGTTGTAACGGTGCTTATATTACTATACTAGAGAGAGTGGAGCTGACTTGATCATTGATTTTATTTAATTGACATAAATAAAAACAAAAAATGATGGAAGAATGTGATGGTGATTGCTGAAAAACACTTCAAGGGGCTTAACAAGTGGCAATCTTCAAAAGACCAAGAGATCCAAGAGTTAGGTAGAAAAAATGGCTTTGTTTTTTTAATGCAGAAGTTATGCATCATCTACTGATAAAATTGCAAATAAAATATAATACAAAAGAGAACAGAATAGTATTTGACTTTGCCAACAATAACTGCCAACATGCTTTAGTTTGAAGTACATTTAAACTTGATTAGTGTGACTCTGAGAGGTGCTCATAAATCAATATGTCAATATTTTAAGAGGAGAGGCTGGGGTTGACAGTAACACAACAACAGTATATTCAATATGTAGCATTAGAAACAAATAGAATCAGCTCAATTTCATGAAGCTGTGTTGTGCTCTTAACCATCCACATTTCATCTTTGTTAGGGAAAATGTATAAGTAGGTCTGACATTTAATACAGCTTGAAGCTAAACACTGTCAGTTCACACACTCAATACAGTTTTGGTTGTTCATCCAGCTTTTAATGTGACTCCACAGACCACCACCACAGATGACTCTATTCATATTCTTTACCATATTCCTTCATTCGGTTTTGTATTCGAAAATGGACACCACACCCTAAACATACTCTACAGTCTACATTTAGATACCAACCATATTTCGCAGCAGAGCTATTTAATTATCGAATTATTTTTAATAGACAAGCACATGGCGTCACAGGATGTGGAAGTCCCCTGTTCCAAAAGATTCAATAAAGAAATTTAAGATATCAGAGCCCGAAGGTGCATTTATGTTTGTGTATGTGGTTTGTGCTTGAGGCACTCTGATTGTAAACCCTTTCTGAAGAGTGAAGAGAACTAGGAGCAAAAAACTAAAGCCTTTGTCATGTAGAAATTAGATGTCTCTCCGATAGACTCTCCTTTTTTAATGTCGAGTGTAATATTACCACAACATCCACAGCCAGAATGTTAAATAATCTAATTTGAATGGTTTTTATGGGTTTCCCCTGGAGAACAGTTAGGACAACAATGAAAAACAACCCTGGTCTGCCCTAACATTTGACTTTACCACTGTTTTGATAATCTATCATTTCATTAATAATTATCTTTAAATAGCACCTTTTAAAATAGAGTTTACAAAGTGTTTCCCAATCCAACTATTAAAAGGGGGAAAAGAAAGATACATAGAAAGACAGAAAGTGAAACTGAATCATGAAGCTGATCAACAGAAGGTGGGACATGAGGAACTGACAGAGCAAGACATTTCATTTACTAAAATGTAAACATTAAACCATGACATCAGAGCAGCAAAGCTACTTGCTACTCTACAAAATAACAAAAATGTTACATAAAAATGAGTTTTAAAAAGTGCTTTAATAGATAAAAGATAAAGGAAAAAGCCCTCTTTATATTCTGTATGTTGTGAAGAAGTAGTGACGTCAAAAAAAGGTTCATGGCTTAAGGGGTTGTTGGTTCAAGTCCAGTGCTGCTCGTTGGTTTAGCTTTGACACAGGCCTAGAGTCTGTGCTGTTGCCGTGGTGACGGCTCTGTTGGCAGCTGCAGGATGTAGGCTGATGTGAAGCAGCTGCTGGAAAACTAATCTGAGCCGTTCAAACCCCGCCATGTTGCCCCGCTCTGAGCTGCTGTCGTTAAAGGGACTGTAGTCTTTCTCTTCGACTCAGACTCAGATGTTATTGTAGAGATTAAAAATAACATCAATCATGTTCTGAAGACGCTGTTAGGCCTGGGATAAGCTAGATAAACTGAAAGTCATACATAATCAATTAATACCTAATTAATTGCACCTGACTCCATGCTTTGGTCTTTATAAACTTACAAATAAACACTCACTGTGGTAGGTCACTTCTGTTAGAGTGAGTCAGTCAAACCATGATTTATGGCCCATATAATCAATCATAGTCTTTGAGCCTATCTTTTATTAAATGAAACAGTCCATCCTTAAGATTAACTCTCTAAAGTACACTTAAAATTACACTTTTACTCACCCACTGGCCCTAAAGACAGAAATATGTTGATACAGAAGTGACATGTCTCTGATGAACTCCACAAGATGCTTTTCTCTGTACAAACACAGTCCAGGCTTGTCTCCTTGTGTACTGTAATTACCACAGTGTGGAATGGTGGATGACAGAATAATATTCACGGACTTCTGATTTCAATTTGAGGTTGTCATGTTAAGATACTGCAAAAAGCAACTGTCAGCAGACGTTATTTTGTGAGTTGTTTTTGAGGATTGAGCCAATGCAGCCTGACACTCATCTCTTGCTGTATTGTGTTCTCTCTTTAAAGAGGCTGGTGGACGTGAGTAACTCAGGCAGGTCTGGTGCTAAACTCTGACTGGAAAGACATTTTAAGCACACACAGGTGTCCAGCTCATCAAACTGAAATAGACTTCTTCATGGTCTCTGGCTCGGTTAATGATCCCAGTGGACTCCCACCAGACTGAACTCAGGTTGGGGTCAGAGGTCAGCGCCTGTTAGCTTTGTCTATATCTCATGCTCTTTGTTGTGTCCATTATTTTTTTAGGCCCCTGCAATGAATTTTTATAGAGAAAAGACTGATTTGTTGCTGTCACAAAACACCAATTTAATGGTTACAATAAAAATACATATTATTATCATATGATATACCATTGTCTGGCTGAATGCTTGTGTCTGGTTATTAAAATAATATTAAGTGTGTAAAGGTGCAGTATGTAGCTCTTTGGAGGCCTCTACTGGAGACTGAGGACATTCTGTTGTGTTGTGGATGAACAGATCTAGTAGAAATGGAAGAGATAATGAGTTTGCATTAAGAATTTAGAAACAAAATCAGTTTAGTTCAGTAATGTCTTAAATCTCCAGGTGGGATTGTGTTAAAAAAAAAAAAAGAAAAGAAAAGAAAAAAGAATGTGCTTCTCCTAATGCAGTGCTCAGTTTGTCCTCTCTGGGCATTTGTAGGAGCAGGAAATATTATACTTTCCATTGGGTTCTATGGAGCTTTAAATGTCTTAAATTTTCGATTAGGGATTGGTTCAACTGCACACTAATACATTTTAGACAATGCACCTTTAAACTTAACAGTACTTATAACTGACTGGAGATCTATCCTGACACTAATTCTACAAGTTGCCACTCATAGTATTGCAGTAAACACAGTATTTTCTGTTTAACGTTCAGTTGCCTGTTTGTACACTGCACATAGTCTGTACTGCTGCTCATCCTGGTCAGGTCATCTTTGAAAAAGATATCGTTAATCTCAGTGGACCTTTTCCTGGATTAGTAAAGGTTCAATTAAAAAAGTCCCATACAGCCCAGAGTTAATCTGACCTTAGAGAACAATGTAAAAGACCCATCTATCACCCTGCAGGGACATTCTGGCCTTCAGGCAAAGACGGTCACACCACAGTGTAAGACCTTTGTAGCAATGCATCTCAACACATTTCATCTAAAACGTTACAGAGCTCCAAGCCACTGAGACACTTGGATATGAGGTCCCAACATTCAGATCCAAGCACATTTCACACTTTAAAGCATGGCACCTTTGACTAATGTGAGTGGGGTTTAGCAATGTTGAAAGTCATGGGCCCAGGCTCAGTTTAGTTATCCCATTCACATAGAGTACATCCAATATGGCAACTTTATTAATTTCCTTTTTTATTCTATTAGCACGGTGCACAATTCATCAGATATAAACTAGTTCTTATAGTTTAGGGGTTGTTATATATAAAATAATCTGGTAGTTAAGTGTTTTTGTCATCAGTTGTAACTCAGAAAAGCTGAGCTGATACCAGTATTCAATTGTAAACAGGGGAGGGGGCACAATTGCACCTTGGCACAGCCCAGATCAACTGGTTCTAGTCTGAGTTTGCCCTCAGTCAATATGGGCCAAGCCTGAACAGATCCTATATGCAGTCTACATGGAAGCGTGAGTAATGTATTAAATTGGATGACTGGACTTTCCCACCTCCACCAGCCTCTGAGGCACATTAAACTTTTGTTTTTTTTTATCACACAGAAGCACTGTTTTGATGTCTGAACTGTGATTATCCCAGAACAGCTGCATTCATGTTTGATGTCCCACTCTTCTTCAAGTTTAATGTCCCGTTCTTAACTATCTGTTTTATATCTACGCACACTTAACAAGCACCTTGAAAATCACCTGAAAGGCTCAAGAGTGAAAACACATGGGGCACATCCGTCTTTCCAGATGTTACCACAAACTCTCACCTGTTTGACGGATGTTAGAGGTTTAAGATTCTTTCTCCTTTTGATAAAAAATGTAGACAACCTGATGAATGGTCACACTGATACTCATCCTGCTGAACGTGCAAGTTTATTTAAAATCAATCAAAAATATTCATATTTGTGCATTTAGTTTGAAATCCAACTGACCGTTGACCCTCTGAGGCTACTGTAGTTTGAGTATTGACCCTTCAAGGGGGCTTTAGTTTGAGATGTAACTTTAAAACCGCTGTACTTTAGTTAGTAGTTTGGACACTTTAAGGCAACTATGGGTTGAGTGCTGACCCTCTGATGCTGCTGTAGTTTGGCAAGGCAAGTTTATTTATAGAGCACAATTCATACACAAGGCAATTCAAAGTGCTTCACAGTAACAGTACATAAAATTAACAGAAAGCAAATAAAATCATTACATAAAACATAAATATAATCATTCATGAATTAAAACAGAATTAAAAAGCGAAGAGTGCAGATAAAATACTTTCAGTTGTCATATGCACAGCTAAATAGAACTGTTTTCAGCCTGGATTTGAACATTGTCAGAGTTGAGGTTTGAATTTTAGTCTTTGTAAATTAGAACAAAAACTTGAAAACTTGACACAAAGTTTCCTTGCTTTTCTACAGTTAATGAAAACACACCTACTATCAGTTTTTTTTGCAGCATTTTTAAAATTTTGCCTCAAATTCACTATATTGTATGGAATCATGATATATATTTTGATTTTTTTTGTTTGCAATTCTCACACAAGACTCTCACCTCTTTGATCACGGATTGGACAAAGAGGTTCAGCACAGTTTCTTCTTTTATACCAAAACATTGAGTGATTCTTAAAGCATCTTTAAAATCATGCCCCTATCACTAAAAATTCACTTTGTCAGATGCTAATGTGTGATACTAGTGTTCTCCGTGAGATTTGAAACAGAGCAGTCGTCCTTCGGTCACTGTGAAAGCATGACATGAGATATGGGGTACAAACACAGCAGAGCGAGCAGTGTAATTTTAGACTCTGATAATGGAAGGCCTCCACAACAATCTGCAGCTTTGTTTTCTCTTTACATACATACATGAGAGCAGCACGACTAAAGTGTAGATATGGGGATTATTAATATTACCTCAGCAGCGTGCCCCCTCCCTTTGGCTCAGGCTGCCGTGTTGTCAGTGAGTGAAGTGGAGTGTTTAAAGACCACAGTGAGTCATATCCTGTGTTCGGACTGACATCACTGCTTCTCCGTGGCCTCTGTTCACAGTGATCTAAACCAGTTTGTATTGTTTTAAGAAAAAGATAATTATTCACAATGTTCCATTACAAAATGTATTAATGTGCACACAGCAGAAATCCCTTCATACTGAAGTCTACCTCTAGAACAGTGTGGAAGTGAACGTAGCTGTAAACCAACTTCTTACCACTTCTTCCTCCTTTGTTTATGTGGGAAAGATGTTTTTGGGAGTGTAGTTTTCAGCCAGCTCACTGATATGCACTAAAAGGGAAAATGGTGCATTGGGCCAAGTTCAAAATTATTTAAGTCCATTTACTGATAGCTGTGCTTCTGTAGCCTGGCCAACTATGATAATCCTTTTTTTCTGGTCCATACAAAGAATTATAGCAGAATTACAAAGATTCTTTGAATAGTCTGAGGGAAAATGGAAGCAAGTTTTCAGGAGTTTTATGTTACCCTTTTGTACTTGCTCTTATTATTAGTTTGTGTCTAATTGTATCCACCTAAACAGAACTTTTAGTTGCCCTTTATCTGGGTGTATTTGTAGGGTGTGTAGTTTTTTGAAACATCCTATTATTACCACCTTACTACTTGGGTAATCTCTTGGGTTTTTGATGCAGTCCATATTGCAAAAAACACAGAACATGTGGCAATAAACAGTGAGTCAATGAAAGGGACAAATAGACATACAACCAATCAAAATTTGGGGGACAGTACCAGCATCTGCTAGGGCCAACGGAATTCAAAAACACTTAAACACACTTAAAGCCCGCCCAATTTTAAAGAAAATGGTTCTGTTTGGTCAGATAGGATTAAACTCCATACCAAGGTCAAACAGAAAGGATCCAGACCCACTTCATGTCACTAAGAAAAAGTGAAGTGCAGCTCTTGGAATTCAAAGTTTAGAAAGATAAGAACAAACCAAAAAGATTATCATTTTTCTAATCATTATTGCAGCAGTATACAGTTACACAAGGATTTACTTTCTTCTTTATTCTAATTAATGGCCACACCTCTGTTTTCAAAGTCTGCATCCAGTACCACTCATGTGGGATGTCACTGTTTATGTAGCAGTCTGCACACACTTCAGGGGTTATCTGTGCCAAACTGTGCCGTACTGGGCTGTGCCACTCTGGTAATGTGTTCAGTGTCAAGTAAACAAAGTGAGTTTACAGTTGTTTCTTAAGTCTTATTCAAAATGTAGGTAAACTAATTTTACTGAAACATCCAGTTTGAGTCTCGTTGAATATTACACTGGTAAATGGATGACACAGAGGGAGAGTATCCTCTGAGGAACAAAGGCTACACAGGAAGTGATGTCATCTCTTTGTCATTCAGTTTTTCTCTTTTCCATAATTCACACATGTGTAGTATTCCTGGAGGCGACCTCTGCTCACTCCTCCCATGCTTTTCATTCTGCTTCATTTCTCATCTGTGCACAATCCCTGCCATGGTTCGAGGCAGCAGAAGGTCAGAGGTCACAGCTGGTTTTCATCGAGAGGATGGAGTGGCAGCCGTGAGCAGCAGGCACCGCTTTCTCTTTGGGATAAAGTTAGCTCCTGTTTGTACACAGCCCCTGGATCAATAGAGGTCTTCTATTTCTGAGAGGCATTTTTTTTTAGAATAACAGGGTTTGTTTTAAATAGTCTATTTTGCGTGTTCAGTCTTCTACAAATGATGGCCTTGGTCTACACTCGAGCGATGTTTTTGTTAACTTCCTCCAAGTGATGTGCATGTGTCACATTACATTTACAGTGTTTGTTATGGCTTTTATTTAGTTGGATTTTCTTTGTGAAAATGGGTATTAACGGTCCCAGAATCATTTTACCACATCAAGTAATCCTTTGAGACCAAGAGATGAGTACAGTTACTCAAAGGTGGAGCTAAACACTGCAGTTTGTTGATTGGGCGATGGAGATTCTTCACTCGGGTAAAAATGAAAAAGTAATAGCTACTCATCCGTCATGGATCAAGGGGCTGAAGCCTGACCCAGCTGCTTTGGGGAACAATCTGCACAATCACAGTTAATTGCAAGGCTAACACCTCTCACACTCATTTACTATGGGCAATTTACATTCACAAATTCACTTTCATGTCTTTGGACAGTGGAGGGAAGCCAAGGAGAACCCACTGTAACAGAGGGGGACATACACACTCCACACACAAAGGCCGTCATCGGCTACTGAGGGGATTGGGCCTCAATGGGGCTATTATAGTCTGCTTTTGACCAAGGATTCAACCCATGACTTTTCCTGTGAGGGTTTACAAGGTAATTTAGTGCAACATTTTTAATGGAAGACTTGAGTATACAATATTTGTTTCTCAGATCCAGCAGGGAATAGTGGGGGCAAGTGGGAGGAGTTTTTTAGTCTTAATGGGAAGAAGCAGAGAGTTTTAACCTCGCTGTTCTCGCTTTGAGGCTGCCTTCTGTCTGAGGAGAGGGTGTGAACAGTTCATGTGTTGATGGGATGGATCTTTCTTAAAGGAGAGTTCTGCTCCTGCATAGGCTGATGTAAATTTCCCCCAAGGAACGGAGGAGGCTGTTGGTTAGATTAAACCACTCTATAAAGAGTCATCCTTATCAGCAGCAGAGCAGGTCCCACACCACACAGTGATGGGGGATGACAGTGTGCTCTCCACCACACACCGATAAATGTTATTAAGATGTGAGAGCTGAGTTCAAATGCCATTGCACATGTAGATATTGTCAAACTGAGGAATAAAGCTGCTCAATTCCGAATAGCACTTATTTGGAAGTAAATTAACCTAAGTGACTTGCTGTTATGGTGGTTTTTGTCAGAGTCACTCTTAGTGGCATTGTAATATGACATATTCATGGATGTAAATTTGAAAATCATCCCAGCTTTAACAGGTAGATTGATCACTTTATTGCCAAGCCCTGGAAAATATAGTATTGATTCTAGTGTTTGGGATTATTAGTTTATATCAATATATGTCAGTTGTTGATGTTGAGACTGTTTCTGCAGAAGGGATGTTACTTGGATTCCCAAAACAATCTAATTTAGTGAGTGACAATGACATGCATTCATTATCACAGAGCATGCATCTGACCACATGGCCTAGGCCTGGCATGTCTCCTCAGACGTCCTCACAGTGACACAGACAGACGATAGCAAAAAAATGGTTTAAAAATGATCCTCACGCTTTCTCCGGAGACGCTGTCACATCTGCCCTGCACATGCTCCCCTCTCACCTCAGCCGACCCGCTCACCTGTTAGCCGGTCGCATCGACAGAAAGAATGTGCTGCGTTGTGACAAGGGCCATGTTTCCAGAGCCGTTCCCAGGAACAACATTTTGAACACAGCAGGTCTCAGACACACTATTGGAAACAATTATTCTTCTAAATACAGTGTGTTCTTCTCGGATAAATATTTAAATGTAGCGTCTGAACATCCCATTATACAGCCAAATCAGTTGTCCAACAGAAAGTCAGCAGATTTGAAGTGTAAATGTCTGTAAATGTCTAAATAGTCTCTGGGGAGGTGTAAAATTGATTTACTATGAACTATATCTCGATTTCCTAAATGAGATAAATCTGTATTTTGTGTCCCACAGGAACTGGTGTGCGTTTGTTGTGACAAAGACGGTGAGCTGTGTGGTGGAGGATGGGGTGGAGACATATGTGAAGCCAGACTATCATCCATGTGCCTGGGGAACTGGGCAGTGCAGCAGAGTGGTGGCGTGAGTACCTTTTATTTTTATTCATGCGTTTAATAAAAGCAAAAATCTGTGGTTCTCAAACTGTGGTTAATGGTATGCCGGTTCTTTCTTGGAATTTTTGTTTGAGTCTATGAGATATTTTCATGAACACAAACTCAAAAGTACTTGAAGATAGTTACTTGATGGTATTTCTGTCAAGTAAATATTTTCAGTAAGAAAAATTATTATTATCCATCTATCCGTCCATCCATCCATCTTCTTCTGCGGCCGGGTTGCGGGGGCAGAAGTCTAAACAGAGACACCCAGACTTCCCTCTCCCCAGACACTTCCTGGGCCTTTTATGGATGAGAACCATGCATTGGACTTGGAGGTGCTGATTCTCATCCCTGATGCCCTCAAATGTCATTTCCAGATCCACAAAGCACATGTGGACTGGTTGCGCCCACTCCCATGAACCCTCCAGCACCTGGAAAGGGTATAGAGTGTTCCACAACTGGGAAGAAAACCACATTCCTCCTCCTGCATCTGAGGTGTGACTATCAGGTGAATTCTCTTCTCCAGCATCCTGGCATAGACTTTACCAGGAAGCTGAGGAGTATGACCCACCTGTAGTTGGAATACACCGTCCGGTCCCCTTTCTTAAAAAGAGGCACCACCACCCCGGTCTGCCGGTCCAGAGGGATTCCACGTGATGTTGCAGAGGCATGTCAACCAAGACAGCCCCACAACATCTATCTAGAGATACTAGAGCAGATCTCATCCATCCCCGGCGCCTTGCCACGAGAGGCTTCTTAACTACCTCTGTGACTGCAGCTTGGATGATGAATGAGTCCACCTCTGAACCCCCTCTGCTTCCTCAGTGAAAGACATGTTGGTGGGATTGTGGAGATCCTTGAATTATTCCTTCCACCGTCTGATGATATTCCCAGTCGAAGAACAGCTGCCTACCTCCACTTACATAAACATTTTATCTACACATCTGTATGGTACTACTGCTCACAAAGTGTGAGAACCTTAAAAAATTTGAGATTAAAGACTGTCATTGTAAAGAGGCCTCTAATTGGCTCTGTGAACTGCAACTTTCACCTAAAATAGATGTGTGTCTTGTCATCAGTTTAGAACAACTATGACAGTCTGTTAGGTACATCTTACTTATAGTTACTTTGTGAATTTGTAGTTATATATGTCTTGTGCATATTACAAACATTACCCCATTTTTACCAATTGCTGAAGCTGTGGATATGTGGTAGGCTTGATGGCCACAAAGTATTTTTTAATTCCTTCACAGAATTCACAGAGGATCGTTTAATTTGACATATGAAAATGACAGCACAACACAAATACAATACTTTCCAAATTTGTACATGTTGGGAAACTTTGGAGTGTCCTGCAAAGGGGTATGACTTAGATGATCTGTTCCTAAAATGTGTAAACTGCTAATGTACAGTAGCTTACACTGTTGTGCTTTCCTCTTAATTTCATTTTATTCGTTTATTTGAGCAACAGATATTAAGGTTAAATGAAAACAGTGATGCTCAAAACGAATAGGAAGAAGTAGGAAGAAGCTTTTGAAAAGAACAGAGGGCCACACATAATCAGAATCCTCGATAATAATTTCATTTTAATCCTTTGATTTCACCATTAGTCCAGATGGGTTTACATAGTTTTATTACAATCTGTCATTGTTTGGTATGTTCCTTGTCTGCTCTGATTTCTCAAAGCTGCAGAAAGGGTTTGGTCGGGATGAGCTCATGTCAGACATATTTGTGGTGGACAGTGACGCCACACAAACCAAATACTGTACGAGAAATAACACAAGAGTGGTTCTGCATCTGAGAAAAGAGAATGTCACTAAAATCTGACCATTCAGAACAGTGTGATCTGCTCATTAAGGCACTTTTATTGCATTTAACTAAGTGGAAAAGACACCAGCCATAGAGGTCTTGGGATTTCATATCAAAACTGACCAAGACCACAACTGGCATTTGACTGGATGAAAACATATATAATTTTATGTTATTTTCATTTAAAAAATCCCACCATTCTCTAACTCTTCCATGAGTGTGGACTTCAGGACTGTAGTGTTTTGATTTTACAACAGTTCTCTCGGATCTCTTGTGTCATTGAGTCATACACTGGCCTTGGTCTTGACTTGCTCTCTATTCCTACAAATCTTGGTCTCGGTTTGGGTCATTACTTAGTCTTAGTTATTGTGGTTTTGACTATTACACTATGACACTCTAAAAAAGAAAAACATGAGAGGATAAAGTCTGATTGGTCTGATGATGGATTCAGGTGAGGACATGTAACAAACAGACGGGATGGATGTCATATTAAACAACAAGAACCATACCCTACATGTTTAGAGATTTTAGATTCTAGATCACATTATAGGATATGTCTTATGTATAACAATCTAATTTCTTTACCTGAATGTCTCTCTGCAGATACCGGACCTACATGAGGCCCAGGTACAAAGTGGCTTATAAAATGGTGACTGAAATGGAGTGGAAGTGTTGCCATGGTTACAGTGGAGAGGATTGCAACACAGGTCCTGTTGGTGGGACAGGGACGCAGCTGGGACAGGGAGGCACCGGGACGAACTATGGACAGGGAGGGACCGGGACTAACTATGGACAGGGAGGGACCGGGACAAACTACGGACAGGGAGGCACCGGGACGAATTATGGACAGGGAGGCTCTGGGACAAACTATGGACAGGGAGGCTCTGGGACAAACAATGGACAGGGAGGCTCTGGGACAAACTATGGACAGGGAGGCTCTGGGACAAACAATGGACAGGGAGGTTCTGGGACAAACAATGGACAGGGAGGCACCGGGACGAATTATGGACAAGGAGGCACCGGAACTAACTACGGACAGGGAGGTGGAGGTACAAACTACGGTGGATCTGGAACAGGGCAAAGTGGAGGGCACACTGGTGAGTAGATTCATGTGTATGTCATGAAGTCATGGCATTGACACTAGGCTGGGTGATAAGGCCAAATAACACCTTGTTTATAATTTAGACTCGATGCCTTTTAGTTCTAGGGTGACCATGTGTCTCTATATAACGGGACAAAAACGAAAATGATATTCAACCTGAAGCTGTACGTTTATAATGATAATGATTGTTTTATGTTTATGTTTCAACAAAATTACCATTGTATAAAACAGAGAACAGATTTTGTGACACATGTTTTAATCATCCAGCAATTTGAAACATGGTCACCATATTGTAGCGTCCAAAAACGAGGTCCAGTATAATTTCTATGCTGCATAAAGTCTTGTTAAAAGACACAAAAACTGCTATATTTAATTGAAGCATATGGATAATTTGCACAAATCAGCAGCACTGTCTAGATGAGTTCCTGCCCTTACTAAAAAGAAAGCCTTTTTGGTGATTATTGGTTGCCCTTAGGATGTGCAGAGTCATTATGGCTTTCAATTTGATTTTGCCATGTTTCTGATATTGTTAAAAATTAATTTGATTAATTTGATTTATCTCCAAGCCCCAATTGCCAGTTGAACTTCGAACCCTAATCATATTCTCATGTATTGTTGGCCCCCTTCTTGATTTATGTTTTTGCACATTTGTCACACTTAAATGTTTCAGATCATCAAACTAATTTAAATATTAGACAAAGATAGATGTAAATTACTTTGTTTCTCTGTGAATTCATGATATAACAATGGGGGGCAATTACCTTCACTAAGGGCTAGGTAGGTTTGGATAGCTTTTTTCTAAATATTTAAATTTGTTTGATGATGTAAAACATTTAAGTGACAAATATGCAAAAGAATAAGAAATTAGCAAGAGGGAAGTAAGTCACACAACATAGATTTTGGGTTTATTGGTGATTTCTCCTTCAGGACGAGCAGAGAGTGAGAAGGTGAAGCAGCTGGAAGAGAGGATCCAGACTCTGACTAAGAACCTGCAGGACCTTCAGACCTCCATGAACAACATGAACGAGCGCTTCAACAAACCAGGCTTTACCAGCGGCGGCAGCAGTGGCGGTGGTTCCTCCGGAGGCCGAAATCCTGCTGATGCTGCTCAGCCCGAAATCAAAGAAACCATCCACAGCATCCAGACCAAACTGGACCAACTGGACAACCGCACACAAGTGAGTGCCCAAGCCCACTGTAAGACTGTAACTCACCAAATATCCTGATGATTATATGTTTGGATTGTTACACGTTCCAAAGTAAGTCACAAAACATTAACATGAATAAAAGCGTACTGAAATGCCACTTTGCTTATACCACTGACATAACGCAATTGTTCATTTGATGTAATGGCCCTTCCACACCTTCGCACCTCATTTCCGTTTCCTGTGACTAACATGGCTGCACACTCGAGCTGGTGATGGAAAACAAAAAAGTCACACTGCTAAATGGACTATTCTGCTTCTGTTCATTTGAAGATTCAGTGTGTTTGTGTGATTAATAGCGATTAATTACAGTCATATTTGCAATTAATGTGTTATTTTTTTTATCAATTCACATCCCTATTTATAATATACATATGTTTGGATAGAGTTTTTACAAGTCTGGATGTAGCGATCTTGTCCAGCCATACCCATTCATTTCATAACCTGTCCTGATTTACAATAAGTTATTTATTCTTTTCTCCACTCAAGATTAGATTTTTGTCATTCATTACTTGTAGACCTCAGTTAAAACTTTCTTCTCAGTTTCCAGTCAGTTTAAAATGGAGCTGCCTGTGTCCGTTCCAGGAATACTTGGAAATGAATCCTTTGGGAACAGTTGTTTATCTAAAACTGTTTCCTTTATTCAGTAAGACTTGGAAAAAGTGAATTTATGGGCTATCTAATAGATTTTAATGATAGTTTTTCCCCACTACAGTTATTTGTCTTTAAATGAGACTATGACTTGGGCCCCTCTCCAACAGGCTCATGATAAAACCCTGGTGAGCATCAACAACCACTTGGTGAATGGGAAAGGAAACGAGCTGGACGGGGGTCTGACTGGAGGGGTCCTGACGTCTCTGAAGGAGGAGATCCTGCGGGAGCTCGAGCGGAGAGTGTCCCTGTCCTGTTCGTCCTGCCAGGTACATCCAGCCCCCTTCAGAATGTCCATCTTATTTGTATCTAGACACATGTAGCCACCTCGACCTGTTGTATTCACACCTGCTTTTTTTTTAAGTCCTCCTGAGTCCACATTAAATTGGTAAAAAAAATGGGCACTACGCTGACTTCTTGGTTCAAACTACCTTCATCATAGAGTTAATTCCACTATGTATAATCCACAGGTATTATTGACATATACAGTGAGTATGTTACTTCCTCTCCTTTTGGTAAAAAGGGAAAGGGGGGGGGTTTTTATCGCGGCGCCCCCCCCCCCCCGGCCCCCCCCACCCCCTCCCCCCCCCCCCCCCCCCCCCCCCCCCCCCCCCCCCCCCCGGGGGGGGGGGGGGGGGGGGGGCCCCCCCGCCCCCCCCCGCCCCCTCCAACCACCACCAAACTCACCTCTACAATCACTCACATTCATACACCAGTGCTGTGGCACTGGAGGCAGTGGTCTTGCCCAAGGACACAACGACAGTATGAACAGGAGGGAGCGGGAATCGAACCGCCAACCTTCTGGTTATTGGACAACCTGCTCTACCAACTGAGCCACTGCGCCCCTTATAAATCATCTGTTAAACCTTGAAAGTCCATGGTAAAAGTTTCTCTAGCATATCCTCAGATTTGATCACACATTCAGGATGTATTTAGGACACATTTATCCCTTTTTCATCTCGCATTAAGGCTGGCTACATTAAATCTGATAACTACATTTTAAAGTCTGATCTGGAGGAGCCACCAAACTGCATACATCCACTGCTAAGTCAATACTCCGAGCCATCAATAACAATTCAGGGGTGTCAAAGTCATTTTAGTTCATGGGGCCACATGCAGCCCTATTTGATCTGAAGTGGGCCGGACCAGTAAAATAAGCACAGTAACCTGTAATTAACAGCAACAATTTTTTTTTCTTTTGTTTTAGTGCAAAAAATTATAGTTACAGTTTAATGTCTCTTCAAATGCAACCAAAAAAAGCTAATGTGGGCAAAAGCCTTCAGTTTTCACAAACTCACCCTCACAATATGTTTTTGATGCTAAAGCTACCTTGATAGTAAATACATTGCTGACTTTCACTGCTGCAACACTGACTTCTCAGCCGCAGCTAAAAACAAGACTCCTGTTTCCTCAGACCTGCTAACAATTTATTTACTCTCTTCTCAGTTGACCCTGTATTTTTTCCCATGATGAGTGTCATAATGGCGCCAATTATTATATTCCTTAATTGTAACCTCTGGTAGGCTAGTTTTGTCACATGGGCTGTATGTTTGACATGCCTGATTTACATGAAAAATCCAGTATCTGGGGGGGAGCACAGGTAGAGCATATACCCAGCACGGAGACCCAGGCTCAAGTCTCGGGGTTCAAGTCTCAATTGGGTCATTTACCCAATGTCATTCCCTATTCTCTCTCATCCTGTTTCCTGTTGAGCTTCTGTTAACTATTAATAAAGGTAAAAAAGCCCCCAAAAATTATTTTATATTGTAAAGTATTTTGTAAAAGTTGGAAAAGTTGTTCATGAGACACTTAAGGATTGTTAAATGATTTCTTACAGCAGGTAATATTCAGCACATGCTTGTTTCCCGGCTGAAAAATATCTAGAGTTGGGACTAAATTCAATATTTAACATGATCTAAAAGAAAAAAAATCTATCTATCTGCTATCCTATGAAACACTGAAGTGAAATAAAAACAACCTTATTTTCTCTATAGTAACCTAGATGTATATTTAGAGGCATATTTGCAATTAAGCAAATAAATGAAATTGGGATGTATTTTGCGCTGTGTTCAGGCTGGAGTGGAGGACCTGCGCCGACAGCAGCGAGAGAATCAGGAGAGGATACGTGCTCTCGAAAAGCAACTGAGCGCCCTGGATGTACGCTACGGTCAGAGTCTGGACGTCCTGCGGAGAGACATCAGCAGGGTCCAGGGCTGCTGCAGTAACGTCCAGGATCTCCAAAATCGAGTCACAGACGCTGAGCGCAAAATCAGCTCTGCCTCGGAAACCGTGGACATTCTGCACAACCGCCTCGACAAAGAGCTCAGTGGAACCGGCGGTGAAAATAACTTTGGGAGCGGAGGGTCCAAAGGTGGAGGAGTTGGTGGATTTGGAGACCAGCCGTTGGACCGCTGGTTGAAGGATTTAGAAAGACGAGTTAACAACACTGTGCGTAAGACCGAAGAGGGCTGCTCAAATGTGGAGAACAATGTAAAAGAATATTTCCACAGAGAACTAGGAGACCTGCGGATCATGTTCTTGGACCGATTTGGTGACCAAGCTCTCAGGATCTCTGACGTCGAGATAGATGTGGGAGATATAAAGAAAACAGTGAATGACCACGATAAACGGCTGTCCAATCTGGAAAATACCACCTCAGTGATTGGTTACAGACTGAACCAGTGCGGCTGTAGTGGACCATCCTCAGGAGGGGGTGCATCTGGAGGAGCTGGGTCTTCTGGAGGAGCTGGGTCTTCTGGAGGAGCTGGGTCTTCTGGAGGAGCAGGGTCTTCTGGAGGAGCTGGGTCTTCTGGAGGAGCTGGGTCTTCTGGAGGAGCTGGGTCTTCTGGAGGATCAGGGTCTTCTGGAGGATCAGGGTCTTCTGGAGGAGCAGGGTGTCCTGGGAGGAGGGGCGGAGGGAGAGGGGTAGAAGAAGAAGGGAAGAGGTGGAGCAGGGAATGATGGCGGCGGTGGTCGGGGGGGAGCTGGTGGAAGCCTGAACGAAGGGGGCAGAGGGGGGCTGCCGGGAACTGGAGGGGAGAGAGATAATTCCACTAAGAAGTCTCTGGAGTGGAGGGTGGTCGCCAACGAAGACCAGATTCGACACTTCAACACTCGGCTCAAAGACCTGTCGGTGTCTGGAGACTCTCTGTACGACAAGGTAAGAGACTGCTTTCTTTAAACTTCCTGAGTAGGAACAATCCAGTCATAATAAGACACTGTATTTTTATGTATTGATTCATTTTTATCATAAGTGTATTAAACAAGTCAATTATCAGAGGAGTTGAGTGGACAATTTTGGCATTTTTCCAGCATCACAATTAAATGCAACAAAACAATCAGCTGTATATTGTCTAATTGAGTCCATTATATAGTCCAATATTTATTGCAGGTCTATATACTGTTGTATTCTAGTTTTATTCTAGTTTGTTCATGGTACTACATTTTACTCATTGCAATTCTAATGTTTTTGATATGAGCTTTGCAAATAGTTTAAACATGTGCCACAAAAAAGGGAAAAAAAAATATATCACGATGATTATATTGATGGTTTTAAAGGAAAACATGTTGAATACTCTTTCAGGTTGTGGACTTGAGCCATGATTTGCGTAAGATCAAAGCTGTGACCGGGGACCACGGCGAACATTTCAACCGCATCGTGACCGAGGTGGAAATGTTGGGGAACGACTGTGAGGTGTGTGGCCGTGTGCAGGATGAGCTGCGCAGGATCAAGAACTCATCCCAGGATGCACTCAGTAGACTTCAGAACCACATTAACACCATCCAGATCCGACTGGACTCAGACACCCAACGGGACGGTTGCTGTTCCCAGCTGCAAAACCAAGTCCGCCTGCTCCGAGAGGACGTGAGGAGGTGCACCGGCCAATGTAAGATCAGCCCGGACACGCCTACAGGTCAGATCAGCCTTTCACATTCCCTGGTATTCATCATATAACTGTTAAACCTTAAAAGTCTATGATACTGTTTTCTCTAATATGTTAATAATATACCAGTATATAATAATGCTGGGTGACAGACAAGATACATGTGCATTTTAAGCATAAAAAAAACAAAGATCCTGGTCAAAGACAGTTGTTGTTTGTGCAAACAAGAGGCAAAAAACATAAGGGTAACTTTGTACTACTTATATTATACAATGACACTTTTGGTTACTATATTGTGTGTTGACGAAGGGATGACTGCAATCTGTTGGACAAAAGAAGAATACTGTGTACAAAATAATGTACTAAAGGCACGTGCAGCATTGTTTTAGACTTTTATTCTGAGTGCTAAAGACTAAAAGGACAAAATTTAAATATGCAATTTTGAGCAAGTAGCGGACATACAGACGGCTGTGCGGACATTCTTGCAAATGAGACTTCTGATTAGTAATTTGGTTTAAGTGATTGAGGAAAACAATGCTTACTATTGCAGGTGGAGGTTCTGGCACCACTGGTCTCAGTGGATCGGGCCCAGGTCTGGAGCCTGAGAAGCCTTTAGATGGACACAGTGTGATCGGGGGCTCCCTCAACAACAACCAGCTGAAAACACTGCAGGGTCAACTGTCCGAGGTCATCCTCTCCTTCAGCTCCATCAATGACACTCTGAAGGGCTTCGAGCACACCATCCACAAACATGGCAGCGTCATCACTGACCTGGGTGAGCCCTGACTCTGCACCAAGAGGACAGTCTTATGTAGATTGATGGATTGTGTACTTTGATACATATTCTGGTTCACTTGGCCTTTCAGGGTGTTGTTATTAATAACTTTACTTGAAGTACTAACCTTATTGTGGGACTACACTTACACAGATGAACCAGACTCATTTTTCTTGCGCCTGCTCACAGGAAACACTAAAGACAAGATCATCTCAGAGCTGGACAAGATCCAACAGGAGGTGACGGAGCACATCGAAGAGAGCCGTGAGCGGTGGGATGGGGTGGACCGGGATGTCAGGCGCTTTGAGAACACTGTGGTGGTGGAGATGGGTGACTGTAAAAGGTCTGGGGATGGACTGGAGAAGAGGCTGTCCAAACTGGAGGGGGTCTGTGGGAGACTGGACGGCGTTTCAGACTCCATCAACAAGATCAAAGAAGGTCAGTTATGGGGACATGGGGTTTTCTGGTTTGGCTTTGTAAATGTATGTATGGATTTATTATGTGTAGCTCCCCTTGGTTTGTTTAGTTCTGTTTAAGGAGATGACTTAGTTTGATTAGTTTATTTCGGTCAAATAAAAATATGTACATCTTTAGATTACGTTAGATTGCATTACATAAATACATAAATTACACATACATGTACAAACAACCATAATTTCCAGAAAGGTTTAGGCTACAGGTTATTATGTTAAACCTAAAACACATTTGACAACATCTATCTTTCACTTTGAAATACATATAACATGCAAGTAAGAAAATAAAATATGAAAATAAAGACTGCCATAGTTTTGATAATATTTTAGTGTGCATCCGTTACTAACTATATTAATACATGAGGTAAATGAATGTAGCTATAGCCAGTTTATTCTTTGGTTTGGCTGAATAGTCTTTTCTGATTTGCAGGCAGGTGTATTAAAAACCTTTACAGCACAGTTAAAATGTCTCGTTTGATTATTGTTTGAAATTGCTCCACCGACTTTAAACATTGCATCTATAAAACAACATAATCACAATATAATCAACATGAATTCAATTTAAATCATACTGTTAGGACAACGACATAACTTGGAGCAAACTGCCCTGTGCACCTCCTCACTGATTAACCCTTAGTTATTAATTCATTTGTTTATAAATGCTTATCCAGATAATAAGTCGGGTTGATATTAAGCAGAAGTCATCAGTGGTTTAAATATGTTTATAAAAATGATCAGCCTGTTAGAGCATTTTGAATATTTCTTGCATGAGTTGGTCATAATGTTTTATGTGTGATGTTTTCAGGGCTAAACCGTCATGTCTCCAGCCTGTGGTCATGTGTGGGGGGTCTCAATGATACGGTCATTCGTCACGGGGGTATGCTGGACTTGATTCAGAACAGCCAGGACGATGTGCACCGCAGGATGAAGAGCCTGAACTCCAGCCTAAACCACATCTTGAAGGATCTGCAGGGTCAGTCTGAACACGACGTCAGAGGTGAGTCCACTACTGTTCCACTTACATCCAGAAAAAAACTACTGTTGACGAAAATGAGCTGCAAAAATTATAGGCATAAAGCAGACTAAAATGGACAAAAAAGTACAAGCCACCAATAATCACATAATTCTTCTCAAAATGGCAACTGCCTGATTGTGTGCTGTTAGGAAGGATGTTAGTGTGGATAACGTCTTCTCTGGTGGACATGTCTAGAACAACGAATAACACCTCTGATGAACACAGATTTTAGTTTTAGGACCTGTGCTTCTTCATCAAAGACTGCTAAAGTGAGATCTCCCTTATAGCATGTACACTAAAGCATTCAAATATGGTAAAATAGCACACACATACAGCTTGGGGGGTATGCAAAAACATGGGAATGCCAGATTGTTTGCATTCTTGCTCCATCTGCTAATGGTTAACAACACAGCAGCAACATACTTGGGTAGAACAGCAGATGACTGACTCTGTTAAACACACATGACCTATAAAGTGTTTTTAAGTGATTTGAACTCATCTGGTCATATATTCCAATTGGAAATATTCTTCATCGTAAAACTTTTTCACCTAAACAATCAATCAATATTTATTTGAGATGCACTTTATAACTTTATTGTTCCTGTAGGTAAATATTCCCTGCAGATGATGGCTAATCTAGACATCTAGCCACTGGGACCATAGAATTAGCAGTATTAAAAATGAAGCACACCTCTATGAGTTACAAGACAATTTCAGTACATTTTTATCCTTTATATAAAGACTGGTAATTGAGATTTTTGTCTCTTTAGTCCTGAGTCCTACATATAAATAAATAGTATATTTTACATTATGACACAGTGGATGATATGTCTTCTCTGTTCTTTAGGCTCTGTGCTGATGAACAGAGGTTTGTTTTTTTTAAACTCTACACTAACAGCTGAGCCAGGGCTTGTTGTTGTAACAGTTCCTAGTCCCTAACTAGTTCCTTACACACTCCTTTTTGTAATATTTGTGGGATTTTTGAGAATATTTGTAAGAATTGTTCTCACCAATAACCTGTCTACGTCAGCCTTGTGCACCATTTACGCTTTACGAACACGTTACACAAAAATAAACATATGATGTGATTTATAACATTGAGAAACGGTGGTTTGGGGCCTTCCTGAGGATGACAAACTGAGCCTTGATTCATCCACCTGTACTTAATAGTATCAGTAACAGGATCTGAACAGTCATTTCAGTCCTATTTCTATTGGTCTCTGTGGACGCTGTATTAACCACCTCTGAATAAAATTACACTGTAAAAAAGAATTTTGGTAGTAAACTCAAGCCAGACAAACAGTGTGTTTATAATACTTTTTTGACAACAATAACTCAAAGATGCATCATTTAAATTTAAAACTTACCTTGAATTTGAATATAGTGTCATAAATATTGATCCATCCATGCATTTTCTTCCGCTTATCTGGGATCGGGTTGCGGGGGCAGCAGAGACGCCCAGACTTCCCCCTTCCCAGACACTTCCTCCAGCTCCTCTGGGGGGATACCAAGGCATTCCCAGGCCAGGGACATAGTCCCTCCAGCATGTCCCAGGATTAACATGTCCTGGAAAACGTTTTAAAGCCATGAGAAAAACATTGATAACATAAATATCTTGGAAATTAAGGATAGAATTTCAAAACATCTGGAATACTACATGGAGTTGACGCATCATTCTCCTCCATGAACGAACAAGAGAAGATGAACAGTGAACATATGTCTGTACAATCATTTCCATAAGTCATGCCACTAATTATTTCTCATAAATTAATCTATAGTTCTCTGTTGTGCTTCATGTTGTACTTTCCTATTGTTCTGCTCTGTATTGTCTTTGTGTGGAATGTTGGCTTTCGCTTGTTATTGTCTGTACATCAGTGACTACATACTTACATACATAATGAGATATTATTTGCATCATATTCACAGGCCTCCCAGGACCTCCAGGACCTCAGGGAGAGAGAGGTTTCCCAGGTCCAAAGGGACCGCCTGGATCATCTGGACGTCACGGAGACACTGGAGCACGCGGCCTCCCAGGTAAGATATGAGAAATGTGCAAGATTATGTTTAGTGAGGAGGTTCTGGAAGCACTTCATAGCAACGACACACTATTAAGTATTAGTTAAGTATTTGTAAATATTAACACTTATACATAAGAAATGGCCTTAAAAATTGAAGCGGACAAAGGCGTATGTGCATTTTTTACAAATTACAAAACTTTTATGCAGCCAACACCACGATTTCTGCACAAATTAGTGAATCACAATCTAATAAACAAACTAAAATGTCATAGAAAACATAGAAATTAGATGTTGTACAGAGCTCATGGAAGCAGTCCTTTTGGTTCTAACTTCTTTTTTCTGCCTTTGAAGTATAATTATTTTAACTTTCTTTTTTCTTCTTCTTTCCTTTCCTTTTTTCAGGTCCTAAAGGTGAACCAGGTATGTATTTATTATTAGTTTAGTAGCTCTTATAACACCTATGCCATGTATCTCCTAAACCTTAAACCTTAGATCTTTCTGAAGTGACCTTAAATCACAATTAACTGAACATGTACCTTTATCATGATGAATAAATTATTATATTAACTGTATGATTAAACAGTTTAATGAGAGGTTTATTGAGTATTTTATTGAGTATTTATATATTTTTAAATATGGGAGTCAGTCCTATATTCTGGTTATTTGTTCATTTCCCTAAGACCCTGGAGCTAATATTAATGCTTGTGTCCTGTTGCTGTGTCAGGTTTGCCTGGTATAGACGCTCACGTCCCTAAACTGTCCTTCTCGGCGGCCCTCACTGTCCCAATGGAGCGAGCCGGCACTATCGTCTTCGACAAGATCTTTGTCAACGAAGGGGACTTTTATGACCCCAAAACAGGTGCTCCTCCGCATCCATACAGTCTTAATGTTACGTTTACATATATTTGTTCAATAACGTGAAATTAAAGAGATGGTTCACTTATTTTTGTTGTGTATATTAACAAAAACAATGCTCAGCCATATCATTATGACTTCTAATCTCAAGGTTCTATTGTGACAGACGGTTGACGGGACATTGGGATGTAAGGTAGACATGTCCAAGCCCAGAAAGCAGTCATGGCATACAGTCTTCAGCTTCGCAAATAAAATGTATAGTTTATGGTTCACCAGCACTGTCATCTACTTATCTACTGCTCTTAAGTCAGACCTAACCTGTTACTGCAGTACAAATCTCAACTTTTCAGGGTCAGTAAGTTCCCTGTTTGGTACAGTGGAACAACAAGTAATAACAAACTATTCAGAAATAGAACTTGAAAAGCATTTATGTGTTATCAGGATAGAAGAGCACCTACAACACTCAAGTGTGCCACAGCTCCACCCAAAATGTAGACATAAGGGAAAAGTGGTGTAAGTTATATTGTACTATTGAAAACGGTATTTATGAGTGGTACAAAAGAGCACTCATATTTAGGGGCAGCTTGTTTAAACCAAACAAAATGAATGATGACCAGCCTCACTGCCGGCTACATCATGGAACCAGCAAAAGCATATCTTTGTGATATTATTGGTGTAACTGACTGGAGTTTTAAAGTCAAAGACATTTCAGTATTTTCCATTTTATCATCTTTAGGGATTAACTTATCTATCCTTGAATATTTCATAGATCCCATTTTACAAAATACTGGCCAATCCCTTGTGAAGCTGATATTATTATTTGTCCTCTAACCTCTGAACTGTCCCGCAGGTGTTTTCACAGCTCCTGTCGACGGACGATACTTCTTCAGTGCCATTCTGACAGGATATAAGAATGAGAAGATAGAGGCCGTCCTGTCCAAGTCCAACTACGGCATGGCTCGGGTGGACTCTGGGGGATACCAGCCTGAGGGTCTGGAGAACAACCCTGTGGCAGAAGCTAAGACGGCCGCGGGATCCCTGGCCGTGTTCAACATCATCTTGCCCCTACAGACCCGGGACACAGTGTGCATCGACCTGGTCATGGGCAAACTGGCTCATTCTGTGGAGCCGCTCACAATTTTCAATGGCATCCTGCTGTATGAAGATATGTGAGGCACTAACGGCCCAAAAATAATGAGAATGGGCCTACGATCACTGAGCAACTACGAGCCACAGTGGGACTTTTAAAATAACGTCGCTCACAATGTTTACATGACACTAGAAGAATAACAATTACTGTTTATCTGACTAAAACCAGACTGCACAATAGCTTTTTATATTAATGATGCAAGAATAGGGCTTAGTTGGACAGGAGCTGGATTAGAAGTAAACAGAAGTAAACAAATGATAATAAGAGATAAAAAAGACGATGGCGGATAGAGGTTAGAGGTGTGATTGCTAGAACCACTACCTGAGAATTTATTTGAGTTGGCCAAAAATTCTAACCCAGGATTAAAAAGAAAAAAGAAAAAACAACAAAAAACAACAACAACAACAACAACAATAGCTTTGTGAAAGTAGATGTAGATTTAATGACAAAGATTATTATATTGTATTAGCAATGGTCAGAAGCATTAAACATTTTCAAAATTGCCAGTATAATAAGAATACTCAAGAAAAGCTCCATACACAGTGCCTTAAGCTGCATTCATTTGCTCCTCAGAAAGTCAAATTATTACATTACAAAATTGTTTGATAGCTTTCTGGGTAACACTTTATAATACCTACTCACTATTTAGCAGTTAAGTGTTAGTAACTACTTCATTTGTCATTTAGTAAACATTACTCCAACACTATGTTATCAATGATATAAGAGCTGCACGATAAGGGAAAATAGTTCAATTCGCGATATCTACATTGATACACTACTACAACAAGGCTCCAGACTGACTTCCACTGGTCAAAACTAGGGCTAGATCAAAACTAAACAAATATGAAACCTGTATTGAACAGGCACCAAATTTATTAGGGAACCAGGTGTAAATCTAATGTAATATAAGGGTCTGATTCGACAATATTTTGAAAAGCCATGAGTCTTATGGAAGACCATGAATACAATAATGATTTGCATTTGCAACATATTTTGCAGCTCTAAATGTAATCTATGTTTTAGTGTAAAACAATGAACTCATGCAAAGTTATATTTATAACTGATATTTCAGTGTCTTTACACTGTTGGTTGATTTATTTATTGTTAATAAACATATTTATTAAATCTCTAGTGCTGCATAGTAGTGTACAGTTATTATAAAGTGTTACCAACCTGTTGCTATTTATAGACTGTGTCAGTAAACTTTTTACTGGTTTCCAATGAGACAAGTTGCATTAATTCTCTTTTAACTAAGGCTGAATGCCACATGAACACATGATCACCCCTGCTCATGTAAACTCTGACGACAGAAGTCCTGTTAAATGGACTAATAAAGATCATCTATGTTTATATAGCACTTTTACAAACATAGTTACAGTTAAGTGCTTTAGTGCAAAAATAAACATGAACTGCATAAAAGACCCATAAAGGTAACATTGTGCATCTTTACTAAACTGCAGGTAAACATCTGTGACAATAATGCATAGAGAAAAAAAAATGATGTATCAAAAGTTTTTGAAAGTCTCCACTGTGGTTGTATCTGTTGTGAGAGAAATGTCTGTTTCAGAAAATACCCGACTGAAGGTGAACGTAGACATCCTAAAAGGCTTCTGTCCTTAGAAACTTTGAGCAATTGTTCTACAACTTGAGCTCCCATGAGTCTGGGGAAAAGTCAGACCTGGAACTTGATTAAGATGCCATGTGAATCCTGCGTGATAAAATTGCAGAATAAAAGTAGTTATAAATAAAATGGCCATCAATGACAAAATGGGGTTGTCAATGGTCCGGAAAAAGTCCCGGAAAAGTACGGCAGCCCTGGACAGGAGTGGGACTTCACTAACTTTAAATCTTTGAAGGGGCTCAGTGCTTTACCACATGACTCACTGCTTATGGATGGTAGTGATCTAAGGGACCTTTTGGATCCTCCCTTCACAGAGCTCACTACTAGTTTGGTGAGTGCTTCTCCTACAGGCTGAACTGTGCATTACTCTCCAGGACTGTTCAGCTTTAGCAGCAAAGAGGGAAGGATGTAACATATAAGACAAAGACTGATGCTGTGAACTGTATAAAAGCTGGATCAATGCACTCCTTTGACCATCTTTACAACATTTGACAGTGTTTTGTCAAATAAAAATGAATGAAATGAAAGCTTTTTGCTACAAAACTGAAACAAGAGCACATTATGACTGTTCACATGAATGTGTTTCTAAGGTGCACCTTTGTCTGTGACTTTATTGTTGTTGTGGAGACTGTCACCAGAGTTCATTTTAATGGACGAATGTTAAAGGATATCGCTGACCGTTTTTAAACAGTGTTAGTCCATAAATCCTACTAACAGAACCAGAGTAATGAGTGGGTTGGTACCATCCCTACTGCTTTTGTGTCTGATGAACTGCAGTCACGCTCTGCTGGGATTAGTCTCGCTGCTAATACTTTAATATGTGACTCCAAACCTGTGCTAAAGTGAGTATTTATTCTTCATATCCTCATAAATCATACCCTATCCTACCTTAGACAGATTACACAGGAAATGGATGCTTTATATTTAACTTAACACATCAAAACAACCCACTGCCAGCAGCTGCAGTCCAGTATCTCTCACAAAGCAGTATTATATATGTCCATATGAAAGATATTTGTTCATAAACTCAAGTGCCTGGGAATAAATATAAATAAAATACAGTCTAAACAAATTAAACAGTCTTCTCATGTTTTGTTTGACTGTGTTCATGTGGCCTTAAAATTGGCCTAGATCTGATTTGTTAATTTCAGAGTGAAAACACATGATTATTTTGAATCAGGCCCGTTCCACATTATAAGCAGACGGAAAATAGTCATAATATAATATATAATATAACCATTTTGCCAGTTGATTAGACTCAAAATTCAGAATGAATGCACACAAATTAATAAGTAAATAAATTAATTAATGAAAAATGGAAATATCACCCCCAAAGAGACCAAGACTGTTCCACTTCAGGATAGTGGATACAGTAAAGTCACAGAGGGTGTGAGAACTGCACCAAACTTGGATCAACTACTGGCCAATACTAAGTGTATCATAAATTCCTTTAATTAAGGTGTACACGTCCTTTTTCTTTCCCTGTGTAACAATTTCCAGGCTGTCAATCCACTTAAACACATCTAGCGTTTATGTGATTTAAATGCTATATGCCACTATTGTTTTAAAATATTAATTTACACTGTTACAGATTAAACAACACTTGTATTATTATTAATGATAAAAAGAAATTCTTGCTTTTCATTCAATGTAACTGCAGTGGCCTCAAAACTGACCCAGATCAGATTTGTTCATGTCAGAGTGAAAACTCATGAATCATTTTCAATCACACTGAGACCACTTTCAAATAAATGTCTCCATATGAGCATTTATTTGGAAGTGGTAACAGCATAAGGTTGCACCAAATTCAGCTCTAACTTAGTGCAACTTTATGCTGTTCTTACATTTCTCTGATAAATGCCTACTACTACTATTACTTTGGATATAAATGTAGGAGTATAGATATAATCATATACATTTTGTTACAATTTTACAGCATGATGTTTGTGACATTTGCAATTTGATCACTGAGGTAACATAAGAGACATACACTGATAGAAAACCATTCACACACATTCATTTGTATACAATGACTCAAAGGCTTCAGACTTAGATTTATAAGGAGCAATATTATGAATTAAAATGTATCACAATAAATATCTTATATATATCATAGCATTTACCCTCTAGAACAACAGGAAAGAGATTATATCTCTGGTTCCCTGTATGATACACTGTCCAGTCTATTGTGGTGCGTATGAGTGTTGTGACTACATATGTACTCTAGAGGGAGCTGTTCCATATGGGAACAGCATTACATCACCTCAGCTTCTACTGAAAGGAAACTGTAAAGATGTAACTACTCTGATACTGATGTGTCATTCATGTCCTCCAGTTTGAGCCCAGAGTCAACTTCAAGTCACTTCAAAATAACACAAAAAGAAATCATAAAAGACAAAATGTCACCATGTGTTACCATTATAAACAACCACAAAACTCACTGATTCAGATACATTTTATTGACAATGAAAGCCCAATACACATTCACAAAACTGTGTGCTACAAAACCCTGTCTCATTCATAAACTATGTAGTATGACAGGTGGCAGGGTGTTACTACTACAATACCTTTATACAACATAGACTACTGATTATCTCGCTGCACTTCCTCATCTTTGTCTTTGTACCAATCTAAGAATGCATGTGTAAGATGGCTTTATCTGCATTTCCTGTCTCCTCTGAAACCACTTCACAGATCATAAGGTATTTTATCTTTCACAGAAATATAGACAAACATGAACAGCTTCCCTTTTGCGAAGGAATAGGATTTAAATAATCCAGTTCATGATTAGACACATTAGGGATTTTTATTCTTCCTGTACTTTTGGTCAATTTATCCGTAAATTCTTGCTGAAGTTTTTTCAGTGGAGTTTATGGTATGTTTGTGTGCGTGTGATCAGAGACAGAAAAATGATGCGAAGTGTCTACACTGCAACAGCGCTGATAAACCCAGCCTTAGTATGGATTTATACATGTAATGCTAATAACATATTTTCAGGACATAAAAGTGTACAAAAACACAGTATTTTTCCGTTGTTCTACTACCTGTGTGTGGTTGTCTGCATAGTTAACAACAACAAAACAAAAACACCTTGTCTGCCATATTCAAAAGTTTGTGCTGTTGTGGAGTGAGAACTTCCTCCTCAAGTAAACAAATGACCAAACCACAACAGAATATTTGAGTTTTGGGTGAAATATGTTGCCATGTGCAGCCACTTTGTAAAAGGTGGAGTAAAACACTGCAGTCTGTTGACTGAGTGAGTTGAGAGAAACTTTGAAAATGAGAACACAAAACTGCAATGCATAAGTATACTTTTCTTCTTATCTTAATAAACTGCTGAAAATGCTGTAAATTTTTGAACAAACTCAAACAAAGCAAACTTACACAACAAAACAGTCCACCACAGTGCACTCTAGAATAGTGACTGAGGGGGTTGGGAATGGGGAGTACTTTGGGACACAGTCAGTGGTGGAGGAAGTAAAAGTACAGATTAAGGGGTAAAAATGTACTAGTATGTGTATAAGTCTAAGTATGTATGTGTATAAGTAAAAGTACATCCCATTAAAATTATTACTTAAGAGAATTAAATATTAAATAAAGAATTTAAAGCATAAAAGTAAAAGTGTTTGACCCACAACTAATCAATATAAAACTGATTTATTGTATGTATTTATTTGGTTATTAAAAGGGATTTAAAAAAAGTTTTGAAAAGTTAAACACACCGTTTTTGTCAAGATCCTCAGCTTCAGTGTTTAATAATGTGGTGTGTAAAGATGCATGTTATGGTGGAAAGATCTTATTAAATCATTATTCTACTAATTAAGTTTGCCTGTATGAGTTTGTTCAATAGTTTGACAGATCAAAGAGAGAGATGTCATGTTCAAGTGTGCTTTGTAAAACTAAATGGTTATTTAGCACTTTCATTTAAGGAATTGTGTATTTACAACAATTTACAAATGCAAATTTACTTGTACTTGTAAAGCCAAGGTAAAAATGTTGTGTAGAAAGTAAAGATATTTGTTCTAAAATGTGGTGGAGTAAACGTAAAAAGAATACTATTTTAAATTTACTGAATTTAAGTACAGAAACTTGAAAGTTGTGCTTAAGTACAGTACTTGAGTATTTTTACTTCATTACATTCCACCACTGGACACAGTTAACTATTGTACACTGTGATTTGCTGGTGGCTAGAGGTTGTGTCTGAAATGTACTGCCAAGTCTGTGTAATTAACATAAAGACCTTATGTAACTGTACTGAAACCTCGTAACTTTCTAAGAAACAGTCACACAAGTCCAGAAACTACACAGACAGTTGCTGCAGATAACAGTCATTTTTCATATTTTCAAGTAAAGTATAAGCAAACATGTTGTTGTTCCACAGAGACCACCAATGTCCTCTGTACTCGTACTTTGTTAGGAAAAGACACCAGTGACATTTGACCTCAGACCCGGGTTGAGTTGTCTAAGGTGACACCAACCATCACTGGGGCCTAACGAGGGCCAATCAAGTCAGATTAATCCTGTATAAAGCCACATGACCCGGTGGGATAATCCTCTGAAAGTGGTCAAAACATTCTTTTCCAGGCCAACAGAAAGCAATCTGATTCATCTGCGCCAGTCTGTCTGCAGCCACACACACTTGAATGCACAGCTTCGATCAGGATTTACCAGCAACACTTTATTATAACCACAGACTATCTGAGCCAGCAATGACCATTACTTCATTCATAATACACTATTTATAAACAGTAACATGACCACTCAATAAATAAAAGCAGTAGTGATGAAATAATTACTGATTGATGTAATTTGGGATCATCTTGCATCTTAAGTTCGGAGATGGGAGGAAGTTGGACTCAGAGATAACCCTCATTCTCCTTTAACTCTGGCCAGGCTCAGAGTCGATTATGGAGCTGAAACCTGACTGCAGACTGACCCTCGTGTTCACACCAAAATAACTTGGCTCAAAGCCTGAAAAGTTGGTATCCAGCCAAAATCATGTAATACCCTGAAAGGTTTTCCTGAACCATTGTGTAAATTGTTAGCCTCATCAAATGGCTTTTGACAAACCTTTGCAAAAAGTTTCAACTTAATGACTTTCTCACTCAATTTCAATGTTAAAGTGTTATCATTCGCACAAAAAAAATGTTATATAACTAGCCCTAGTTATATATTTTATATTACTTATATATGTGCTACCCCGGACTTCAGTGCAGTATCCAGAATATGGTAAAATTAAAGAGTTATACAACATAAGCAAAGAAGAAGAATTCAACATGTCTTTTACTTTATACAAGACACCAATATTTTGAGATACCTTTCTTTTTACATAATCTATGTGAGCTTTCCAGTCATCCAGTATAATACCTACAAATTTTATGTACGTTTTCAATTTTCACACTTTCAATTGATATTCTCACATTTTCATTTATCTTTCGATTTCTAAAAATCATATATTTTGTTTTATTCCAGTTAAAAAATAATTTATTCTCAATAAACCATTCCTTCAGTTTAATCATTTCAGCCCCAATACATTCCATCATTTCTGTTACGTTACCCCCAGAACAAAAAATATTTGTGTCATCAACAAACAACAAAAATTGCTGTGTGTTTCAGTGATGTCATTGATAAATGATAAAAATTAAAAAAAAAGAGTAAGTCCTAAAACAGACCCTAGAGGTTATCCGCATGTGATATCTTTACATTCAGAATTATACCCATTAATTTCTACAAACTGTTGTCTTTTACTGAGGTAACTTTCAAGCCATCGATGTACTGGACCTCTAATTCCACTGTTATTTTTTTCTTGGCATTTCTGCATATTTTCCACACACATAGATACAGATTCTGTGTCATTCATGCGCTCTTTTAGTATTTCATCTGTGTGTTCGGCCTCCTTAAAACATTATGTCATTAAGTTTGTTTGGTTTTTTTTAAGATTATTTTTATGGGCTTTTTGGCTTTTATTGATGGTGAGCAGTAGCTGGACAGGAAATAAGGTGAGAGAGAGTGGGGAATAACATTGGGCAAATGACCTGACCGAGATTCGAGCCCAGGTCTCCCACATGCTGGCCGTGTGCTCTACCTGAGCGCGTGCCCCCACCGAGCTGTTTGTTTACTTTGACCATCATGTGTCATTTTGCCACAAATGTTTGCCTCTTTTCCCGCATTTGTCAAAGTTCACCAGTTTGAGTTATGTTCTTTGTTACATCACAATAAGCCCACAAAAAAGCAATAACTAAAGCTTCAGGGAAAGTGAAAACGCCGACCTCACCACACTGCCACCATGACACCAGAAGTCATCATTATCATAACTGAGTTTTTTCCATATTTCACATGTCATTTTAAAAGCACTTTACTAGATGACATGTAAGAGTTCCTTCCTTTATAATGCCTACTTCTGTTTCTAAGTGTCCACATGCCTTTAAGGAGGAGACATGTGAAACCTTGTGTGAAAGGTCTGTAGTGAAAATGAAAAAAACACAACACACTTGATCTCTGGGTTGTTATTTCAAATTCAAGTGTACAAAAATTGTTATGGGAGTGCAATAAGAACATGCATACTCCAAACAGACAGGCTGTGAGTGCTAACTTATCAAGTTACATATTGTGGAGTTTATTAAGGCTATAGTGTCTTGGTTACACTACAGCAGCACACCTGTCGTGACACCTGACGAATGTCCCCTTCAAAGGTGTCTTTGTCTCTGTCTATTGTTTCGCCTCTTCCCAGAACATACTTCTTTCACATAGGAGTATTTGGTGTCAATGGTTAAAGATGATTAATGATTAATTATAATTTGACACCACTACATATTAAAACCTGTGTCCATATTTAGTCCATTTCTAGTTCTAGTTTATATGAAAAAATGTTTGTCATACATTGTGCTTCGTATGACTGTGCAAATTTGTACGTTCTGTGGAGCTATAGCATTAGAAGATTTAAAAGCATAAGTTCCTTTAGTTTTTGAATGAACACTAGTTTCTGTTTCCTTTGCAACATGTGACTGGCTGACACTCAAGAACTTTGCTCCGAAGTAATCAAAGGAGTATAATGATTCAAGGTTCGAGGTATCTTCCCAGTTGGCAATTTGCCACCAAACAACATAAAAACATAAAGACAGCAACAATGCAATAACTGATTGATCATAAATGAATGGATTGATTAATTACATCTAGCCCTAGCTCATAATCTTGGTCCCTCTTTCTGTCGCCCCGTCACGGTGGCCTCCTCCCTTCAGGGCTAAACCGGTCTTGCACATTCTTCCTGCTGGTGTCAGTGAGAATCAGCCACATCTGATTTCAGGTGCACTGTTGTCACGCGAACACAGCCAGAGTGTGAGAGTGCCAAACAAGCCCAGAGCATAAAAGATCGAGGGCTGAGTGCTCAGGTGCTAGTGTGGACAGAGCCGGTGTGCACTCAGTATGGGTAGGTCTTCCTCATTCATTTTCATTTTATTACTTAGATTTGGCACTAGTCAAACAGGTCTAGTTAGGTTTTTCCTTCTTTTGCTTTTTATAGCTTTGTTTGCTCACAGTTTCTCAAGCTGAAGGTTTCTTAGATACAAATGCAGTGTACAAAAAATATTTCACTAGAATGCTTAAAAACCATCAACTAAAAACCTAGAAGTTCATACAACTAACTTGAAATATAAAGTGCATTGGTAAAGGCAATACAATGGCTGTGTGGATGCTGCATTCATTTCATACCTGCAAAGCATGTTTGGCAGGTCTATTGTTAATTCTTCTGATTTTTTCAGCTTTCCACTACAGAATCTGTTGCATTTTTTGAGTGTTTTCTCAGGTGAAAGTAGACACTATTACAAAACCATATGATTTAAGTGCAGAAATGTGTCAAGAAAAAGATAGATACAGTCTAAATGATGTCAGTCACTTTGGACAAGGATGGCTTTTCCACCATGAATAATTCAGTGTTTTGTGTCACATAAACAATTGTGTTCAAACTGTGTTTGTGCATGCGTGTGTCGATGTATGCCTAAGTAAAACCACAAAAGCTTAAAACTCTGCAGCCAGTTAAAAGAAGGAGTGTTGTGACTTGGACAAAACCAGAAGTGGTAAATAAACTACCTACATAGAGTCCCAAGTAACATTAACTTACTTTTATCTCACATTTACAATAATATATTACCATGAAACTGTGAATGAATTTGTTATATTATTAAAAAAAAAAAAAAAAAAAGGAAATGAAGTGGCAAAATCTAATGTAAACTTGCTTATTCAATTTCTCTCTTAGAAGACTAGATAAAAGTAATGCTTAATAATAATTACACACTATTAAGCATTAGTAATGGATTTTTTTAAAACGTATGCTATCATTTCCATTACATTAATAATCACTGTTGAGTTGTAAACATCGATTATTAAGGTATTAGTGCTAAACAATAAGTGCATGTAATCTAAAGTCTAGTATTTCAACATAATTCTTTTTTTTTTTTTTTTTTTTTTAACCCTAAACTTTTATCAAGATTGTGTGCTCAAAAAGAAACATGGGCATGCTTCGTCTCCAGCAGTGCCCAGTTTGTCCTCTCTGGGCATAGAAAACTAGTGGCACCTTCTACTGTGCTTTTAAGGCGGTTAATACTTTATCTATTTTTCCAAGAAGAATAAATGTGCAGTATTTTCAATGGCCATCATTCACTATTGAAGTGATGTGTGTTCCATTCTGATCAACTGTTTACTGCAAAAAGTGTACACAATGCACCTTTAAAGTTTAAGCGCTGATGTTTACCTTTGCTATGGTTATAAATTTTATTCTTTGGCTTTTAACGCTGCTTTAGAGTTGTGTGGTTGACTTTAATTGTTTGATTGTTTTTATGTATTTGATTTTTTTATTTATTGTTTTACTTTGTTGGTCTTATTTGGTTTACAAGTTTTATTTATATTTTTTATTTGAAATGTAATCTAAAATTTAATTTAATTTAATTTAATTTAATTTAATTTAATTTAATTTAATTTAATTTAATTTAATTTAATTTAATCAAGTAGTCCACCAACTTTTTCAAATGTAACTAAAAAATAATTGGACTTAAAGGTGCAGTGTGTAGTCCCTAGTAACTGGTGGCAAAATTGCAGATGCTATGCGAGATGTGGGTTCAAGTAATAGGGAATGCACTTCTCCTCTAGCAGTGCTCACTTTGCCCTTTCTGGAACAAGAACAGGAAGTATTAGGGCTAATGGCTTATAGTACAATTGATACACTGCATGGTAAACAACAATTTTTCACACAGTACACCTTTAATTGAGCAGAATGTCCTTGTATTACTGTTGAATGTGTGCTTACAGCTCAGAAGACAGTGTTGATTGTGTACGCTCACCAAAGCCCTGGGTCGTTCAATGCCGCCGCCAAAGATGTGGCAGTCCAGGAGCTGCAGAAACAGGGCTACAGGGTTGTTGTGTCTGATCTGTACACTATGGACTTCAGACCAAGTGCCACTCGGCAAGACATAAACGGTAAGCTCACAATGTTAGGACAATTTAAAGTTTATGTGCTCACTGAATACAAACAACATTTTTGTGTACTTGAGTAAAACGGTTTATTCATTTAATAGCATATTTTAAGGAACATTATTAAAAATATTTAAAAAGTAAGTCAACAAGGAAGTAATGGTTACCGATAAAAGAAACAATGTGTCTATTACCACTGGATATGTCTGCTTCTGCATAAAAAAGGAAAACAATAAATAAAGAAAAGAGCAAAGTAAAATGCAGATAAATATTGGCTGTGTATTCTTGAGATGTTTAATGAGACATTTAATGAGATCATACCGATCTGTGTATGTGATGTTGTGCAGGTGAGCTGAAGAACCCAGATCTGTTCCGGTACGGAGAGGAAACCATGCACGCCTGGAGAGAGAAAAACCTCAGTGAAGACATTGTGGCTGAGCAGCAGAAAGTCACTGATGCCGAGCTCATTATATTTCAGGTCAGAGGTCACATCCAAACCTGAAACAAGGTCACCATCCGTCTTATATGACATGATATGATTGATAGAAAATAGAAAAAGACAGCAATAGAAATATTAATAATCAATCTGCAATTTATGTTGTAGGTGCCAGTATTTTATCTATTTTACGTTTTCCATAAATTTGTAATGATTCGTTTCTGCCAAACACCTTTAAAGTTGCACTTTATCTTACCTGCTGAATGTTTGCAGTTAAGTATCTCGTTATTGCCTGTTTCCGTTTGTCAATGGGATATGACGTTTATATTCACTAATGATTCATATCCTTGTTACATTATAATTATAGTATCCCAGATTTTTTCTTATTACTGAATCAGACATAAACTGCAGTGAGCTCAGGGCTATTAAAAGGTAAAGATGGAGAGGAACAGAAAATAGCCAAATGGACATGTCCTGACTTTGAGCGGAGTGAGCTGTTTTTGCCACAGCACCAAACAAGGAGCGGTAGATGGAGCAAAAACTTTGGAAAAAATGAGGCATCCTACAGCCATTGTTGAGTCACAATACTTAAAAAGTCTGTCAGACATAACAACTAGCTGTGTTAAGTATGAATCGCTGTAGATGTGTACAAACCGCACAGTAATAACAGTCTGAAGTTTTGAAAGCACCGTTTTTTTGTACTTTTCACATGCTCCATGTTTGTTTTGTGTCACTCAACTGAGTTGGCACATCCTCAATTCATCAGCAGCTTCAGAAACCAGAATACTGCAAAGAGATGCCCCAGTCCCCCCTCGTTTCTTTCGGAGTTCTGCAAATACCAAAACTGGGATAGGCTCATAACCAGATGCTGACAAGGATGTGATGTTTACATAAACACAGACAAAAAAGATATACAATCAAAACTGGGATACTCATGTGCATGTAAACAAGAGTGTACACACAGCACCATTTGAGTGGCATTTGTACTGTTGTGTATTCCAATGCAATGACGTCTTTCTTTTACAAAATGCTTCATCAATCTTCCTTGTTTTATGGTTGACATGCATATCTCTGTGTCTCATGCTGTAGTTCCCTCTGTACTGGTTCAGCGTTCCCGCCATCATGAAGGGCTGGATGGACCGAGTTCTCACACAAGGCTTTGCTTTCTCCCTGGAAAGGATGTACAACAATGGCATTTTCAAGGTTTGCACTGCACCAACACAGGCTAATGACAAACTTTATGAGTTGAACAATGAGCAAGTAGTTTTTTTAGGACCAATCCAGCACTATAAACCACAACTAAACTTGGACTAAACCAGCAGGACTAACCCAAGATTAAACTTGGGCTAAACAAAAACTTGTAAAGCAAAACCAAACCCAGGGTTAAACCAGGACTAAACCAAACCAAGAACTTATAAAAATGTAACGTTTCAACCTTTTATTTAAAATGCTGTTGGTACCTTTTAATTGCATGTCAGACTTAGTACAACATAAATGTTTAAATCAGTGTTAATTCTTTTGTAATAAATACGTTGCCTGGGTTAGGGTTAACACTCTGTATGTACAGGAAAAAAAAGCTATGTTGTCTTTTACAACTGGAGCCATGGAGACCATGTTTCGCCCTGACGGCATCAATGGAGATATTAACATTGCACTGTGGCCTCTGCAGGTTAGTGTCAGCAGTGTGAGTGAGAGTGTGAGCTGTGTGAATGAAGTGTGAGCAGTGTGAATGAGTGTAGGAGCGTATGAACAGTGTGAGTGACAGTGTGTGCAGTGTAAATGAAAGTGTGAGCACTGTGAGTGAGACTGTGAACAGTTCATATTTACATTAGTGCAGTTGTATACACAGTGTCATTCATGGTCTTTTTTATTTTTTTTTTCAGAATGGAACCCTCCATTTCTGTGGCTTCCAGGTGCTAGCCCCTCAGATATTCTGGAGCCCAGCCCACTGCCCCGACCATGTGCGTGCAGCCATGTTAAAAGGCTGGGAACAGCGACTCAAAGGGTTAATGAAGGAAACGACTCTGAGCTTTGCCCCCTGCGAGCTTTTTGACCTGAGCTTCACTGGTGGCTTCAAGCTTCGGCCAGATGTGATGAAGGAACGAGAGACACACACCTTTGGTATCACCACAGGACACCATCTGGGAAACCTCTGCCCCCAGACAATCAGACCAAAGCACCGCAGGCAAAGGGGGACTCAGCCAAACCAAAGTGACAGCACTTCACTTCAGTGCTTTTGAGTTTCCGTTTTAAGTAACATTTGTATTGACCCAATGTATTTGTGTTCACTTACTATTAAATACAGAACTAAGACTCATACTAATGTTTTGTTTTGCAAATGAAGTATAAGTTAAAAAAGGGACACAAAGTGAACCGCAGATTAATATTGGTAATGCATTCAATGGATGTTTAAGGAGACAGATAGGAACTCAATACTAGAAGATAAAGGAAAGCTCCAAACTTTAGGCAACAGTTTGGCATAATCTATTAGTATTTGTGGTGGCAAATTGGTCCAGTCCCTTTTTTAATAAATTAAAAGCAGGAATGAAGGCTATGCTGTTGTTGAGGGGGTGAAGGTTAGTATTAGTAACTGGGACACAAGAAAATATAATTGGATGATAATAAAATGATAATAAAACTGTAAAAAATAAAAATAAAAATACTCCAGAACTAACAGACCTCAGGATCAACATGAATTGAAGGTCTGAAAGACACAACAGCAAAGCAGATAAATAAATTCAAAGTTTGAAATAAATATCTTAGCACAGAATATAACAGTATACAATGTTATGGAAACTTGTACACATATAAGGTGCATGATGCAGTCTGCATCCATTACATACTGTACATATCACATATTACACCCTGTCTGCAGTCACAGCTAAAGCACATTAAGGGGCGGTCTCTTTACATGGTGTTTATGTTTATGTTAAATCCAGCCCACATATCGAAGGTAAGACCAAATGTTGGAAATTAGGAAATTCGTGAGAGTTTAACAATGAAACGTGTTAGTACAATAAAAAAAATAAACCACTACGTTTTTACATGTAAAATACGTTTCGCAAACCAGAAATAATTGACTTTTACTGAATTATTTGATCACAAATCTTGGTCTCCTTTTGCAAAAACCCCTTCTTTGTGCGATGAAATGGTACAGTCCGTGTGTGACGTGATTACGGGGGCAGAGCTCAGCTGCTGTTTGTTGTTTTTGTGAGCTGCAAGGGACGCTCACTGTCCATATTTGAATTAGACGATATTTAGTTATTCTAACACCGTAAAAGGCATACTTTGTCAGCTCTGCGACGCCGTAACACGCATTTAAAAGTCATCTGCATCGAGCGACAAAAGGCTTGAAAACATGAAATGGATGTTCAAAGAGGATCACTCATTGGGTAAGAGGAAGATGGAGGATATTTTATTAAAAATGTCGCATACAGAAGACCATCAATGCACTTATATCGAAAGCTAAGTTCAGAAATTAGCTCGTAATCGTAAAATTTATGGTTAGAACCTTCATTTTTTTCCCCATCGCAGCTTCGTTGTCTCACGGTTTTGGCCTGTCCTTCAAGCTTTTGTTTAGACAGATTTTAGGTTGCTTTTCGACGGGACACAAACGTTAAATAATCCACAAAAACGGATGTCATTTGATGTAAACGCCACCAATGTTTTCGTCGATGTTAAATACTTGTTTTTAGGCAGATGTACTCCAAAATACCTCGTCTTTGTTCTCGCTAATCGACGACCTGGTTTGAGGCTAAAGGTGGATTTTGACACATTAAGCTGCTAAGCCCCATCTCTGCTGCTGGCTAATGCTAATGACTGCGTTATTAAAGTCGTTATATGTAACTATAGCATAATAGCGGTATATATTGACCCGGGATGTTCTTCTGAGTCCCAAATTAAGGCCTAGGCGTCACCACAAACTTGTTTTGGCTGAGGCCCGGAAACTGCTTTCGGTTTTGCTTGTACACCTTTTTACATAGTATGGCCTCTCTGGCTGGAGCTAGCATCTGATAAAAGCATACAAATGCAAATGCTGATTACAGAAACTAAGCCAACCTTTATTTTAGTATATCCTTTGAATAAACTTAAATTGTGTCACATTTTCCTTTCTTCTGTGAGCCTTTATTGGCTGAGATGGACACACAGAGAAACGTCCCTCCCATGTAAACAAAACAAGACACTGTGAAACAGTGAAGTTGGTTTATTAAAAACATTCACTTAACACGTTGTTAGAGTTCTCAAACAGTAGGCCCGGGACTAAAAAGTGGGTTTCCAAAGATGTAAGAAAAAAGGAATTAGTTTTAAAAGAAAATAACAGTAAGAAGGATTAAAGCTAAGAAACCAAAACCAAAAGGATATAAAATTAAGAATAAAAGTAAAGTATAAGATGTTGATTTAGTGGGGTTAATTTAAATTTTAATAAAAAATACTGTAAACCTATACCTGTAAAACTGACTTAAAGCTATGATAGGCAGTTTTTAACATCTCCTAACCCCACCCCAGACACCCACTCCTATATACACTCTAGACTGCTAAAGGACTGTGCAAATTAGTTTATTGTATTTAGCTACAGAAAACAGGAATTTCCCCATGGGGATGTAGAACTGTCTGCCTTGCTGTGTATGGTCTGTAAATGAAACCGTAAAACAATATCAATCCTATTTATTCCATACTTATGTCACTTTAAAACAATGTCGAGGTGAAAACCAACATTCACTATTTCCCACCTTTATTTACATGGAGAGCAGTGTTTCGCGCATTTAGCCAGTCACAGCTCACAATAAAATACTAAAAAATACATGACAGTAAAAATACCCCTAAAGCCATCTTGGCTATGGCTTTTTATTTCCCAGTGAGAACTAAGGGAGGATGGGCCCATGTTTGTTTACAACCATTATCATGTAAATGCTGCCTATTCTGCCTTTAAAAGTAACTCAAAGACCGTGTTACCCATAATCCTTGTAGTTTCTGTTTATGAAAGGAGGGTGTGTTCTCTGCAGAGTAAGAGTAAACAAGACCCTATCCCTTTAAACACATTCAGTAATGTCTTGTAAATAATGTTATCTTCTGCTTTTTGTCATCACCCATCATTGTTTTTTACACAAAGGAACCAATGGTTACAACAATAAAAGCCAATACTCAGCTCCTGACCAGAAGCACTGATGCATTAGCATCAGAGAAGACATATGAATGCCTCCTAAGGCTCTGTCTGTGTTGCTCTAAGTGGAGTCGGTGCTAATCCACTGTGGCTGCTCTGCACTTTATATTGATCTGTGTCCATCCGTGGTTTGTCTTGTGTTTGGAGAAAGGCCTCAATGTGATTCAAACCTGTATTTTTTTTCTTTTTGTCCAGAACATCGATGCATAGAGTCAGCAAAGATCCGCAACAAATACCCTGACCGGGTCCCAGTGAGTATCACACTGATAAATGCTCCACAAAATGGTTTCACAGATGTCTTTACAGTTAGGCCATACATAATAGTGCTCCCAGAAATAAACCATTTTAGACTGAATTAAGTGTTTTGAAGTAGCAGTGTATCCAGTACTTGTGTATAGGGAGTGTTTTACCTGTAGTTGGTTGGTGTCCATGTGGATATAATGTCGTGAACTGGTCAGACTCAGAGAAGCAGCGTACGGCTTCATATGAGCAGTCTGTGTTGTCAGGGGAAATGTGCATTTAAACCAAAAGACACAGACTGGTCTAGACAGCTTATGTTGAGCCAGGCCAGTTCTCCAGATTGACTCTACACAGACAGGAATTCACTACAAATAGAACACAATCTATACTATATACTATTACCTGACTAACGATCACAGATGTCATTTAAATTGTTCCAATTGACGTAGATGTAAACTTTAAGTGATTCACAATTCAAAAGCAGTTTTTTTTTACTCTTTTGTTAATTTAGATGTTGTTGTTGTTGTTTTTTGTGAGTTATTCATTCATTTACAATCATGTCCATGTCTGGGAAATTCACTAAAAGGGTTAAATGCACATTAACACACATAGAAATTTTGAGCCAAACACTAATGACCATCATTAGTTAACTTTCTAGCTAATTATAAGAATTATAAAAAATAGTGGCACCTCGGGGGCTCACTTGGTGTGTGCAGTGTACTCAGGCGACCTAGGTTAAATTTGGCTCGGGTCATGTTCAGTGCCATTCCCTCTCTCACACACTGTTTCCTGTCTGTCTACACTACACTATCTATTCAATAAAGGTTGAAAGCCCAACAAATTATCTTAAAAAGTAGTAATAGCACATCAAATATGAATAAATTGTAAATAAAATGTATATAAAATAATGAATTTACTGGACAAATAAGAAATTTTTGGTCATGGAAATTTCACAGAGAAAGAGTTATAAAGAAGGTAAATAAGTTAATATTTTTATTTGTTCATAACAGACATATATTTGACAAAAACTATATTTAACCCCTTGAAAATATAATACAGTAAGCTTGACGGTATCCTACAGTATGCAAAACTCATAAAAGCCATGTCATCATTTTTGTTTGGCTCAAAATACACCTAAATTTCACGTCTTTGGGCATCATACAAAGTTGACTTATTTGCTTCAGGTTTTAGGAGCTGTTCAACTGTTCTATGTCTTCAAATTCACTCAATGTTTATGGAACATTGACTACATACATGTGACTGTTTTCCTTGAAGTTAATGGCAGCAGTGTAATAATGTTATAGACCGACCTAAATGAGCAGTGTGTAAAACACTCTTCTGCCTCTGTTTTCAGGTGATTGTGGAGAAGGTGTCTGGATCTCAGATCGTTGACATAGACAAGAGGAAGTACCTGGTGCCCTCGGACATCACCGTGGCCCAGTTCATGTGGATCATCAGGAAGCGCATCCAGCTGCCATCGGAGAAGGCCATCTTTCTGTTTGTGGACAAGACAGTGCCTCAGTCCAGGTGACGTATCCACTCCTCAAGATTGATCTTAAGTGCACTTTTTACATTTCTTACTTGTATAGTCCAGGTGGATTATACACAGCTAAAATAACTCTTGCTCTAGCTCTCAATGTAGTGTAATTTGCATATAAAGTAAAACTTAAAATCTTATGTGGACTCAGAAGGATGAGAGAGAAAAGACTACATATGTCACTATATTGATCAACTTTGAGTGTCTGTACAGCTTGAATGCGTAGATTATAATATAACATGGTTAGTCAAACAGGACTGTGATCATATCATTTGAGATTGGTACCAAAGATGGACAAACTATGATACATTTATCTTAACAGATAAAATAATGAATCAAATAACTGTCATGACTATACCACTTTTAGCTGCCCCTTCAGACTCCCATGAGAAGTGTGTCACTTGAAATTATAATTATTACCATGGGAATTGCTCAAAATATAAAATACTTAACCTAAATGATGGGGTTTGATGTATGATAGGATGCAGAATATATCGCCTTTTGTCCTTTTTATGAGACATTTTGGTGTTTTGGAATATCTGTCATACTCTAAACTCTTTCAGTCTGTGGTGTTATAAACCCGACAAGTTGAACCTAAAAGTGACTCCACAGGTTTAGGGGTGTGTCTTCTACCATTTTGTCTTTTCAAAATGGCCGCTCCCACTAAATATATTACATCCTAATTTTCAAAACAAAGTTTCATTATTTTTCATCTGAACAACTGCTTATTTCTTCCATGTTCTCTCTAGTGGACATCAGGACTTGTTTGTTTGGGGTTTGGTTTTTTTTGACAGATTTTTGAACAGGTCTCTGTTACAGGTAATGGATTCATTTAGAAAGCACCTTTAATAAAATAATAGCATTTCACTAGCCCTTTTTTAAAATCATTTTTACCATAAAGCGAACCCACTGAGATGCAACATGATCACATGTCACCAAAAGATATAAGAGGTTGTTAATGTTACCAAAAATGAAAACCATACCTTTTAATGTGCATCTTTTTTTGTTTATCCTTTTTTGTAGTTTATAGTATATTTCTTCTTTTCTTTTCTACTTTATTTAAGTCTTGCTATCCCCTACACAGGACATGTGCATTTTTTTAAAATATATTTTTATATTTATGTATTTTAGCTCAACAACACTTATTCATTATGAGGAAGATCAAAATTAGCTAACCTCTCCTCCCCAGCTTTCAGAAGGATATCATGGTTCTTCATGTGACAGACATTTTAAATGTCTAATCAGAGCCTTTAATCACTTTGTGGCACAATCATCCACCTTGTACCTCACCATCAGGTGAAAAGTACATCGCTATTCCAATAAGCAAAATAACCTTTAAATCAGATGTTTCCCTGAAATTGTGCAGCCATAATTTCTATTCATTTTGAAAGAGCAGCCCACTTCTATTTGTGTGTCTAATGTGTGTGTCCTCTGTTTTTAGTATCACAATGGGGCAGCTGTATGAGAAAGAGAAGGACGAGGATGGCTTTTTATACGTGGCGTACAGCGGAGAGAACACTTTTGGATTTTAAGGAAAGGCCAATGTCCCGTCCCTCCCCTCACTCACTCGGCCCCTGGAGGAAGAGCGACACTTGGACGGATGGAGAGCCCTGAACGCTACAGACTGAGTGCTTTGGTGTGTTTGGCCCCCGTTTGCACCACTTCATTTAGAATCATAGAAGGTGTCCATAGTGTGTTTCGATTGATTCTTGTTTGTTTGACGTTGTGAATAGCGCGTTACTTTTAGAAAATGTTTTTTTTTTTCAGAGTTTTACTCAATTTGCTTTAGTTATGGTTTCCTCTTTGAAGACAATATTTAAAGGAATTTAATTTAATTACTTGAAGGTAAGGTAGCTGGATGACCTAACCAATAAAAATGAATATTACACTGCCTTTTGAGTTGGGTTTTCTCTGTGTCTTAACTATTTACACATTTTATACAATACATTTTCAATAGAATAACCACAAATTTTCAAAGATGACCACAACAATAAAGGCTTTGAAAAGTCATCACAACTGTCAGGGCCAGTTTGAACTTTTTTATAAGCACTATCTCTGTAATTGCTGCTAAGTTATATTTTCATCCTATGTTCAGTTTCTCGTACCGTATACAAGTTGGGGGTCAGTAGTTAAGCTTGTGACATCTCTGTATAAATAGTAAGTAGTAACACCAAGAGGCACCAGGGGCCAGAGCTGGAGGAAGTACTACAAACTAAAAGTATCACATTTTTCTACTACACACTTTTCTACTTAAGTACCAAAATATAAAAGTACAAGTATTTGATTGGGATTTTAATCAAGAATGTTGTTGATGGTGCTATTAATAAAATTATGTGAACCACTGCAGTACATAAATAAATTTGTGCCCAACCCTTAACCTTAATTGAAAACCCAACGACTCTGATCCAGAGCATCTCTCCTTTCTGTGTGCCCTCTCAGCCCTTGCCTTTGCCATCTCACTGCACTCTGACAGAGTCTCTGCTCATATGTGTGTTAGCTTTGTTCTGCTGTAGAGCCAGTCATCTAAAAAAAATGTTTAGCTAAGAGTCTAAAGTCAGAATGAAAACAGTGTTTCTGAGACTTAATAATTTGTGCAGAAATAGAGAGCAGAGAGAGATGAGCTGTGACAGGTGAGCTCTCACCAGCACACATGACACATAAGAATAAACTCATTAGTGTGATTATTAGAGTAAATAGAAGAATAGGAAATAGGAGAATATCGCAGGGGATCTTGGCACTTTTTTGGCTGTGTTGCTCATTCCATCAATGCACAATCCTTACAAGTACCTCATTGAATAGGTGACTAATCAGGCTTTCCACCCATGTAAAATACAACACCAATTGATTTTACTAAGGGAGACAAATGACTGAATGAAATAATGTTTCTAAACCTTTTTTGAGAAGTTTGCATATAGTGTATGGGGTTAGTATACAGATGGATATGTAAAGTTCAATGGCCCCTTCCTGATTTCTTCTGATTTTTTTTTTGATTTTTTTTACATTTGTCACATTTAAATGTTTCAGATCATCAAACAAATTTAAATATTGGACAAAGATAGCTCAAGTAAACACAAAATTTTGTTTTTATGTGGTGAGTAGTTGCCACCTAAACATAATAACTGGTTGTGCTGCCCTCAGCAGCAATAACTGTAATCAAATGTTTGTGATAACTGGCAAAGAGTCTTTCACATCGCTGTGGATGAATTTTGGCCCAGTCTTCTTTGCAAAATTGTTTTGATTCAGACACATAAGAAAGTGTTTGAGCATGAACCACATTTATAAGGTCATGCCACAGCATCTCAATCAGATTCAAGTTTTTTTGTCTAGGCCACTCCAAAACCTTAACTTTGTTTTTTAAGCCATTCTCAGGTGGAGGTCAGGAACTGATGGCAGGACATTCTCCTTCAGGATTTTTTGGTCACAAGCTGAATTCATGAATTCAGTAATCACAGCAACTTCTCCAGGTCCTGAAGCATCAAAGCAGCCCGAGACCATCACACTACAACCACCATATTTGACTGTTGGTATGATGTTCTTTTTCTGAAATGCTGTGTTACTTTTACACCAGATGTATCAGGACACATACCTTCCAAAAAGTTCAACTTCTCTCTCGCTAATCCACAGAATCTTTTCCCCAAAAGATGTTTTGTTTTGTTTTTTGGCGAAAGTGAGATGAGCCTTTATGTTAATTTTGGTCTGTAGTGGGTTTTGCTTTGGAACTCTGCCATAGATGCCATAGATGCCATTTTTGCCCCATCTCTTTCTTATGGTTGAGTCATGAACACTGACCTTAACTGAGACAAGTGAGGCCTGCAGCTCTTGATGTTGTTGTGGGCTCTTAGATGAATCGTTGTTGTGCTTCTGGGGTAATTTTGGTAGTCTGGACACTCCTGGGAAGGGTCACCATTTTCTCCATTTGTGGATAATGGCTCTCACAGTGGCTGGATGAAGTCCCAAAGCTTTAGTAATGGCTCTGTAACCCTTTCCAGACTGATAGATGTCAATTACTTTCTGTCTCATCTGTTAATTTATGACTTAACAAGAGGGGGCAGTTACCTTGTCACATAGGGCTAGGCAGAAGATTTTTTTTCCCCTCAACCAACCAGGACTTCAAAACTGCATTTTGTGTTTACTTGAGTTATCGTCTAATATTTAAATTTTTTGATGATCTGAAACATTTAAGTGTGGCAAATGTTCAAAAAAATAACAAATCAATTCAGCAACATTATAACCCTATCTATAACTCTAGAATGGTCCTTGAACATATGTATCAGTGCAAACGTTACCTCCCCATTTAGGGGTGCTGGGTTTATTTAGGGGTGTTTGTAATAATTATCTGCTCATTCTTTTTCTATATGAACAGAGCACAAATGAGCACCATCTATATATTGTACATACAGTAGCTAGTACCTCAAAATTAAATCAATTAAACTACATATCTCTTTATCCTGCAGCATATCTACAATCTGCACTATTGCATTATTACTTCATTATACATAATCATCTGCAGTCAGACATAGACATACTTAGGGTCCAACATCTGTCCTGATTACCTTCAGCTTTCAGATGTTGTGGGGCTTTGCTGACAGACACGACTCAGCAACAGGTCAGGGAACAGTGAATCCAGGCAGAAATATCCCAACACTGCTCTTTGTCACCAGTATTTTCATTATAGTTCAGGTCAGCTCAAGCTCATTAAGAAAATTTTATGCTATGACATGCTAACAATAGCCATATATCTATAATCTTCCTTTTTATCTGTCTTTTAATGTATTAATTTCTTTGTTGTATTTATATTTAGTAAAGATCAACCCTGTACTTACTCTCTTTATTTTAATAAAAAAGACAGTATTAAAAAATCATGTGAGGGATTGTTGTTAAATGCATAAACTAAATAAGAGTAAATTAATTCATAAACTCTTATCATGACAACAGTGAATAACACAAACATTTATGACTATCACCAGTAGGGGTCATCATGGTCCGGATGCTGCAGCACAGTGAAAGTGAAAGTGAAAGAATAAGTAAAATTGATGCAGAGAAAGGAGGCAGAGGACTGATGCTGAGACCAGCCCTGGTTTAGTTCTGCTCTAGGACTAATTCTGATTTAGGTGTGAATTCTGGTTCTGCTCATGATGCAGTATTTAAGGGGATGTGGCAACAGGTTTAACAAGATGTGCAGAGGTGAGTTCTGGATCTGACCTGTAATAGATCTGGTTTAGGCCTGGTTTACTTATGGTTTAGCCCAGGTTTAACTAGGTTTCCTTCTGATGCAATCCTCTTTTAAATCTGGTTTAAATCTGGCTAAGTCGGTGTAGCCCTGATTTAGTCCTGGTTTAGATCTGGGCTAGTCCTGGTTAAGTCCTAGCCTGGGCTCTGTTTATTCCAGCTTTAGTCCTGGTTTAGGTCCTGTTTTGTCCAGATAATTATTGTTCAGTCCTGATTTAGAACTGTCTTAATGCTGGTCTAGTCCAGATACAGTGTGGTTTAGTCCTAAAGACAAACAGTAATGTGGATGTACCACACTCCTTTGTTCCTTGGATCCTTGTTTTCTTCATTCGTCTTTTCACCATTCCTTCCTTCTCAAATTTGATTATTTTCTGTTGAGGAGGGAAAACAGGAGACAAAGCAGAGAAGAAAAAGAAGAAGGCAGCCCTCAAAGAGACCAAAGCAGGTTAGAACCATATCAACAAATGATTCTTAAAAGTGGTCTAAGTTTTCTTTTCTTCTTCTTCACCTCTTTTCTTCTTCTTCTTCTTCTGACCAAGACCTTAAAGGCCAAGGACCGGTCCAGACAGACCTGTATCTGGAGAAACGAGGCAAAGACTTGGTTCAGAGGGAGGAGCTTATGATGGGCCCAGTCGGACTGTCCCAGGAAGCCCAGGACCAGCTTCACCAAGACCTACAGGAGTTCTGGCTCCAGATCGGCCTCGAAGTCCAGAAGACCTTCAGCCCAGACTTCAGCCCAGGTTTAGACAGAGTCCTAAATTAGTCCCAGTTTTGTCCTGGTTCAGACCTGCTATAGACCTGGATTAGTCCTAATTTAGACCTGGCTCAGACTTGGTTTGGTTCTAATTTAGTCCTGAATTAGTCCCAGTTTATACCCGGTTCAGTCCTAGTTTAGACTTATTTATTGGTTTACTCATGGTGCAGACCTGGTTTAGTCCTGGCTCAGTCCTGGTTCAGTCCGGTCTTCTCTCTGCAGATCTCCTGTGTGCTGCTGTGGCATGTATTCTGCAGCAGGAGGACATGGACCAGCGTTGGCTCAGTCTTGGTTCAGACCAGGTCCCAGTGTGGCGTCCAAAAAGGACTTTGATGGACCACAACGAGCTGCTGGGTCACATGGTCCAGTCCCAGCTCTCACAGCGCCCCCTGCAGGTAGGATTTACATTAACACTGTATTGTTATCTGTGTAAAAGTGAACAGAGAATGGTTCACACTTAAACTCAAAACAATGTACATCTTACATAAGAAGATCCTGTAGTGGTCTGGCCGCTTGTTTACAGAGGCTTCAATCAGAGTGGATCGCAGACAGATATTGGCTGCTGGCAACCCACTGCGGTTAGAACAACATCAGCAGAATACTGTGTTTTTCTGCTTAGCTCCAGAAAAAGTTAAAAAACGTTGTCTGTAATGGTGTCACTGACTTAGCCATTACCTATTTTCGTGGGTAATGTGTTAGTGGAGGTTCTCAGTCATCCAGGACATATTCAAGAAAAGGTTTCAACGAAGGCAATCAAAATCATTTCATCAGCTCAGCATATCTGTGTGAACCTAGATCATTTTTTAAATTGGCCCTGTAGGGTGTACTCAAACTGGCAATCTGGCATCTTTCACACCTTGAAGAATGGTTTAGTTCCTGGGGTTTAGCTGAAAAAGGTGAACCCTGCCACAGCTTGATTGTGTAAGTAAGTTCAATGATGTGTATGAGGCATTCACAGACCGTACTGCCTGTTGATTAATTACTTCATCGATTGTTTGTTTGACCAGCCTAAGCTAGTTAAAAGCTACTTTTTAGTCAATGGGCTGTTCATTTGACAAACCAGCAATAAAGAGTTTGCTTTTTCAAATTAAATAACCCTCACAGGCATAAAGCCAGGTCAGCTACAAGATGAAACCGGGGTCAGGCCCAGGTCAGGCTTGCGCGATTGTCCTTCGAGGAAGTGACAACGAAGTCTGGGCTTCCCTGTTTAGACTGCAGCAGACTGGATTATGCTGGATGTCTATTGATGACCTTATTTATAAAAATCTATCATTTTATGCAGGATGCAGCTGAAGACCAGGACGCATCAGACCAGTCTTCTATTCCTGTCACAGAAGAGGTCAGTCTAAACCAGCACATTTGGCACATTTTAAAAGGGTTGAAGGGGTTAATCTATACTATTTTGCAGGATGCAACTGAAGACACGGAAGCATCAGGCCAGTCGTCTGTCATAGAAGAGGTCAGTTAGAACAGCCCTTTGATGCTTTTGATGCATGTAAACAGGTTATAAAAGAATTAACATATCTGAAAATTTGATTTACACAGATTTAAGTCAGGTTTTAGTTGGATTACATGACAATGGCTTCAATGAAAATGCAATGCACTACTGCTTGGAGGAATCAGAGCTTACCTTGTGTTTTTAAGTTTTTTATGTAAATCTATAATATTTTGCAGGATGCAGCTAAAGACCAGGATGAACCAGATCAGTCTTCTGTCCCTGTCACAGAAGAGGTCAGTCATGAAAACACTAAACCAGCAGCACAAGATATTTGGGGTTACAGTGTTGCTATTACTGTGTCAGAACAATGTCAGAATCTTCGTAAAAAGATAAATGAACACATAGGGTCAGTTAGATTTGAAGAGGTTTTGTTGTATTTGAACATTTTAATAAGATTTGAGTAATTGGATTTGAAGGATTTGGGGCAGATTTAATCAGGACTTTGACAGATTTGAACAGGTTTCATTTGGGTTTGAATTGGTCATAGATGGCTTTGCTTGGGTTTTAGATGGATTTGAACAGACTTCAGTTGGATTTGACAAGGTTTAGAAAGAAGGAACTTGACTGGTTTTAGGTGGGTTTGGGCATCTTTTGAATTAAATTGAACAGGTTTTGTTAGAGTATTGGAACAAATTTGGTAAACTATGACTTCACATTTTGTTCTATAAAGCCACATAAACACAAAAAACATTCTTCTTTCACTGTTCAAATATCACTGTAGTGTAACACTGCCCCCGAATTGCATAGTTGAGCCCACTCACTCCATTTTTATAAACTGCAAAGTAGTGTGTAGCCTTAAAACAAACGTCCAGGTGTAGTGTGGTGTATCGTGTGTGTCCAGGTGTGTCGTATGGGCCTCCAGATGAAACAGGACCTGCTGTTCATTCAGAAGACCGTGGCAGAGTGCTACCCTGCACAGATGGACATCCTGAACCTGTACGCAGGCCTGTACCACCGCGTCTTCTCCACCCGCCTCACGCAGCTTGCCGCCTGCACACTGGACGACGACGGGCGCTACTGCCTGCTCCAATGGGCCAATCACCTCTATTCTCAGTAAGTGATAACAAACATAAAAAAAAGGTCCTTTTTGTGTCTCAAATCATATTAGTGTCTCTTTAGCGTCCAGATGCCCTGTTTAGATCTGGTCTGTTGTTTCAGGGACGTCCTCCTGCATCCGGAGCTAGAGGGTAAGATAGACACTGACTCTCTGGGACCTTTACTGCCCCCAGATGATCTCCAAAGGCTGCACGACCAGTATATGACCAACACCGAGGTAAAAACAAACAGATTTTAGATCTACTGTGGGTTTATTTGGATTGATTAGGTGGATTTTAAACGATTTTAGAATTTGAACTGATTATAGGTTGTCTTAATGCAATTTCATTTGAAGTTTCTGTTTAATTGATCCTTGCAATTTTAAAAGATTTTAGTTTGATATTAACAGGTTTTATTTGGAATTGAACAGGTTATATTGATTTGGGGAAAAAAATTGTTTCAAACTGGTTTTAGATGACTTTGAACAGGTTTTGAACAGGTTTATGATTAAATCAGGTTTTAGATGGATTGGTTTAAGACAGATTCAAACAGGTTTTAGTTTAAACAGGCCATTGATGGAGTTGAACAGGTTTTAGTGGGATTTCAATAGGTTTTAAATTGATTTTAGAATAACACACACTATTATGCATTAGTTGAGTATTTGTAACAACTTAATCCTTAATACAACATTTACATTTACATTAATCCAACATTAAGAATAACTATTACCTCATAAAAATAAACATTGTTATTGTTTTAGTCTTAAACATAAGCCTATGTATATAAATATATATTATAAATGATATTTCAGTGTCTATAAATAGTTTATTAATTAATTACTTGTTAATTACACATCTATAAATCCTTAACTACTGTTTTATTGTGTGAATTATTATAAATAGTGTCTAAGATGGATTTGGACAGGTTTTCAGTAGTCTCAAAGAGGTTTTAGTGTTTTTGGTACTTGTATTTGTTGTTCATGAACATGTTCACTAGGATTTGGTCAGGTGTTAAATAGAGTTGTACAGGTTTCATCTAAACAAACATGTTTTTCCTTGTGTATCTCCTCAGAGCATTGAGCAGGAGAGGTTGAACAGAGCGCTGCAGATGGAGGTGGAGAAATGGCTGAAGGGCTCAAAACAGGACCTGTATTTCTCCTACTGCTTCAGTCCTCTGGCCTCGGACATCGTCGAGGTCTCACTGTGTTCTCTCAGTGTATCAACAGATGACATGTCATATTGTTTTCTTCATGAAGATTGGTTTGGGGTGATGGAAATGTAAAGGTAATTCAACTCATCTCTGGAATGGGTGTGTTTGACTGTTTTCCAGGTGATAGACGCGGCCCTGAAGAGGCTGAACTGTGTCATTAGAGACCAGAGCTGTCAGGGGATCACTGCTCACCTGGACAGCTTCCTCAGCAGGTAGACGGACTTCAACAGGTTTTAGGAGGATTAGAACAGATCTTAAGTGGATTTGAACGTATTTCAAATGTATTTGAACATATTTTAGATGCATTTAAAATGGTTACAGCTAGATTTGACCATGTTGAACAGATTTTAGTTGGACTTTGGATGGATTGGAATGTTTTAAGTGGATTTCAACATGTTTAAGATAGTTTTGAACTGTTTTTTTTAGCTCATTTTAGTGGGATTTGAACAGGGTTTAGTTTGAAATAGTTTTAGGGAGGAACATGTTTTAGATTAATTTGTTTTCTGTGGATTAAGATGGATTTAAATAGGTTTTAACTGGATCTAAAGAATTTTGGGACAGATTCAAACAGGTTATAAAACCTCTTTAAATGGGTTTAAAGAGGTTGTGGATGGATTTGGATAGGTTTTAGATAAATATGAACAGGGTTTAGCTGGAAGTAAATGAGTCCTCTCGAATTGGACCTGAAGAGCCTCCTAAGCAGGTAATTTTCACCACAGCTTCTGGACAGATGGACAGTAAAGGCCTCTTTCAGACCATTTAAACTGACCACTATCCCATCACATGTGGCCAGCTCGACCTATTGTCTCATGCCTCCTTCCCAACTTACTTCAGGTATCTCAGAGCAGTGGAGGACTTTGTGAAGGGTAACCACGGCAACATGGCGTCCGTATTGAAAGCTCAACTCGTCTGTGAAGAACAATTCAGGTACACTTTTACTTGAGGTGAACAGGAAGTGGTTCTATTCACATGAACGTTTTCTCAGGGAGTTCGTGTTGAATCGGGAAATGGCTGAGCAGAAGAGAGAGCACTGTTTGGAGTCACTCAATGCACTGAGGGATTGTGGGTACTGTAGTCTCACCAGCAGCATCCGCAGCCAAGTGAAGGTAATGCACAACTCAAGACAATATTTTTAATTTTTTCACTCGGCTGGTGCCTGACTAGGTGGAGATCATCCAAATACATTTATAAACTATAGATAAAAAAATAAAAAGATTCATGAAGTATATTTACGAAAAGTATTTAAAAAGGACTACCTCCTTTTTATCCCTTGATGTGGATGTATGACCTTTTTTTTAATAAATTGATTTCCATGTAGATCTATTTTTTTTCTACTTCGGCCATAGTTACGTTTTTATTATAGAGCTACATAAATTTAATCCTTTGTCACAGAAGAATCTCTCAGATCTGTGGACTCCTCAGTGGTTGGACAACTCACTCCCTGTTGTCGACTCTCTGCTGGACTATCTAGACCAGCAGCTGGAACACATGAAAGACCTTAAGCTCACCTGCCGACTGGTGAGCACCACCCGACCACGTTATTTTTTGAGTTGCATATATTAATAGTTAAGCAACATGATTAGTAAAGTCCTAATGTTTCTTCTCTGGTCCAGTGGCTGTTGTGTTCCCTCCATCGTGATGTGGCGCTGCGTTATGTTAAAACCCTGCTGAAGATCAGGAGGCGGAGCAAGAATGAGCAGGTGGGCGGTGCTAAAATGATGAAAGAGGACGTCCATAAAATCCAGACCTTCTTCACTCAACAGGTACAACCCTATGATCTCAACACAAGCCTTAATGCTCATCAAAAAATAGTTCCTCTTTACTCTTTCACGTTTAAGTTCACCTATTTTCTAACCTGGATATCAGTGGTGGTTGGCTTATTCTTTTTCTATTCTGTATTCAAGCAATGGGATGAGACTAGTTTCCCTTCTTTATGAGTCATTGCATAAAGCTCCTCTTGTTTTGGATTAACAATTATAATTGGTCGATGTTGTTGATGTTGGTCAGTTCAGGTGGAAGACAAGACAGGCTCAATGGGTGGGGTAACAGCACAGGATTACAGTCATATAAAACATCATTTATTAAAAACAAGAAGACCTACCAGCTTATTTTCTTTCCCCTGTAGCATAGCCACTAGCCGTTCAAATGTACCCTCTGTGTCCTCGTAGCCCTCACAGAAGCCTTGCTGCGGCTCTCCATTGCTCCGTTTAAATCTGTTGTCTTTTTTCGTTGTAAATACTCCATAACCACATAACATATAATTAAGATTAAGAAACCCTGGGGGGCGCCCCGACCCTGGCAGCTCAGGTAGAGCATATGCCTAGCACACGGGAGACCTGGGCTTGAGTCTCGGTCGGGTCATTTTCCCAATGTCATTGCCCATTCCTTTTCACCCTGCTTTCTGTCCAGCTACTGTCAATCTATCAATAAAGGCCAAAAAGCCCCAAAAAATGATCTTAAAAAAAAAAAAAAAAAAGAAACTTATTTACCACAGTGTGTTGTGTTGGTGCACCACTCCACACACCCTAAGCAGTGGGCAGCCACCGTGCAGCATCCAGGGGAGCAGTTGGTGCAGAGGTCATGGTTAGGTGGTGGAATGATAGTGCTGCTTATTCACCCCCCCCTCCACCAACATCACTGTCAGTGGTGGGAATTGAACCCACAATCTTGGAGCCACAAGCTCAACTTCCTAACCTCTAGGACACGGCTGCCAACAATTCAGAATTCTGTGTGTTTTTGTCCATGTTATTACTTCTATACTTTCTTTGCATTAGCTTTGATACTAACCGTCAGCCTCACAATTACACATAAAAGAGCCGACAGAGAAAAGTAAAGGTGGAAAATACATTAATACACACAGACTATGTTGTTTATGGAACTGTTTGCTTGTGTTTATCTACAGATAAAATGTATTAAGAGCTGTTCCTGTTCTGTATGTTTCAGGGCAGCACTGGGTCTGAGTGGGTCACTAAGATTCTGTTGCAGGTCGCTGAGGTCCTGAGGCTGCAGGACCCAGACTTAATCCAACTGGAACTGGTGTCTCTAGTCCAGACCTGCCCTGACCTCAGGTAAATAATCATTTTTACCAAAGTGTCCTTGTTAAACAGAGCCAGACCTACTAAAGTCACATCTGACAGCTAAGTGTCCGACCACAGTCTTTGTTCCAGTGAGACAAGTTACTTCTATTTAAGACCCACATCAGAGCCATTATTACTGCATTCCACAAATTATAGAACTGATCCAAAGAGCACCATTTGAATGTGTAGAAAGTTATCATTAACAAATGACAGGTAAGTCTCACAGAGTTCTTCTGACTTATATATTCTCCTGTCTGTCTCCTCAGTGCTGCTCATGTCTCCAGGCTGCTCTTCATGAAAAAGGGCCTGTCGTTGGGCTCTATTCGCTTCATCAAACGCAGCGTTGAGGAGAACCGCCCACAGCAAGTGTCAGCCAACCACAGCCCTCCATTCTTCTCCAAACTTCAGATGAAGTGGCTCAAGCTCAAAATGAACAAAATTGAACTCAAGAGTTGCCGCTGTTAGTGTGGCTTTGTCCCACTGCCTCACTCACAGTGCTGTATATGTATTTGTCGTGTTACTGTGCCATGCTAGACTGAAATGTGGAAACAGATATTACTGTGTTGTTGTATTTTAATATTGTATTTATAATACATATGAGGTATATATATACTCTTTTCCATAAGCATTTGAGTGCTGCCTGTCTCTGCGCTTTTGCATGAAATGATGTACCAATATCTTCTTACCACTGCTCTTATAATCTGTCAGTATTAAAACTATGGTACAGTCTTCATTTCATGGCTAAGGTTAAAGTGCATTTCTTTGTTTGGAGGATTTTTTTTTCCATTTCAAAGAAAACCTGCTGAATCCATTGCTGTATTATTAAACCCTGATTAAGAGTCAATCATGATGTTGTTGATTTTCTATGAAAGTTGTGTGGTCTTGACTTTTACTCTCTGTTCCGTTCTGCATGGTTAGTTGTGGGCTTGAAGACATAACACCTGGTCCATTTCCTGCATGTCATTGACTGTACTGTCCCTAAAGGCTAGAAATGTCCAAACAAAGCAGTGTATTTGAAAACTTTGTTTTTGTATCGCAAATATTGAATCCTTTCAAAATATTAGTTTTTGTAAATAAGCAGACTAAAGCTTTGGACGTCCATGACCTCACTGCTGTGGAAACAGGCTCAATACTTTAACACAGATAATCTCTTCTGGAAACTACCAAACATGTGGGAAACAGTTAAATTAGGGTCAATTAAGTTTAAACAAAAGGGAAACTACATTTTAAACCTCTAAACAGATATAGTTCTCAGTAGTTTCTTTTTACTCATTTCCTTCCACCTTCAGCAGGAAATGGGAAGTCTTTTGACAATTCAAAGAAAGTCCAAAACATTTATTTCTGTGATATAATGTCATCCATCAGCTATAATAGGGGTTTTACGTCTAATTTGTGTCTAGTGTGGGGGTGTCAAACATCGGGCAGAGGTGACAGTCTGGTGCGTGGGATGATTTTGGGAAGTGTGAAAATGAACTGCAATTTTTAAGAAAAAAAACTCCTATTCCAAATTTGTCTGTTTTTTAATGTTTTAATGTTTTTTGACATTAGATAGACGAGTAACAATAATGAGTGATTGACACATTAACATCTTAAAAGCATAAATGTGGGAAACTATCACAGACATTAATTCATGACTGGGGTATGGGCATTCATTGTCTGTATGTGCAGAGACAGACAAAGAGACTTTATCAAAGCACAATGAGGGACACAAAGTTTGCATGGACATCTGCATCGAAGAGATAACAAACCACACTGAACTCTAGAACATTTGTAGAGTAATCAATATTAAATATCCTTTTATAGAGGTTAGCCAGAGGGGCATGTAAGCAAACATATTCTAACAGTAATGTGACTTACTTCAGCCTCTCTTTGCAACACTTCTATTATTATTAGTTAGTATACTATTTGAGCTGCCCTTGAAGCTGAAAGGAGTCACACGAGAAAGACAGGCTGAAGACTTTCTGGATGTCTTAGGAAGGAGAAGTTTATTGACCATCAACAAGGGACCAGGAGACAGGACACTCAACAGAGTGTAGTATTGAATATAGATGCTGCCTTGGAGAGTGAATGAGATTAGTGAGAGGTCAGTGCCTACGTAATGCCATATCAAAGGAATGGTGTTTACTGGGTAGCGTCTAGACAAGTTATCTGTGTGCCGTTGGCCTTGACGTAGAGGGAAGGACCTGACCAGTCTGTGACAACTTTACATTAAGTTAAGACTAAAATTCTCCATCAGGTCCAAGTTATCTTCTTTTTCCTAACTTGTCCAGACCATTACTTTGTGGATTTGTGTTTTTTTTTCTAAGTACATGAAGGCCACTCAATATGATGTGCACAGTGTCTCTATGACAGCGCAGTGTTTAATGGGATTTAGTATATCACCCTATTGGAACCACAGCAGAGTGTCATCTTTATTCCTACTTGTCCTGACCATGAGCCAACTGAAAGAGGAAGGTTTTAAGTTTAACCTTTAATGTACAGACTGTGTCTGCCTCTCTAACCTGAGCAAGAAGCTGATTCTATAAGAGAGGAATGCTCTACCTCCCATTGTGCGTTAGGAAACTCTAGGAACCACTCTAACACTGGATTGCAGAATGAGGCAATCTGTTAGGGTGATTGGGTACAATGCGGTCACTGAGATAGGACTTGCCTCATGCCTTAGGGCCTTGAAGAGATTTATTTTGCCTTTATTTGGTTGTATAGTAGACAGACAGGAATTGAGGTGAAAGAGAGTGAAATGACATTGAAATGCCCAATGAACCCAAGCCGGAATCGAGCCAGGTCTACTGAGCATATGGCATCCGCATGTTTTGGGTGTATAACTGTTTGTGAATACTGTAAAGTGTTTTGATGATCCACTTAACTGTTGTGACCATTGCACATGTAGTTTAGCAAAACGAATGATTGAGAAACACAGTAATGTCACTATTTGACCTTTCAAGTCGTGCACTAGATTATTTGTTTGAGTTGTTCTTACTTGAACAGGCACATTTTTTCCTCCCATTCCCACACTACATGATTGCAGCGCTAAATTCAAATTTGAATGCATTTATTTCTCAAAACACTGCAGACATCATTGAATTACAAATTTTACTGAAAGGAATTTGGACGTTTCTTAGCTGATCTGAAATTTAAGAAAATCTCACTCCCTCACTCTTTTCTCTGGAGAGCTGTGACAGTCAGAAAGAGGAAGCCTCAATTCAAAGAAAGTGGTCTTACTGAGAACAGTGTGGTGCTGAGGTATAAAGGTCCGAGCACTTCACCTCTGAAGATTAAAGCCTCCACTAAAGCACATCTGAGACCGGGATCATGAGGACAGTGGCTGCCTTCGCTCTGATCGCCTTCATCCTCCTCCACTCCACAGGTCAGGACACACAGAGGACTCTTTTATGCTGATAAAAATCATGCACTAATTGCTAATTCACTTAGTTTCTATACATTTTGAGGTATTTGGTTAAATGAAAACCTTTAACATAACATAACAGCACTAGTCGACATAGTATTTTCTTTTTACTATGTGTTATCCATCGGCTTTAACATCCCTTTTATAGATTCTATTGTCTATGTGGAGTCTCATTTCTTATACATTTGTTGACATTGAGCCTACAGTTAAAAAAAAATTAAAAAAAATTGGAGGTTGGGTCATGTGAAATGGATACAATAGATAGTACACAATTTCTTGCTATGTATGCATTTGTGGCCATTTTCTAACAATATAACAAATTCTCTTTTACAATCTCATATTTATTCTTTGAAATATTATACTGGCTGACATAGTGTAATGTGTCCACAGATGGCCTCAGACCTCCTGTGATGACTACATGCTGTTTCAAAGCACAAAACAGAGGAGTTCCCAAGGATGATGTGCAGGAGGTCATCAGAACATCCAGCCGCTGTAAAGTGAAGGCGTATATGTGAGTAACTGAATGAAGTAACTGAACATAGAGCATAGAAACAAATGATCATTGTGAATCACAGTGAAAACAGTGGTTAAAGGTAGTTTTAGTTTACCACATTTTGGTTCACGTTTAGTTTTTTACAACTAATACGAACAATAATGATCAAGAGTGCCATAGATAAGCTACAATTGCAAACCATGACTAAGCTGTTCAGTGTTGATCTTGAACCAGTGACCATCTGGTTGAGAATGAATGTGTCAATCACTGAGCCATCCAGAAATCAGATCCGAAGAATGAGTTACACATAGGATAGAAACTTGTTTGAAAGTTTAGTTTCAGATATGGATCTACTGGGATTTGAACCCAGGACCTGAGGGTTGCCAGTCCAATATGCAGTAAAAAAAAAAAATTAAAACAAACAAGAAATTGCCTGTTCAACCTGGTTAAAATGTCTGCTAGATAAACAGTCTGCCTAGATCACATAATGAGCTTAGAACGTCAGTGCAACAGTAATTTAACAGTGGCTGTTAGTCCATGTGATACTGCCAACTGGAAACAGCAGCTTGAAAAACATGTATAATCAAGATAGAGACAAGAAATGAAAAAAAAAAATTATATGATTAAGCTTTTGTGAAACAGTTGTGTGAAGAGCAAGAGCTGTGGAATAAGTTTCAGAGAAGTGTGTCAACACACAACCTTTGGGGTGCCAGGGAAAGGTAGTCTGCTTAGCTAAGGGGAAAATAGACCGGAAAATGTAGATTATTTTCAGTATTTGAGAACTGATATGTTCATTTCAAGTGGTGAAAACTGAAAGCGGATAAGTGACATTTTGGGTGAGATATACATATCTCATTAAAGCTCTCAGTGAGCTCTTGTACTGCCACGTCTACATTACCTTGTGCTGCAGCTGGATTCTCGCTAGATTTGTGAGTTTACAAAACTCCCTAAAATGCATCTTGAGCTGCTCCAAGCAAAGTGTTCACAGCTGAACCATGGCCCAAACAACTGGTTGTAATAAATGATGTGGCAGTACTGACAGTTCTGGGCATGTTTTAGGTTTGAAGATACAATTAATAGATGCTGAAAAATCATTGGTATGTTTGATTCATATCAACCTTAATGGTGGTTATTAATGCTTTAAAAATTCTGAATTAAGTAGTTATGTGTTACTTTGTTGTTGTTTGTATACCTTTTGAAATAACACTTCCTGGAAACAGAAGTATTTCCCATGTGGAGCACCTACAGGGTGTGTCCACAAGGAGGAGCTGTAAACACACTGCTGGGCTCTTCTTCACTCTGTGTTTTCTTGTTGCAGAGTCACCACAAAGAGCGGGTTGAGGCTGTGTGTAAACCCTACTTCTCCCTGGGTTCAGAAAAACAGAGAACTACTGAACAAGCTCTTAAAATGAAAGACAGTGGGAAATTATACCAGGTTTTACAAACCACCCTTCTGTGATGAGTATTCCTATAGGCAAACATGTCTGTCATGTTAAAAGTGAATGTACTGAAATTATTACATTCTTTTTTTTTTTTTACATACACGCTTATAGTTATTAATACTGTATTTTCTCAACTAAACAATGTAACATTCAAGGACTTTAATATGGACATGTTAGGGTTCATACTTAATAACATACATATTAAACATATTAATAACCATATATCTGAGTGGGCCCTTCATTTCATCAATGCATACATACGTGGGTGCAGGTCAGAAATGGTAATAATACACAATAAAGTCTTTCAAATTTATATAGTTATAAGTCATTATTAGTCTTTCTGTGGCCTGTAATCTGCCAAATAGTGAGCTTACAATTTAGTTTGACGATTGATAACAATAGTTTAGTAATATTCAGATGTAGTGATGAAGTGATTAAAAAAAAATCTGGTCAACTCCACAAATCACATAGACCCACACTGTCTAATTCGTTGATGTGCTCGGCCTGTTAGCACAGTTTCATTGGTGGTGGAATCATTTTGACAGTAGCTATCTATAATTAAAAGTTATGGTAATATTCAGAATATTTTAGGAACCTCAGACGGACACAGTGGTTTCTTAAATAAATCTTTCAATGCAGTAGATGTTCTTTAAAGCAACACTCCATAACATATTAGGATGTAGACTCTTTCTGCAGCTGAATTCACAATTGTAAAGTATCAGAATGTATTTTATGTTTAAGATGAACTATAAGCATTTCTTTCAATAAATAAATAACAAATAAAGCAACGTTGTAGTGTTTCACCCAGATATAAGTGATGTAGTTTAACATGCAGAAATGAGCTTGAGTTAGTTGTTGAACTAATGTTGCTCTCTTTAGCTTTACCACAGCCCCATAGCAGCAGGAGTCTTTGCAGCTAACCTTCAGCTTTACACCATGTGGGCTTTCCAGATGAATTTTGGGGAAAAAAAAACAAAAAAAAAAAACCCAAACCCGACCTTCTACTATTCCATATTTTAGTGCTCATCTGTGTATTGCAGCAATATACAATAGTTATATTTACTTCATACTTTATTGTTATTGCTGGTAATGGATCGAAGTTGCAGTGGTAATAAGACATTTCAGGGGTCACTGTTGTAGTTTTCGGCAGGTGAGGCAGACTCTTCCACAATCAGATTTACAAATATACTCAATAGAAAGGCATAAATTCTTTCATTTGGCTGTGTGTCCACTGATAACTGGTTCATTTTTAAAGTCATCATTCTTTACACATACTAGTTTGGACAATGAGGTCTTAATAAGATTTTTTTTATTATTATAATTATTGTTTGGCCTTTTTGTCTTTATTTTATAGAAAATAGTAAGACAAACAATAAACAGGGTGAAAAAGGGAAGTGAAATTGGGCAAAAGACATACATATGGTCTTTGTAATGTAGCACGTCCATTACCTCACTCACACACAGTGAATGCACATTTTTTAATGTTGAATATGTTGGTTGATTTGTGTCCCGTGTGGTAACTATTGGCTCAGACCTGGAAAAAGGAGAAAAAAGTCTAGTTATCAGCAATTGGGATTAAAAAAAATGTAGTGTTATGCACTTACCTTTGTGTTGTTTGCTGGTTCCTAAGTGCTCCGGCTAAAAGAGTCCCCAGGGAGCCGGAGCACGTTAAGAAGGTTCCAGAAGGGTCCATTGTGGATTTGGAAGAGGGGTGTTAAGATTTTGAATATGTGCTTTAAGTTGGTTCCTACTAATTGATGGGGGTCCCTATAAAAGGCCGCTCTCAGCAGTCAGAGAGTGTGTGTGCTGCATGTAACAGAAGCAGCAGGCTAAGTACTTTGTTTCTGCTTTTAACTTTTGCCCCTGTCCTGTTAACGTATTCTTGGTGAATAAATGCACTTGTGGGTCTGCACAAAGAAAACTGTTTCTTTTTTCAACTCTGTTCCTCCTGACTGCTAATGTGGCGAGCCTACAATATTACAGTCTCCCAAGCACAAAAACTCTAACTCTTTTCTTGTCTCTCCACTGTTTGCCTTGAATTCACCACTGAAGAATCAAGTTGTGCATGTGCCCGTAATGCATGGGCTGTGATTTGAATGACGTGTAAAGAAATCAATAGGATCTAATGTTACAAAGGATATAATGACATGATCCAGTTGTCTGAGTGTAACTTGAGGAAGCCAATTAGAGGGCAGCCTATGGTCAGATCAGCCTTCACTGCTACATTGTGAAAGTTTGCTTCACATACAATTGAAATCGGTTAGTAAAACACTCTTCAAGGATTACCTGAACCAAAGAGTTCTGCACAAACCCAAACTGAGCTGTAACACTCTGCCTAAAAGGGGGTCAAGTTACATTGTGTTGCTTTAAGACACAGTCCATTGCATAAACTGTTCTTTTTCCCTCTGGCATGCATTTCTTTTCCTCCATCTGTAAGAGCAGTGACTACATTCTGTTGAAGTTATTGTGCAAAACGTTAAAAGAGGTTAATATCGATGTTTGGTGCCACCTCCGCAGCTCTGCAGTGGGCGGGAGTCAGAGTGGATCCACCGGCAACAGAAGAGGTGCTTTTGTTATGTAATGACCACTTCTGCACGGCATTATAGGAAACACTCACCGGGAGCAACACATCGAGAGAATATAGTCTGCTCCACATCGACAGGCTTTGGTGTCATTGTCTCTGTTGTTTGTTTGAGTGAGTGAATACGTGCCTCCGACACAAAGATGAAGTTCAACAGCATTGTTAAAGTTTAAACTTGCAAAAAACCCGACCCGCATCTGCATTTGTAAAAGTCAAAAACAGCAGATGTAATTTAGGAAAAGTCACAAAATGTCCATTAATTCCACTTTTATCTGATTAAAATAATATAACACTTGACGGTTGTATTCAAAGGCAACTAGTAAATGTAAAAAGAATCATGTCTGACTCAAAGTTAGTCAAAATTACCATAACTTTTCATAAGCTTTAACAGAACAATTAAAAATCTACGACATTTGCAAAACCTGGAATTTGCTATTTTAAATTTCGAGGTTTTTTAAATCATCATATTGTATATTTCTCTTAAGGCTTTTTAATAAACATCATTGATTTTGTTTGTGTGAATCACCATACCTCTACTTTGTTTGTTCATAGACAACAGCATGTCCCTGCAGGGCTACCATAGCTGTTCACATGCTGTAAAAAGGAAAAGTGTGAGGTGTTGTAATGCAATCTGCACTTTCACCACCAGAAAGCCAAAAAACACCCAATTTTCAAAACTTTATTCTTGTGTAAAGTTACATTTCTATTGTCATAACGTCAAGATTTTAGTAAATTTATATGAAAAAGTGGAAAAAGGGTCACAAAGTTGTCTCCAATCTATGTGTAAAAAATGTTTAAAAAAAAAACATTTCAGATGGGTCACCTCTAGGACAACTGGGATAAAATTGATTGAATTGTGACTTTAAAATCAAAACAGCAGAAGACAGAGCAGACAAAACCGTCAACAGTTGCAGGCCAGACAGAAGGTTTCATTAAGCTTATTAAGTTCACATGTAAAAAAAAAACAATAAAAGGAAGTGAACGAATAAAAAGGCAGAGAAGATGAAGGGAACAAAAATATAATGTTAATTTCAACATGTCAAACACATTTATTTTAACAGTTTACCATTTTATTGAGAAATCTATTGCACCATGTGTCTATAAAGTGTTGACAGATGACATTTCAAGTTGTTGGAAACTAAAATAAAAGGTCTACAATGAGACTGAAACGCTCAAAACCTCCTCTGAGTTTTCCCTAATTGGTATCTCCGGGGATACATTCGAGAAACACTGAGAGCAGTACTGTTTGGGACAGTGCAGCCTATTGTCAAAAGGAATATAAAGTGTCCCTAATACGAGTACCATTACACATTGGGAAGGGAAAGATTTATAAGTGTGAGGAGAGAACGGCTAAAAAAGTCAGAGAAGCCAGCAAAATGCTAGATAAGTTTACAAAATTTCTTGCAGCGACTTCCCAGAAAACCTCTCTGCTCATCTTTGCTGCTGTGTAAGCAACAAACCGTGGCTACAAGCAGGAAGTGATGTTTAGCTGAAGGATAAGCAAAACATTAGCAAAGTGACTTCACAGAACCCTCAACTTTTGCCTGATACAGCTCTGTTTAAAGATAAGACATCTGTTTCTACAGTAATCTAGGGTTGAACATGAAGCAATGCAACACACTCATTTACATACAAACTAACAAAGCAGTTATAAGCAACAGCTGCATATGGTTACTAAGGGCTGTTACTTTGTGAATTATAAACACTGCATTCAGGGTCTATGTTGCATTAAATACAAGCAAAATATGCCACATTGTGAATACCTAAAATGTAGGAAATGTACACAAAGTTTAGAAAGCTAGAAGTAAAACAAAAACAATATTCTTCTTCTACTGTTTATTGCAGCAGTATACAGCTAAATGTCCAGCCTCTTGTACCTCACTTTTTATTGGAGTTAATGGCAACACATCTCCTTCAAAGAGGATTTATTACTTATTTGGAAGCACAATTTGTGAGTACTTGATGTCATTGTCGTGCTAAACTGCTAAAACGTGGCTTATGTGTCTTTCTGGTCTAAAAGGCTGTAGATGGGAGTGTGTGCTGGTGGCTGCCCACGGTCAGTGATTCTTGTCCCACTCTGGACCCAGACAGAAGCTGGTCCTGGTCCTGGGCCTGACCGTCCTGGGCCTCTTCACTCTCCTCCTTCCACAGACGCTCGTAGTCCTGCTTCAGCTCCTGGTACGACCTCGAGAAGGTGTGAAAGATAGAGGTGGCGGGAAAGGCCATGATGAGGATCCCGCTAAGGATACTGGTGAGCGCCACAATCTGTCCCGGGATACTTCGAGGAACCATGTCGCCATAGCCCACCGTTGTCATGGAAATGATGGCCCACCAGTAGGACGCAGGGATGCTGCTGAAGGTGTGGTGGTGAGGCGTGGCTGCGAACGGGGCCAGCTCGCTCTCTGCCAGGTGAACCAGAGGCGAGAAGAGCATCACGGCCACGCAGACGAAAAGGAGGAGCAGTCCGAACTCCCTCATGCTGCGCTGCATCGTCAAGCCCAGCGTCTGAAGCCCGAGGGAGTGCCGCGCCAGACGCATCACGTACAGGATCCGCAAGGCTCGCAGCAGACGCAGGATCAGGCTGAGTTTGTCCAGGTAACCCCTCCCGGCGCCCAGGCTCAGCTCCTCCTGAGAGGGCTCCCGAAGGTCCACTACCAGAGACACGTAGTACGGCAGGATGGCAATAGCATCGATGACATTCAGAGGACTGCGCACAAACTCCAGCTTACTCTGGGCATTCACAAACCGCAGCAGGAACTCGAAGGTGAACCAGGCCACGCAGATGGACTCTACCACAAACATGCTGTGGCACTTCCTGGAGCACTGCCCCTGTGGAGACGAAAAACACAAGGATCACAGGAGCATTGGGGCAGCCCTGCTCAGGTAAAGGCAAGCTACACAGAATCAAGATGTTAAATTCTAACTACAGTTATGAATTTATTGAAAAAAAAAAGTATATTGAGGTGCTATCTAGAAAATTTAAAACTTATCTAAAAGAAGGCAGCCACATGAACAAATCAAAGATCTAACTATACTCTAACAAACTGAAAATACAAGATTATGGGTCTAACAAAGAAATAATAATAAAAAAAAGTGTCTGTGTATAAAACTAAAGGCCAGTCTCCAATTAAAGAAATCAAAGTCAAAGAGGAAATTACTTGTGTTGCCAATAAACAGGGGTTTGGGGTTTTATGTTGGCTAGCATCCATAGTGTTTTATTTGTGTCTCCTACTGGATTTTGTGTTCATAGAAACTTTATTTTCAGTGTCCACTAAAGTGCTCCCTTACCATTCTCAATCCCACTCATAACCCTGTCCTTTTTACCCAGTCTCCTGTGCAAACCCTTTACTCAGTGTGAGGTCCAGGTCTTCCTCTGTGATCCCATCCACATTTAAAAATCTCTTGGATGCATCCAGAATCTTATTGATTGGCTCAGTTGACCACACAGTTGATGACCATTGCCATAAATGCCATTTTCAGTGATGTATTTCCCGCCTGTGTTACATTACTTTTCTGGTTCCTTTGCGTCTTTACCCATCTTTATTTTTTTAGCCTCAGCATACGACATCTACATTTACCCTTTTCTCCAAATTTCTCCAAGGACATTGGAGTGACTGACAAGAATAAAATAAAAGACAGACAGAGGGCTCAGCACAGAATACAGCAGTGAAGGGGGAGCTGGAGGCAGTGGGCCATAACAAAGGTCACAACGTTAACAGTTTTTAAACAACAAATATTAGCTACTCCTCACACCTGACGCATTTGGTCCCATTAAAATGAACAGGTTCCTGTAGCAAGCGGCACGGTCAATTTTTCAACAGAAATGCAACAAGCTAAGGGCAGACATCCTGCAGAAGTTTTGTACCTTACACATATGATAAGGGTTTTGGCAATACATTCATATACTTTATCTATTCTGTGTCATTTTCACGGGATACATTTGGTGAATTAAAATAAGTGTTAAAGATGAATTTGAAGTTAGTGGTGATTGTTGTTAGATTATAAAATAATAAGATTAGCCTGTTCTGTTTCTGTTTCCTGTCTGTCATCATTATATGTTCTGTTCTGCAGCGGCTCTTTCTGCAGCACTTTGCCCAAGACAAATTTCCAAGTAAACTGATACTTGATGTAAAATGATAGCTAAAAACATTTAAACTCTAATAGATACCACCCAGACACAAAGGCTGTAAAGACCATTTAAAACAGTTTCAATAAATAACCAATAAAATAGACTGTTTCTTGCAAATAAAGTGCCTTATGAGGTAGTCCAAAGCATGTGATTCAGGCTCATCGCACCTTGATTAGTGAGAAACAGTGCATCCAACTGAACAATATTACTTCTAAGGTCAAAGAGAAGGTGAGAGGGTGGGAGGTGAGATGTGATGCACATGGACTCAGGAGGACACATGGAAATGTCAGGTGTGAATCAAATGAGTTGAGCTGGACACTTGTGATTCAACAGCCGAATGCTTCTCCTTTACTTGTAGTAGTTCAAATACTGGAGACATTACAGTCATCTCCAGCGTTTGCTTTTCCTTGAGGCTGTTCTACAGTAGTTACAGCTACAATTAATATTGTAGAACTCCAGACCAGATTTGGTTTAGTATTAAAGGAGCCTTAAGCAACTTTGTTTTGGTTTTTTAATTAAGGAAAACACACATGATTCATGATTCATCCTCCCACATCATTTTTGAGACCTGATGAAAACTGTCATTGTTTATCTCGAAACACTCTGGTGTCGTTTATGTTTCAGTGTCATCTAGACAACAAACCAGACTTAGTTTGGAGTGGTTAAAATGAAGAAGTTGAAGAAGTTGCTCTGTTGGTGCGGTTCACTTAGATAAGTGTGAATGCTGTCATACGAACCTCAGAGCCACCAAACATGCTCCCAGGATCTCAGTTTGATTAAAAAGTAAACACCAAGTGAACCACAGACATCAAAACGAGACAAAAAAGGAAAAGCGCCATAAATTAGCATCGAAAACGTTCTAGCTTTCCCGAGAGCAGAAAAAGAAAAATATAAATTAAAAGTAACATCTAAATAGATCTGAATTGCAAAGAAAATGTGAGAACGTGAAGTTTGCCAAATGATCAGAGCAGACTAAAAATAATATTGACTAAAGTGAAAAGCCACTTAGAATCTATTGCATGGACAAATATTTATAATTTCTAATATATTTGTGCTCAAAAAAGTGAGATCTGTTCGTTTCAAATCCTTTGTGAATAAAACCACATAGTGTGGTCTGCTGCAGGTTTTGAATTGGTCTTGATTAGTGCCATTGACTTCAAACTCATCAGGGAAATCTATCCTCCATTTCCGGCTCAGAAACAGTCACATGAGCACATCCTGGCTCTTTACTGTCTGCTGAAGATACACAGAGAATCAATCCTCATCTGGGCCTGGGCTCTGCTTCTGTTCACTTAAAGGGGACTTGATTTCTCCATCAGTCTTCCCATTGACAAGTTTCTAAAGGCGTAATTTCAATTCTATAATTTGCAAAGTCACGCTGTTTCAGTTTGAAATAGGTCACTTAATCTGTCCTTTTTAACTTCACTTATACTGTAACTCTCTGGACCAAACAGTAAGTGACATCAGAAAGTTTAAAGGCCATTTTTTCTGCTTTTTTTTAGCATTTTCTCTTTCCCAGAACCTTTTATGTTCATATAAAAGCACATCCAAAAGTCCAAACGCATCCCCGAGAACATTTTTTGTAATACGCACTGAGGGACACACTTACAAACAGCTTGTGTATTGACTTTGGGAGAAGACTGGGTGGGACTATTCAGACTGTGCTTTGAAGAATGTACAGTGATGCATGACATATAACACTAGCTTAACTTTCACCTCCTAAAAGGGATGGAATTGTATCCGAATTTTTACAAATGTTGTGAGGTCACAAATGACTCCAGCCGAGACCAGAACATCATTGGTCCGTGTCTGGGTCTTTCCAATGTGTCCTCCCTTCTTGCTCTATCCCTTATGCCTTGTCTACTCTGTCCAAGAAAGGCATAAAAAAATATAAATATTATAATATTATAAGAATTATTTTGTTGCCAACCAATGCGCAATAGTGCTATTGTTTTATGGCAAAAGGCTGTTAGGTCATGACAAATAGTGCTCTTTCATTACAAAGACAGGAGCAAAGACGTAGAGCATGTAAACTGACACAGTGCAGTAATATAACTTTGTATCCAGTCTTTTAGTCTTTTTTTTTTTTTTTTGTAGTATGTGCTGAAGGTTACTAACCACAGAAATATTTTATTGTTTCCAAAAACAGTAACTCACTCATCAGAGAGGCTCTTTATTATGGGTTAAGCTTACCTGAGAGAGTCATATTCTTACAACACTAACATGAAGAGACGAAAGACAAAGGGATTCTTCATAGTAAGACGTTATTTCTCCAGGTCTCTCTACGCAACTTACATAATGCAGTTTCTCAGCAGCTGACCCATCATTAACTCTGTGATGGGCAATACTGGGCCACTTTAACATCAAAGAAACATCCACATGACTTTGAAGATATATATTTTTAAGGTAAAAAGTTAATGTTATTTGAAAAAGAAAACACTGATGTCTACAGCCAGACATTAGGCAGCGCTGTGAAGTACTACCCAAGAACCATTGTCACGTAAAGTGTTTCAAAAAAAGCTTTACTAAGAGGCAAGGGAACTGTTTTAAAATTGGATTTAAACTAATATGTTTGTAAAATACAACACATTCAAACACTGGCGCATGTTCACAAAACTATGTCAGTACTTGGACAAGAGACTCAAGTACCTTTCTTATGCTTCTAAACACAAAGAAGCTCAGAACACTGTCATAATGCCACATCAAAGACACCCGATCCTTTCATAATGCACCACTCGCCTGTAAAGCCTCACCTTCTTCTCTTCATCTCTGAGGTCTGGCATGGTGCTAATGCAGAGGCTGACCACAGTGACCAGCACCATGATGACCGACAGACAGGCGAATATCTTCCCTGCCAGCCCCGAGTGTGGGTTCTCCATGATCTCCCGCAGCATCCACACCACTCTCTGATATCCCTGCTTGATCTCCGTGCTCTTCTTCTGCATCCTCATTTTCTTCTGCCTCCGCTCTTCGTCTTTGCGCTCCCGCTCGGCCTTCTCGTCCACTCGGGTGATCATTCTGCGACGACAGCACCTCTCCATGTGGCCCGGGTCCACGCCCCAATAATCCAGCTCGTCATGGAGGGACACGGCGCAGAGTTCACGGAGGAGGCGCAGTTTACCGGCTGCTAGGAAATTTAGGATGACCCTGAGGAGAAGGATTTGAAGATATTAGGTCAAGGGCAAAAACAATCATTGGAGGCATTCTCTAAAACACTCGCACTTTAAAGAAGTGGGAGATCTAGGCTTTTTTTAAGCAAGGGGCCATATTTTTACAGAGGGGCCAAGGTTTTAGTCAACATCCATATTTTTGGCAAGATTACTTATTTTACTTGTCACTCCTTCTTTAAATACTTATAAAAATGTAATACAGTGGTCCCTCGTTTATCGCAGGGGTTACGTTCTAAAAATAACCCGCAATAGGCGAAATCCGCGAAGTAGTCAGCTTTATTTTTTACTATTTTTATATACGTTTTAAGGCTGTCAAAGCCCTCACCACACACTTTATACACTTTTCTCAGACAGGCATTAACATTTTCTCACATTTCTCTCTTGTTTAAACACTCTCAAAGTTCAAACCTTAGCATCTTCCTCTGTCTTTTGGGTGCGACCGCAGGTGCCTTTGTCGGTGCAGAACGTTTCGTCGACATTGTGGGTTTCGTCGGGGAGAAAACTTGCAAACATACAGCACTTCAGAGTCACACTGCTAGCGATTGAACATTTATGTAAATTTGGCCGAACGCATTCTGTACTGTACAAGAGACACGGCACGGAGGAGATTGATTGTCTACAGTCCCTTAGCCAATCAGGACGCAGAACACAATGCGCAAGTTCTCCCTTAGCCAATCAGGACGCAGAACACAATGCGCGTTCATACGCTGTAAAAAAAAAGCATGCAAAATTGCACTAAAAAAAATCTGCGAAACAGCGAGGCCGCGAATGGTGAACCGCATTATAGCGAGGGACCACTGTACAAAGCTTATTTCTTCTTCTTTTCCTATTACCCTAAAACAGTTTTCACCATACAACCGTGCTCTACCTGAAGGCGGTGGGGTTGCGGTCGAAGAAGTACTCCCGCCGCGTCTCGTCGTAGTCGTCACAAAGCCGAGCGATCTCCTCGGGGGTTCTGCAGAAGCGCAGCCGTCCCAGCCGACTCTGGGGGAACCTCTCCAGAGTGCTCCAGGGGAACGTGTAGCGGTTGCCCCCGACGTTAATGAGCACCTGCAGGGTGTGGTCCACCACGTACGAGGCCTTGGGGTCGCGGAGCAGCTGTGCGCGCTGGAAGTACACCCCTTTGATGGTCTCGGTCTCGGGGATCTCGGTAAAGAAGCGGTCCAGACTGCTGTCATCGCTGCTGATGGAGTAAGTGCTGAAGTCATGGTTGGCGTTGCTGATGATGGGCATGTTGGATCAGAGGGAACGACTGTGTGTGGTCAACTACAGCGGGATTATTACTGAAAGAGAATACGAGAAGATAGTTGTCAGTTTTATAGCTTCATTATGTTGTTGTGGTGCACAGAGGTCATTACAGTGGGCAGCGATTCAAAAGCTGTTTTATAAAATATACTTAGGATGGGCCTCAATTACCATCCCACTCACTACCACCCAATGTTTTTTTTTTAACATATTTTTTAGCCTCAGGGCATGTTATCTATTGTATATTCTACTGTAACTTGGCCTTCATTTGAACTGCAAAAGGACTATATGGCCAAACAAACCCTATAGCTACACTGTAAGTAGATTTGATGAGATTTATGGTTTGGCTCATGTTTATTATCAAAGCGTAAACATTTATTCAGCAGGATTAGTGTTTTTGTTTTGTTTTATTCATTTTGCTTAAGTGCTTAAACATAGTGATTAACAAAATAAGTATGTAATAGTTGACTTGCATTATTTATTTATAACAAGTTTTATTTCATAGCAGTCCAGGAGATTAAACTTCCATACTATATCTGCCACTGTCGCCAAATCCACTAGTGGACATTTGTGGTATTGCAATTAAAAATAAAGAAATAAACAATTCCAAATGAGCAAAAATAGAGCACAAAGACTAAAAGCAGCACCTTGTGCAGAGCTGACTGGACACCTGTTCCTAAACGGTTGGATTTTGTCGTGTTTATTGTTTCATATCAGGGAGAATTTTGTAAGTAAGTAAGATGGCCCCTGTGTAGGCCTGCTGCTCACCTCTCCTGAATGTGATCATTTTTATCTTGATTATCGTCCTCAATAAAAGCTCTGTCTTTGCTGGATAAATAAAGTGTAACAGATTGATTGAAATAAACCCAGAAGCTGAAAACCTATTTTGGCAAATTCCTCAATGAGCAATGTCCATTGTTTCATTTCAGGTTTTGAGCTGCAGTAGTGCTTGACTCCCTCTAATGGTACAAAGTGATATAAGTAACACAGTATCTCTTGATATGTTTTCCATCTTTCAGACTGTAACTTTAAAGCAATAAAGACTGGGTTTAGAATTGGAAAACATTTTGCTCTGCACACTCTATTTGTAAATGTAAAATTTAAAAACATGAAAATAGACTCCTTGTGCACATAGTCAAGTAGGCTATGTTACAAGAGTGACTTTCTGGTCAGCCAAAGAACAGAGGTCCAGTTTAGATTAAGACAAGACAAGTTAGGCAAATAATTGCAAGAAGTCTGGGTCAATATAACTACATTTTAAAATAGTTTCCAAAATACCTGACAGTTTTATGATGAATTCTACTGGCCTGAAACACCGGCTTAATTATTATTTCATCTTAAAGAAATCTCAGATACCCCTGCATTTCACTAAAGAGGACTCGTGTACCATCAGTGGTACCTGTTCCACAGAGAACCATTACATCGGTCTATCTCTCATGACTCCAGCTCCACATCTCTCCAATTTTTATAGTCATTCAAAGTGCTCTACAAAAATACATACAAGTCTTTGCTTCATATTTACTGCTGTCAGACCTGTCGAGTTACGCTCTCTCTCTTCAAATTTAACATTTGTCATTGCATTGCTTGTCCAAAGTTAATAAATAATCGGTTCAAAAGCGTGGAGAGCATTGTACGACAAAGGCAGGGGAGGCATATCTCGTAACGTGAATCAAATACGCTCCAAAAGTAGTGTTTATTACCTGAGTTTAAAGAGGGCAGTGCAGTCGGGGCTCGGCGGTGCGCCTCTTACTCCTCCTGGGCATGTCCTCGATTGTAGTTTAACGCTGTGTCCGCTTCAAAAACTCTCACCGTGCACCATTGCGCGCCGGAGTCGGGACCGAACTGCAACTGGTGGCAGCTCACAGCAGCCAACAGCAGCTCACAGCAGCTGAGCACAGTGTGGGCGGAGAAGTTTGCCCTGTGTCGGCGTCTGTGTGTGTTTCTCCACTCAATTAGACTGACGTGATTCGGGCTCGACGCGCGGTTTCCATTGGTCCCGACCGTCTCCGAGCGCAGTAAATGATATGATTGTCTGACGCCGCTCAAACCTGCTGCTGCTGGGCTGTCATCTGGCTCTGACAGCGGGACCGTCCTCTTCTTCTTCTTCTTCATCATCATCATTTTCCGCCTCTACACACCCCTCCCCCGCCTCCACCACTTTACACTGTAAAAAACGCAACAATCGAGTCTATCAAAGGCACAACATGCAGAGTTTCCAGATTAATGTTTGTTAATAAACTTGGTCCAATGCTCCATCCTCTCCTTCAGTAAAAGTCAATCCAGATTTACTCTGGTGTTGAATGTACTCACTCATCCCTCATATAGTTCTGCTTATTTTTCTTTTCTTCTGTGAGCTGTAACTGGCTCATAGATACACTGATAAAACCTCTCTCCAATATAAACAAATCTCACCTCTACATTGCCCCAAAGGGCTGTAGGTGTAGAATAAAAAGGATTTCCACTGTATGAGGAGTATTTTTGTAAAGTTGCATCCAAATGCTATGTATTATTAGCTTTAATTTTATAGACCCCAGATGTAGCATTTTGAACATGAAAATTGTTGACAGCTCTATATAGCCTTGTTTCCACTGGAATGTGTCGGGTCAGTACAGGCAGTGGTGGAATGTAACAAAGTAAAAATACTCAAGTACTGTACTTAAGTGCAATTTTCAAGTATCTGTACTGTACTTAAGCAGATTACTTTTACTTTTTACTTTTTCTCCACTACATGTTAGAACAAATATCTGTATTTTCTACTTCATTGGCTTTACAAGTAAATTTGCGTTTGTAAATTGTTGTATATAATGTAAATGTTCTTCACCTTATCCACAGGATAATGATTTAGAGATTGATTGGTTGTTAAAGCTGAGTCATTACTTTTACTTTCATACTTTAAAGAACATTTAAAAGCAAGTACTTTTATATTTTCACTTAAGTAATAATTTGAATTTGATACTTTACTTACATGAGTACATTTATACCTCGTTATCTGTAACGAGTAAAGTACTTCCTCCACCACTGAGTACAGGTAAGTGTCCCCTAAAAGTGATTCATACCGTACTACTTTTGTTGCGTGGTCCAGTTTGGAAAAGTTGGAGCTAAACACTGCAGTCTGTTGATTGGAGGACAGATAATAGTTACTTGAGTGAAAATGAAAAGCAAAAAAAAAAAAAAAAGACATTAACTTTTTCTTTCCTCAAATTATGTGTGTCTTGTTCACCATTCTTTCTTTTCCTCTGCTGCTTCTTCTTCTTCTTCTTCTTCTTCTTCTTCTTCTTCTGCTTTTTCTTTTGGAATATGTAAACCATCACTATTCCAAAAGAAAACATCCATACTTTTTTTTTCCAAAAACAAAGTCGTTTCATCAGTCGTGCAGCTCTTGCTTTGTGAATTGTACGTGTGACATGAAAGAATGAGTCCCTAAAATATTGGAAATTTGTGGCACACGCTGCTCTCTGGACACAGCACAGTGGAAACATAAACCTGAACCAAACTGTGCCGTTATGAGCCCACCCATACTATAGCACTCTTACAGGCTTATAAACCCTTAAGTATCTGTGTAAAAAGATGTAACAACATGTAACAAATATGGCTTATTCTTTGTTCAGACTGCAAAAGAACAAAACAAGAACTGGGCAGAGAAAGAAATGATCATTGTCTTGTGCCATTAAAAGCTAATGTGTGCCATAATCAAAGCAAAAAGGGACAACAGGTCAGGTCTATGTGTCACGTAACATCCGTTTCAAGTGTGAGTTTCTATTGTGAAAAATATTAGTTCCAGGTCTAAAGTGGGCTTATGATTCATACGTCTTTTCTGTGTTGCATTAAACAAGAGCAGGAGGGTTGACGTGAAAGCTCCAAGAATCTCTCTCGATTTTTGTATTATAGGAGTTTTGTTGTTTGTTTGTCACAACGCCTCTTCATTTACCTTTTCCCTCACACTCATGGCACAGAGGACTATTATGTCACTGTTAATTTGTGTCGCCTCTTCACAATAAGCAGGTGGTTGTTGAGAGAAGAGCAGCGGCGGCGAACGTGAAGGTGACATTCACGCTCCCAAACTTCAGTAAATGTTTTCGACACGTATGAAGTGCTCTTCAGTTCGGTTTTGATCTATATGTTTGGATTAACGCCGAGAACAGATGACCCAGCCTTAATTGCTTTCAGGGGCTGTTTGTCTTCTTTGAATAATTGTAGAGAGGTTGCCGTGGTAACTGATTGGCTCCAAGTGCAACATTATGGATGTGTTTCAAGGAGAGGAGGAGTGGAAATGTGCTGTGTAATCCCCAGAGTCAGACAATGGGCCCTGATCCTTTGACAATGAGCTTATAGTATTATTTATATTTATTTGGCAGGGACCATGCACAAAAACATTAATCTCACTGGAAAGATTTGAGAGATGATTTAGCCATGAGCGATTTTCATCCAGTCCATGGGATATAGGCATCATAAGTCAACAATGTGGACTGGTGATATTTATCTCTGTTCATATTGGTAAATCAAGAAGGACATGTTAATTTATGCAAGGGCACTGTTCAGATGCTTCACATTTATTTGTTATTTCATCCATTCATTATATACTTATCAAAGACCAGATTACAAAGAGCATCAGTCTGAGCTAAGATGCCCAGACCTCGCTCTCCCCAGACAGCTCCTCCAGGGGAATCACTGTCTAGAGACATAGTTTGTGTCCAAAACCAGTGAAAACGTAAATTGTGATCAAAATCACTGGTGTTAAATTACTACCAGCAAGTGTGTAGGTGATTCTCACATTAGATAGTGCTGTTTAACTCGTTAGTAGTGTGTTGTTGTAGTAGTGTTTTATGTACTGGGTTGTGTTGCAGTGATGCAATGTGAGTGAGTGGATCAGACACGAGAGACATCAACAGAGAGGGGACAGGGACACAGAGTGGAAACATTTCTATGAGGGTTTTTTTTTTTTCAATTGACAAACTGTTTTGATATGTACACAATATAATGAAAAAACTGCCAGTAAATTACAGCCTTTAGCTCCAGCAAAGAATAGTCCCTGGGCTAAATTATAAATGGCTGCATTTATACAGTGCTTCCATACCCATACTGAAGCACAAAGCACTTTAGTAAGCATCCATTCACCCACATTCGCCCTCTCACATACATTCACACACCAGGGTCCCAGACACTGGTGCTATGGTGGGATGCAGTGTCTTGCCCAAGGACACTTTGACAAGTGAACGGGAGGAGCTGGGATTGAACTACTAACCTTGCTGTTATTGCTTAAATAATTGTGTTATTTGCATTAATGCTTTGAGGATGTTATAAACCAGATTGCCTCCTCACTATCCTCTTAATTGGACCTTGATGGGAGTGAGTGCATTGAAAGAGAGATCTCCTTTATTCTATAAAGACATCAGTCCATGTGTGACACTGTGGAAAACAGGGAACAGTTTCAGTTACACATTGAAAGGGTTAATGTAAATCTTACCCACAAATCTTACCCAAAGATGTTGCTGTGCAGATTTGAGAATGCTGACCCTATACCTTATATTAAGTCTGTTACATAAGACACTGCTGTGTCTTTAACAGTAGTCTGATGTGAAGTTTAGCTTTTTAAAAATGAATACATGCTATTAGATTTGAAAATATCCAAGTGACAAGAAAATGATGCTGTTTGGAGAACGTTACAATGAACATTCTGACTGTCTTTGTTTTCATGGATTGGACATGAAGCACAGCGTGGGACACACTGCACGGTTCTGCCAAAGTCCTAACTCTGTGCCAGGAGAGGTCCTAAAAACACAAAATATCAAATTAGAAAACAATATATTCAAATGTCTGGGGGTTTGATATATATTTTCTATATTTACTGCATATACATTTAACATAAATCAAAAGTGTAATAAAAATGCAAAAAAGTGTATGCAAATGTAATATTTCCATTGAATATGGTATGAGTTGGTTTGGTACAATAACCCCAAAAGATGCCTGTGTTTCTACTGCTCTGTGCAGATATCTGAGGAGCAGGGACCAAACCGCCATCCTTCCAGTTATTGTACAGTACTGCTCTACCTCCTGAGCCACTGCAGCCATGCTATTTGTTGTACTTTTTTAACAACAACTAGTGTTTATAAGCAGTAGCTGTTTCTGGTTTTAGACTGAAATGTAGGAAATTGCTGCATCTCTTTGAATTTAATGTTAAGTAAGTCTGGAATAAAACACAAGCAGTCTGTTTACTGCAGCAGTATACAGCTGTACCTCTTATCACTATACACCAGGATTTACTCTTTATATTAACTATAGGCAACACCTCCAAGCTTTTGAAAGTCTGCTTCCATTAATTCATAGAAGTAATGATAATATTTTTATTTTCCAAAGCAGACTGAGAAGTGTTATATAAACCATGTCTGAAGAGCAAATACATCTATTTTCCTCTTTAACCCCAACAACCAGTTCAAGCCGTCCAGTTCAGGCTCAGAGCGACGCTGGTGAAATGTAATAAGATGACCTCTGACCCCAACGCTGATGAATATCAAGGATTACACTTTAATCCAAAGGCAGGAGTGAGGTGACGTGGGGCAAACCAGGGAGCCTGCCTTTATGCTGCTGAAAAGATCCAATCAAACAGGGCAAGGGTGTTTGGATGTGGTTTGGATTATGCAAGGGACTGAGCTCTACTCTCTATGAAAAATGTAACGTGTTTTGAACTTGGTTTTGGTCACATACTGTATACAATTGCTCAAATAAAAAAGGAGGAAAAAAAATGTGAATGAAGATATAGAGAACAAAAGTATGACAATATGACAATTCTGGGAGACACTAATGTTTTTTGTCAAGGGAGCAACATACCATCAATATAATATCATCTCATGATCCCTGAGTATAATCCATAAAAATACTATATTTTTAAATTCTCATACATCAGCATATTTCAGCTTCATATTTACTTCTTTATTAGACCAAGAGCATACATGAAAATGACAGCATGACACAAACAGAATCAAACATACTGTAGCTTAGAGCATTGACTTCCCAACTTGGGGATCACTGGGGTTCTTTTGGAAGGGTTCTAATCTAAACACCAAAACATACATTTTGATGCAAGAAAAGCCAGTGTTTGTTAAAAATCTGTGGTGATAAAGCATTTTGTAAATACATAAATATAATATACACTAATTGGTTACAGCATATTCTAAGTTTGCATTGCATTTTATTGGAAGTGATCTGTGGCGATTTGTCTGTCATAGTTTGAACTATTGTACTAAGGAGTACGCTATGTCCTGTGGTATAAGTCTATAACTCCATTACAGCATTTAGAGGATGGTCTATTTTGTTTAATACAGTGTTCATGCTGCAACACCGCCTCACAAAGATTCTCTAAGCTTTTGACACTGTGTTTTACAGAGATCTATTTGAGAGTTACTCAGACAACAGTGAAAAAAATTACAGCAAATAATAATAATAATTAACTGAGTAAAACAGAATATCTACTTTTATAGCCCAATTATAACCATAATTCAACAGGAAACTCTAGCCATTGCCCATGGGCACAATTGCCACAATTGTTGACTCCTACAAGGTTGTTTGACTGTTTTCTAAAATCCAAATTTGACTAAGCATTTTAACTTTCCTGTCCTTCAGTGCACAGAAAGCTCATTTACATAATGAACATTTGAAAAAAACTCAAAACGATGGCTGATAAATAACTGCAGCGTTTCATTTGACTCTGGTTGAAAGCACAATCACAAGCCTCTTGTGTGACTTCATTTCCCGATGTCGGCGAAGGTTAACATGGTTCAGTGGAATCTGTCTGACTCAAGAAATTAAACCAAACTCCTGGGGAATTGCTTTGCTCTCTCAATTTGCTCCGTCTCACTGGGGAGCTGTGTGGCAGGGCAACTGATAACTCAGCCTTAATTCAGCACAAACAGGCCACTCAAACACTTGTTAATTAACTCCAACTCAAATCCCAGCCTTATCGGGTTTACGGAAGTCTCCACTCAAAGCTGCCGTGGCTTTGGGATGTTCTTGAACTGTATTTCATTAATATGAAACGCTGATGTTGCTTCATGAATCTTTCAGCATTTGTTTGTGTCGTTTCCCTCCGTCTTGTGTTTCTCATAATGGAATGAGAAAAGAGAGAAGGTCCCTATGTTGGGAGTCAGATTATGTAGGACAGGTATCCGTTAACACCTACTGACAAGCTGCTGTAGGCCCCTGACTCTTCTTACAACATCTTTGACAGATATTTAATCAACAACCTGTTCAAACAACACTGTAACTGGCTTCTTATTGGTCAAAACAGTTGTTCATTTAGCTGTGTTTAAACCACCAGCACTATTTTATTTGCACAGCCAGCACTTCAATTCCTGTTTTGATTTACCTTTACTTGCCACTCAGGCCTCTTCCAAATGCAATTTCAAAACCAATCTTTCACGTTTATCCCAGTCCACATTTTAGTGACTGGTCTAAAAGGGCCAAGAATGACAGAGCACCAGGAACACCATTAATTTTGCCATCTGCACATGTTGCTCAATTGCAGAACATTCCCCATGTCACCTCTTTTTACACTTGATGGAAATAGGTGTACCTAAAATGACCTGTTGGGGGAAGCTACTAAACTGCCAAAGTCAACAAGATCAACAAGAGGAAGAAGGGGGAACAAAGCCAGATATAAATGTACTGGGCAGTTGAGAATCACACATTCTTTTTTATTAAATTATTTCGACAAAAGCAACATCAAAAAAATGCATTAATAAAATTAAGAGGAGCACTGATAGAATATTGGAGGCTGAGCTAGACATACTGTGAGTGGCAACCAGTTTGGAGAGAAGCAAGACAGACAGAGGCAAGCAACAAGTTTTTGACGAGTTTGTCTGATTACAAATGGCTTCTAAGAGAAAGACCATGTGGTAAGTTTATTTCATTTTTTATTTTAGATTCAACCACTCTCTTTTTTTTACATGACTTCCTTGTGCATTAAGATGAAACATGAGAGCCTGTTTCATCTTATGCTTACTTAAATATGACAAAGTTGAATTGTTGCCTCACAATATCAATTTAAGTAAAGGCTTCCCTTTACTTCCCTTCACTTCCTAAGCGTTCAACAGCAGAAGGTGATGCTCTGTGTTGTGTGTACAGTCAGTCCACTGGGAGTGTTGTCGGAGAAGAACAGGCATGATGGAAAACACATCTGCTGGGACTGTATGATGGCTTATAAATGACCTGCAGACTACCTCAAACCCTGAATAGTTTTTGTCATTATTATTTTTGGCAAAAAAAAGCATGCCACACATGTTTAATGAACTTTATATCTGTGAATGATAAAATGACAAAAAAGACTGACTGACACAAAATACTGTGGGCCAGATTCACTAAGAGCACCAATAGGGGCTGCTGAGCAGTTTTAAAAATAGTGCCCTCTGTTTGTGGGCATGTTGAATGTGATTTATTATGAGAAATTCCTTAAATGATATTGACCATAAATGAGGTGCAGACAACTGCATGTGAATGAGGATTTAGAATGTGTCAGGGATGACAGAGTTTGGTGAATGGGCAGAAGTAAATGAACAAAATATAAACATCAACAAAGAAAGGAAAAAGTGTGGCCATGTTAAATGTACCTTGTGACTGGCTTCAAATCTGCCAAAGATTGTTTTTACTTTAAACAAAAACAAATTTTCTTTGCCTTACCTTTGCACAATAAATAAGATAAATAAATAGTGTTACCCCATTTTTGCGTGGACTATGCACTTAGCATCTGTTTTGTCTGTAAACCATTAGTAAATCTGACTCTATGTGAACTGCTGCAATAAAAGGTAAAGAAGAAGGTTCCAAAAAAATGCAGAGTGCATGGCAACCAACCTGCCACTGTCCAGTGGTATTATTTGGTTGATTTTTCTATGTCATCAATGCACAATTTTCTGGGTTAATGATTTTACACCGTAAATGAACTGTACATGTAATTGGTCTATTTATGAGTGTTCTACCCATTACATGGCTGCCATTACAAGATTGTGGTCATTACAGCATCATGACAATAGACCAAATAAATCTTTACACAAAAATAGTGGTAAAAGTGGTACAGCTGTTGATAGCAGCCTCCATTTTTTTGTTTGGGGATCCTAGAGTGCACTTGGCCGTCTTGTGGCTTGTGTCTATCTTTTGAAATACCACCCTGAAATGTGGAGAATAAAAGCTGTTTCTAAATCAGGCAGTGAGGGTTAAAACACAGCTGGCAGAGACTCCAGGAATCTGCAAAGTGTGGACATAAGGCATATTAATCAGAAATATGCCAATACAAACAGATAGATCATTTTAATGTTTTATTTTCAATTAAACATTCGTAATTGTTGAAAGACAAATACCTTTAGCCACATCAACAGAAATATTCTAAAAGTCAGTGTGGTAATTTGTCTTTGGGGGGCCTCTGTCCAACTTAAGGCCAGAAGAATGAACTGAACAAAGTACTATACCAATTTGGTTACAGATTTTGTACATTTTATTGAACCAATTGTAGAACTCCTAAATCATTATTTTAGTCACTATTATGAACAAAACTATCCTTAAACCCAAATTCAAAGTCTGGTGGCATTGTCGATTCAGACTTGGACAGCTCGAATTTGTTTGCGGAGCTATGCCATCCATTATTTATAAGCTCCTGGTGGAATCACGAGGGATAGAGTCCTGAATGACATTTGCCAGTTCAAACAAAGGCCTCCATTCAGAGTTAGAAACCGAAGAAAGAAAAGAATATATTACAGAGACCACTGCAGATCTTACAGAGAAGATGTTACTTCTATTTATTTATTTTTTATCTTAATATTTCAAGATTACACAGTGTTGATTAAACTGTGTCATAAGATTGCCTTTGAGTCCGAGTCATGAGGTGTTAATCACTACAGGTCAGTAGTTTCTTCAGTCAAAATGAAAGCTTATTGACATTTTCTAATGAAACCAATAAAGAGTCCAGATGAGTCTCAACTTAAGACAAAGCTATTGATCAAAACATTTGCTTTAGGTTGAAACCTTAACCCGGGGGTCGGCAACCCGCGGCTCTAGAGCCGCATGCGGCTCTTTAGCGCCCCTCTAGTGGCTCCCTGGAGCTTTTATAAAAATGTATGAAAATGGAAAAAGATGGGGGGGGGGTATATTTTTTGTTTTAATATGGTTTCTGTAGGAGGGCAAACATGACACAAACATTCGTAACGTTTCAACGTTCAATGCTGTAAAAATCTGTATAATAAATATTAAATTTCAACATTTCTGTCAACAAAGATTTGCGTCATAGCCTGCGACACTCGTTTGAGCGCGGCGCCGTGCCAGTCAGGTGGCTGTTGGAAACAAACCGGCGGGTGTGATGGGCCATGGATCCCAAAGGGAAAAAGAGAAAGATAGCTGATGACATTAACGTTGTGATGGATGTTAAACTTAAAGCACCAAATACCACATACCGGATGTGACGTAAGGAAAACGAAACTGATTGTAGTTGTCAACAAACCACAGCGTACACCAGCATGGCTAGAGAGAGAATAACTTCTGTTGTTTTTGTCAAAAATCTGAGGACACAGAGTGTAATATCGAGTTCGGTGCTTATTTCGATCGTAGTAAGCTACCTAAACCTGCTAATCTTTTGGTTGAAAAAATTGTCGCGCAAAACAAAATCCCTCCCCCGTCGCTACGATTGGTCGGTAAGAGCCGGAGCAGAAATCGGGGCAATTGGACAATCCCAGACGGACTTTCTCTGTTTGTAATACAATGAGAAAGTTGTCTGGCTGGACAGGCTACAAATATCGTACAGCAAAGTAGTCACGTGGTGCGTCATTTTCTCCAGGACGCGCTGCAGGGAAAATAAACATTTAATCATGAATGCTCATTATGTATTTGTAGCCTATTTAGTCATTTGATGTCGTGATAGCAGGCTAATATAGCTAATATACACTTACAGCCTGTGTTGCCTTCATATAAGGCTTATATAAGGCTTTTAATTTTTTGCGGCTCCAGACAGAATTTTTTTTTGTTTTTTTGGTCCAATATGGCTCTTTGAACATTTTGGGTTGCCGACCCCTGGCCTAAACCAAGGAATCAGAATTTATCCTCAAAACATTTACCAGGCACATAATACACTTTTAACAATAACAGTTTATTCCAGCTTCCCCGCAACACACACAAATACCTGTCTAACCTTTTCTGACTCAAGCCTCCTGAGGGCCGGACAGGTGGGTCGAGGGCCTGATGTGGCCCCCAGGCCTTAAAATGCCAGGCAAGGGCTAGTGCTTTTCTACAGTCAGAGACACCCCCCATCTTTCCTAAAACTCTTGAAAATCTGCCTAGGACAAGACACTCCAGGTTAGAGTCAGTCAGTTCAAATGACTGTGAGTCTTTTGCATTGTTTTACTACTATTCCTTAAAAGGAAGTGGTACATATGTTTTTTGGCAATATGGCAATGGCTATATTTTTGTGAGCTATGTGTTTAACTGTGTTTTAACCTATGTGTTCACGGATGAAATCATTCTTTCTAATCAATCGTAGTTTCTAATAATTAGTAGTTTCCATTAATGCTCTTGTCCACCCTGTCATGCCAAGGTCCACCCTGTCACATCATTGTCCACCCTGTCATCTTCAAGTTTTATGAGACAAACAAATTATTAAAAAAGTTAAAAAAAAAATATTTTGTGTAATTTCTTAATAAACAAATGAGGACCAAATAGTTTTGGCTGAAAATTTGACCAAATATATTTGCAGTCAGATTTTATATAGAAAAGAAGGTGCAACTAATGCATATTTTAACAGGAAACAAATATTTTGCAGTAATTTTGTCATTATCAAAAGACTTTTCCCATTATCTAACACATATTGTTAAGAAAATATCAAAATATATGAAAATGTATGTTATATAATCCCTATGCAATGAAAATGTATTTATTCTACTTTGACTTTGTCCCTGACAGGGTGGACATATTTTGCTATTTGCTTGTACAAAATCTGCTTATACTGAATATATAAAGAGGGCTGGAGCTTGACCAGCATGCATTTCTAACAGCCTATGGTCTACTTAATAGAATGAATATAAAGTTAAATGGAAAATCTTTGATTTTTTTTTTTTGAAAGTAGGAAGTCTTAAAGGCACATTATAATGATATTGACCCTACTATAGCATGTGTGGAAGTAGAAATGTTTATGTAATAACAGTGTTGAATAACTTAGACACAAAACAGAAAAGAATGTTGTTGTTTTTTTATTTGAATTTTGTTTATTTAATGAATAAATACAATTTTTGTCAAGGCTTTTGAGGCTTTTCTTGTTGCAGTTCAGTGGGAAGGACTCAGAGGCAGGCTGCTGTGACTGGATAGTTTCTTACGACAATTTCACACTGCAGAAGATAAAATCATATAGAATTAAATACTTATAATTAGCTGTTGATTAACTATGGGTTAAAGCAGGCTTTGTGTAAATATCTGTACCTTGGCAATGCTGGAGATCACCGTCTTTTGCTGGAGGTTTGACTTTGTTGCTGGTGGAGGCTGTAACCAGGGCCTTGACACCTTGTGATGAAAGAAAGTCTGTCAGTACAAATGTATATACAAAAGTGAAATGATGAAAATGAATGTGGGTCATACTTTTGAGGATGACACTGAAGCTGGAGGGTGAGGCTGGAGGGGCTGCTCAGTGGTAGAAGCCTTCGATGGACACACAGACAGGATGGTACAGCGTCTGTTTTTTAGATGGAAGGTGGTGCTGGAGTCTGATGTTAGAGGCTGGAGGTGGTGCTTGGTGGTGGAAGCTGCAGATGGACTGAAGAAGTTTTGATTTGATGAGGCAGAACAGACTGATGGATGGTAAGATGTCTGTTTTTGAGGCAGGTGGAGGCTGAGGCAGAGTTTGCTGTTGGAGCTTGGTGGTAGAAGATGCAGATGGACTGGACCCACAGACAGGATGGTACAGCATCTGTTTTTGTTAGATGGAAGGTGGTGCTGGAGCCTGATGTTGTGACTGGAGGTGGTGCTTGGTGGTAGAAGCTGCAGATGGACTGAAGAAGTTTTGATTTGATGAGGCAGAACAGACAGGATTTTGGTAAGGCATCTGTTTTTGAGGCAGATGGAGGAGGAGTTGTTGGAGGTGCAGCTTGGTGGTAGAAGCTGCAGAAGGACTGGACACACAGACAGGATGGTACAGCGTGTGTTTTTGAGGTAGAAAGAGGTGGAAGGTGGTGCTGGAGCCTGATGTTAGAGGCTTGAGGTGCTGCTTGGTGGTAGAAGCTGCAGAAGTTTTGGTTTGATGAGGCAGAACAGACAGGATGGATGGTAAGGCGTCTGTTTTTGAGGCAGGTGGAGGCTGAGGCAGAGTTTGTCGTTGGGCTGGACACAGACAGGATGGTATAGCATCTGTTTTTGAGGCAGAAGGAGGTGGAAGGTGGTGCTGGAGCCTGATGTTAGAGGCTGGAGGTGGTGCTTGGTGGTGGAAGCTGCAGATGGAGTAAAGAAGTGTTGGTTTGATGAGGCAGAACAGACAGGATTTTGGTAAGGCGTCTGTTTTTGAGGCAGATGGAGGAGGAGTTGTTGGAGGTGCAGCTTGGTGGTAGAAGCTGCAGAAGGACTGGACACACAGACAGGATGGTACAGCGTGTGTTTTTGAGGTAGAAAGAGGTGGAAGGTGGTGCTGGAGCCTGATGTTAGAGGCTTGAGGTGCTGCTTGGTGGTAGAAGCTGCAGAAGTTTTGGTTTGATGAGGCAGAACAGACAGGATGGATGGTAAGACGTCTGTTTTTGAGGCAGGTGGAGGCTGAGGCAGAGTTTGTTGTTGGAGCTTGATGGTAGAAGCTGCAGATGGACTGGACCCACAGACAGGATGGTACAGCGTCTGTTTTTGAGGTAGAAGGAGGTGGAAGGTGGTGCTGGAGCCTGATGTTAGAGGCTGGAGGTGGTGCTTGATGGTAGAAGCTGCAGATGGACTGAGAAGAGGCTGGATCTTTGTGGCAGAGATTTGGAGACACTTGCAGTATTCTTATAGTCTTTTAAAAGTCTTTTAAAGTTCATCAAATAGATGTCTTGAACTATATACACTATTTACAAGGAGAGGAACGTCTCTAGTGGAGACGGGGTCTCTTTTTGGGAGGAGCCCGAGGTTCCGGCTCTCCAGAGACGTCTACTTCAATGTGAGGGGGACAATCCTCGAGTGCAGTGGACTCCTGTATTTTCAGGAGTCCCGAGGCTGTCTCCACCACAGAGAGGAGTGGACGGTTGAGAGCCTCCCACAGGCGCTGCTTGATCTTACGACCGAGCTCAAGAGAGTAAGGACGAGGGCGCCCACTTTTGTACCTTTGAAACGCAGGCAAATAGAAACATCAATTAAATCAAATGGATACAAAAAGTGGGGGAAAAAAATTCTCATTTGTTTTTTGATTTTCCCTCTGTGTGATAAATACAGTTTCTCTTTGAATTGGCAAATGATAAAAATATATTTTACAGTTCAAAGAAGCGTATATATCTTTTTTTTGGCCATAAAAATAAACCTACTTGAGCATGTCATCCACTACTGAGTGGTAGATGCTCTGATACTGCTCCACAGTGTAACCGTGGATCATCACAGGATCACTGTCAGCAACAGAGCTCTGTCCTGAAGTGGACGGCTCGGGGCAGGGGCCCACGCTCTGAGCAGCGGAGGAGGGCTGAGGGCGGCGGGTTAAACCCAGGAACTCTGGGAGCTCAGCAGAGTTGCTGCGTGGCTCAGGTTCAGAGCAATTTGGAGTGACTTTGGGCGGAGGAGGAGAGGCAGGAGGAAGGTCAGGGGTGGGCTGTGGAGGCTGGTCGGGCAGGTGAGAACTTGGGACCTGTAGAGGAGGAGGGCCCACTCGGACACTTAGAGTTATGCCAATTAAAGTTGACCTACAATCAGCTCTGAGCCTGACTGATTAATCTTGTCACTTCAACAGATTCTCTAAATCTCATTTCTGTTCTCCAGAAACTTTTACAACACTATGAGCTTTTACATGATCTCTACCAAACCTCTGGTATTTACCTGCTTCCAGTAGCCCTTAGACTTGTCCTGACTCCTGGTGAGCCTCTTCCTCTTCCTGCAGTAGTCGTGCTCCTGAAGCTGAACGGGCAAGACACACTGCAACAAAACAATGTATACACTTCAGAATAAGACAGATTTTAAAGTAAGTAAAATAGCAATAAAATAAAATAAGAATAATCATATGAATTCATAAATGTTCATCGTACAAAACGAGAGAAAGCACGTTTTTGTATTTTATTAATATTTGTAAATGTCGTGATTAGCATATAGATATATTGTCATCAATCAGTAGCGTAAAATATTTATATTTCGCTAAGGCTATATCATGTAGCTAATAACACTATAATGAAGAACTAGGATATGGTGAAATATTATATTATTATTATCATCAGTAGTGTTTTTTTTTTATCTTAACCTCGTCACTGTGCAGTCTGGGCTGGACAAAAGCCGCGCGTAAAACTGATTGGTTGGCCTCTACTTTGTAAAATACGCAGATTACAGGCTTTTTCTGCGTTTGATTTTGGCCAGAATTGATCCTAATGGCTTAATTTGACTTAGAACTCATACAATTTAACTAAATATACATTTTTTACAGGGATTATAATGAAAAAAATCTAATTAAAGATTTTTTTTTTAATTTCAAAATACTCACATGCTCCATGCTGAAGGTTGTCTAGTTGCACGTAGCAGGTCGTTAATAGGTGTTTCTTTTTTGAGAAATCGTCGAGTGAAACTCGTTAAGAGTGTTTTTCGCTCGTAGATCCAAAAATGGAATGAAGTATTTTTTGTGATTTTTAAAATAATACAACAACGCACCTGGAAACGGCCCTAACAACCATGGAACCCTCGCGCAGGCTAGGTGTCCTACAGGCTAATTATACAATTAATAAATAGGTTTACATAAGCAGTCTTTGGCATGAATGTGACATTATTGTTCTGTAGGTCTCTGTGCAACTTTTCAGGATGTGTAACTGTACTGCTTCAATTTGTGTGTTCAATATCTCAGTATGTATCTATATTGTATATTCATTATGTGAAAAGTGGTGTTGATTTGGTAAGATATGTTTTCTTATAAGATGATAATATGTCCAGAATCACAAAGGGATCCTCTTGGTTAACTCTATGAAAAAAAGACAATTTGATTCCTTCTCAGACACCTGAACCACTTTTTAGATCAAAAACAATGAAGCACATAACTTCTAGGTCCACTTCAGAAACTTAAAGAAGCTCAGATAATTGCTGACCTGATCCTTTGATCCAGGCAATGCAGATAAAAATAGCTAAATATATTGTATTTGCATAAGAAAGATAACCATTAATTTGTAGTGTATCATATAATAGCATTCTTCAGTCTAGTTCTACAATTCAATATAAAGTTAAGTGTAAAAACTTCTCTGTTGTTTTGTCTGTTTAATTGCATCTCCACCAGAGGACAGCAAATAGGTGTTTGACAAACCACTCTGCCATTTTTTTCTTCAAGGGCCACATTAGAACCTGGGACTCTTGTGGAGGGCCGGGCCAACACAGGGAACTCATGCTCAATAAAAACACATAGTGTTTAAAGTTTAAACTATAAGCAAAAATATGTGAAATATATGCCACTGTCACAGCTGCATCCACTCTTTTCATTTTCTTCTAAAACCAGGCCTGGCTCAACATGTGTACTGAGACCTGAGAAAATGACTAAAAAACACTAATGATGACAGCTCCTTCCTTTGTGCGGCAGCTTCCAAACAAGGCCTAAACCGGGGGTCGGCAACCCGCGGCTCTAGAGCCGCATGCGTCTCTTTAGCGCCCCTCTAGTGGCTCCCTGGAGCTTTTATAAAAATGTATGAAAATGGAAAAAGATGGGGGGGTATATTTTTTGTTTTAATATGGTTTCTGTAGGAGGGCAAACATGACACAAACATTCGTAACGTTTTCCAATGCTGTAAAAATCTGTATAATAAATATTAAATTTCAACATTTCTGTCAACAAAGATTTGCGTCATAGCCTGCGACACTCGTTTGAGCGCGGCGCCGTGCCAGTCAGGTGGCTGTTGTAAACAAACCGGCGGGTGTGATGGGCCATGGATCCCAAAGGGATAAAGAGAAAGATAGCTGATGACATTAACGTTGTGATGGAAGTTAAACTTAAAGCACCAAATACCACATACCGGATGTGACGTAAGGAAAACGAAACTGATTGTAGTTGTCAACAAACCACAGCGTACACCAGCATGGCTAGAGAGAGAATAACTTCTGTTGTTTTTGTCAAAAATCTGAGGACACAGGCTGTAATATCGAGTTCGGTGCTTATTTCGATCGTAGTAAGCTACCTAAACCTGCTAATCTTTTGGTTGAAAAATTGTCGCGCAAAACAAAATCCCTCCCCCGTCGCTACGATTGGTCGGTAAGAGCCGGAGCAGAAATCGGGGGCAAATTGGACAATCCCAGACTGACCCTCTCTGTTTGTAATACAATGAGAAAGTTGTCTGGCTGGACAGGCTACAAATATCGTACAGCAAAGTAGTCACGTGGTGCGTCATTTTCTCCAGGACGCGCTGCAGGGAAAATAAACATTTAATCATGAATGCTCATTATGTATTTGTAGCCTGTTTAGTCATTTGATGTCGTGATAGCGGGCTAATATAGCTAATATACACTTACAGCCTGTGTTGCCTTCATATAAGGCTTATATAAGGCTTTTAATTTTTTGCGGCTCCAGACAGAATTTTTTTTTGTTTTTTTGGTCCAATATGGCTCTTTGAACATTTTGGGTTGCCGACCCCTGCCTTAACCTTAAGATTTAAACATATTGATGTGTCTTGTCTGTTTCAAACATGGATTTCCTTCCTTTTCCTTTCCTCTGACATCCATCTGCGAGTGAAATAGTGAGTACTTAACTGATTCCACTGGGTTTACAACTGGTTTAGGCAACACCAACCAAGTGGAAATGAGCTGTCAATGTGAAAGAAAAGGGTTGAGGAAGAGAAGCTGAGGAGCCTGTATTTAATCCTTTGAAAGAGAAGACTTTAATCATGATGATATTAGGGATAGTTCTGACTCTATAATCAATGTTAAAGATCTGAGATACGTAGTTTTGGTCTGTTCACACTCACCGTCATTACAGTGACTTGAGTTTGAACCTATATGGGACAATTTTGATATACTGTATTTGGGACATGACATTGGGATATCACATACCTATGAACACCATCTGGTGTTGTCCTTTAGTTGTTCCCAATTTGCAGACATTTTAGAAAAAATATATAAAAGTGCAAAGAATGGATACAGAAATCCCTCTTTTTGTCATTTAAATGATACATTAGCAGAATATGTATACAGTAATGTACCATGACAACAATGACACTATTGTAGGCATTGTATTGCAAATCACCTCGCATTGTGTGAAAAATTCCATTATTTTATACTATGTTGAGCCGATGTTATAAAATTATACATTATGATTTTTCTATGACAATAAAGAGACACACCCACTTCATTGTCTGAACTCAATGTTTCTTGCCAGCCGAAAATCATCAGGACTTGTCCTCTATCCATTAAGGAGACTGGACTGAAGCACATGACTTGTACAGAACATCATCAGAGACCCCACACCTCTCCCTGAACTGTTCCCTCTGCTAGATTCTAGAAAAGGATTTTGTAGCATCTGGTGCAGAATCAGGTCAGACAAAACTGTTAATGGACAATATCCCGCTCTCTACTTCCTCACGCACTACTCACACTTTTTGCAGTAGGCACAATGCACTATTTACTCTGGATCTCTTATCAAACAATATGTTATTCTCACATCATTATATTGTTTCCACTGGTCACACTGATCTTTCACATTAACTATAAAAACACTGTTAAAGTGTTGGATTTCAGTGGCTTGATGGTAAAGTGACCTGGCTCACCATTTAGTCTGTGTTTGTTACACAGTACCATGAGGGCTTCCAGAGAAAGTGTTTGTAATGGGCTGGTACGTTAAATGAATAGCTGGTCGGTGATTGGATACATCTGTAAGTAACCACAGTTTTATCCAATCAGAGCAACCCCGTGTTGTATGCTTAAATAAAGGTAAAACGGTTGCTACATCTTTAAACCTAAAACACGCCCAGACCTGTCAGTGCTCACAGGCCAAGCAATAGCTGAGCTGGACGCTATTCCGGATGGATACTTTGGTAGGAGCACCTCAAGATGGATTTTCGGTTTTTGCTGCGCAAGGTGAGTAAAGAGAGGAGTGCCTCAACCTTTCATGCCACAGCTCCAGCCACCTTTCCACTCACTCACTCATCTTTGTTTGAGGCTAATATTTAACACTATCATAGTGTTGATTTGAGTGTGAGTGTCAAATCACTATATATCTACTTCTGCTGTAGTATATTATATTGAGTGTTGTTATCACTGTTACCACTTCACCCTCTTGGACTGAAAACAGGTGACTTAGTGTTTCACCACTCAATCACCACTCATCAATGGCCTTCAGGATAAAAAAAAAAAAATTAAGTGTTAATTAAGATTTATGGCAGTTAACAAAATGTAAATACATACATATCAGTGTATTTTAATTTTCACTGATTGTTGAAATACTGAGGTACTTTTCATTCAAATACAAATCTATGCTGTTCAAAATATTGTTTGCGTGGTAGTAGTGAATTGTCCTCCCAGATATTTTTTCATGATGCATATTCAACATTGGGGCAGTTGATATGTGTGCTCCTCACCCACTTACTCCCTCTTGTGTTGTGTTTCTATTCCTGTAGCTGCTCTGAGTCAAACCAACCTGCAGCGTTCGAACAGCAAACCACATTATGCCCCAAATCCCTCACACGACCTGCAGAGAGACGGTACACATCCACTCACCACCCCCACATGTCTCCTCAGAGTATCACACCAGCTTTCACCTTAGCTTTTTAGCTTTTCCTCCACTGACTAATGTTTTATGTTTTGTCATTTTACAAGAGCCCAGTTGTAGGAACAACAAGAGGTAGTAATGGGATTAATGGATTCAATGGAGCTTTAAATGTCTAACCTTTTAGGATATGCAAATGCAAGGAGTGTTCTATTCAGTTCAATCCTACGAAAGCATTTTATACAATGCACCTTTCAGAACTGTGGTTTAGCCTTATTAATATCACAAAAAAACTGCACTATTCTTGTGATGAAAAGTCTTTTTGAGTGTATAAGATAAACCTTAAGAAGTTCCAATGGGAAATTTACATTACTCAGCAGCAAAGAACATAACAGATTATTAGTTTACTCAAATTTAGACCTTTTTACAAGCAGTGTCATCAAAAAGATGTGTTCCCCTAGCTTGTTTACCTTTACATAGTGGGAACATATCTTTTATATAAATATGAGCTTGCACTAAATAGGACACTTGTTACACATGATATATATATATATACATGTTCTACTTAATAGAGAATTCTTGTGATGTGTCCAGTAGTATTTTGGTGACATTGTTTAATAAAAGCAAATGGAGCAAAAAAGCTATAGGCCTCAAAATCTATTTATGCATTAGTTTATCTTCTTTTGAAATGTGGAGTGTGTAGATTTTTGGTGGCATCAAACAAAAACTGGCTATAAACAAATCCAGTGGCAGTAGGTCTGGTGGTGAAAAAATATATGAAACTATCAACTAAGCTCATAGATGTCCTTTAAGTTCACAAGATTGTGCCTTCAGAAAAGAAACAAATGGACTTCTCCAATAGTGCTCAGTTTGTCTGCTCTGGGTACCTGTAGAAACCGTAACTAATGGCTGGGTTCAATTTAGCTTTATATGACAATTTTCCAAAGACAGACTAATGTAAAAAAAAATAAAATAAATACATTTTCAGCTGTATACACAGTGCACAGAATTTGCCACAGAAAATGGCAATCTGTTCACTTTTGTTACCAAAGTGCACACGCAACTAGTGTTGAATATAGTTCGTGAAAGGCTGTTTAAAATGCAGACCACACAGAAAGGAACATAACATAAATGGTGCTATGTGATGATTAACTAATTACGGGTGCATCTTTTTAATACATTTTCCCCTTACTAAATTACTTAAAAAAGATAATGGAAGCCTTGGTTATAGTTATCTCCAACTCGGATATTGCATGCTTTGAAGTAGTATCCAACTAAAAAAAAGTAATTATTTATTTAAAAAAAAAAACACACAAAAACAAGTAGGCCTAAATGCATATTGACTTTAAACGTACTGAACAAGAATATAACAAATCTTTACATGAACAGCCTGCGTTTGGTATTGCGCGACCAGATCCACCGTTTGTCCCATTGGCTGTAAATTCACGGGATCGCTCTCGCGGTATTTGGTGCTGGTATAAATACCCCGTGCTCCTTCCGTATGGTCTTTCTTTTGCCCTGTAGCGGTGAAGGTGCAACAGTAATCGGTCGTCCCGAACCCGGGTTCATCCGACACCCTCACCAACCAAGCTGAACTGAGCTCAACTTCCACAGCAGCAACATGCCTCCCAAATTCGACCCCAACGAGATTAAAGTTGGTACGTTTGATGTGTCACTTGGCTAATAAAGAAGCTTTTTCTCAGCCAAGATGGAGTCGCCCTGTGCTGACAGTCGTGCGTGTCGGCCTCGGGATTTTGTAAAGAAAATGGTAAAAGTGGGGTTAACTCTGAAAGGGTATTCTAATTGTACTTGTAATATACAGAGTCATTTGCTTGAGTCGTTACTTTAGCTCTAGATCAGGAATCGTTGAACGATTTTGACGCGAGTCTGGAACCACGTGTGCTAATGCTAACCCAGATGCCCTCACTGGCTAGTCGTTAGCTTCATTAGCATCTGCTAATCTAAGACTTTTAGTATGTGTAGCCTTTGCTGTATATTAGACAAGGAAAAGTATTATTAATGCTTAACAGTGAGACATTAACTAGTTGTTTTTTAATTTAGCTCATAATAGATGATACCGCAAGCCACTTAGCCTGGGAAGATTAACTTATTACTACTTTTCCATTTATAAAACCTCAGGATCGATAATTTAACCATTTCAATGCAGCACAAACCAGGTCTCATACCTGGTTTTGGAGTGTGTAATACAAAAGTGTGATAAACCTCAAGTATTCTGCCGTGGTCTTATTGTATCAAGACTAAAATTCATTTCAAGAGACAGTTGAGCATCACCGCTATGCTCTAGTTAAAGCGTTGGTCCCTATGTTGAAAAATCGTTACCCTAGTAAACCCAGTTCAGAATGGCAATTGACACTTTGCAATGAGTGAAGTTGTAAATACAATTTTTCCATCCTGGATAACTAATTAGATTCATTTAATGTGCATTGTACCTTTTCATACTTAGGTATTGATTGCCCCTCAAAATAAAGTGGAAAATAGAATTTGATCAATGTAAACAATTTAACAAACCTATTTTACCTTCAATATCCATTTGAGGAAGTTATTGCATTTATTATGATGGACAAATTTGAGGGGGGGGGGAGGTGTGTAGATTTAAGTGGTCCAGTCTTAAAAACAAATTTCTCCAATTCCAGATGTAAGTAATTCATATTCTAGTGCCAACTGTGACATAGGCTATGTACACTCTCTTTTGGTGTTATATATATATATATATATATATATATTATATATCAATAATCCTATACCATTCTGGCAGTGATTGATTGAAGGTCTATACCAAATGTAAAAATGCTTACAACCAGTGTATGAATCAACACACATCCAGAAATGGTTATGTATTCAGGGCAGTCCTATTCAATTGCAGTGTACAGAATTCTTTTTTGCAACTATTTTGTATGAGACGCTTGATGTTAAAAAGGCAGCAAGAAAGCATCTACACTTTATATAGTTGCCTACATGCATTGTTTACTTGCCATTAGGCCCCCACATGAAAGAAAAGTACCCCATCTTAGTGCTAGTTTCAGGTAAGTGCATATGCAATGCTTAACATGAGCAGGATGTCAAGGGCTGTTTTCCCACTTGTCATAGTATATATGAATTATATTTGCCCTTCATGTTTACAAAGATATGATCACAGAGGGGAATCCTTTTGATGTTAGCTATGGATTGAGCCATGTCGTATTTTTATGGGCTGTACTCAAGATATAGTGTAGGCTCCATAGTACAGTATAAACCCTTTGGAATAAGTAAAAAAAAAAAACTGCCTGTTAATTTGTGATTCCCATTAAGCGTCAAACCTTAGACTAAATGAGAGAACTCTGTTGTGCATTGTCTTTCTTGCAGTGTACATGAGGTGCACAGGAGGAGAAGTCGGCGCAACTTCTGCCTTGGCCCCCAAAATCGGTCCTCTGGGTCTTGTGAGTATCAGTGCTGTGATTTTTGGCCAGCCTCCCGCCACTATGCCCGTCTGTTTGTGACTGAGTATATTCCAGTGGAGGCTCAGATAAACCCGGCTTTAGGAAACAGGGCTGTTCACACTAATGGACAACTCTGTGCCGAAAAGTTTGGAACAACACACAGAGCAAAAAAACTAGTGCCATTCTCAGTTCCTAAATGTCCTGGACCCCAAAAATGATCAAAATGTAAATTGTAGCCCTTCAGGATTGTGCCTGTAAACTTCGGTGAACATATTGTTTAAAACTTAAGATAAATAGTGCAACATCAGGTGTATACCCTCCAAAAACTCAAATGCTCCAATTTAATAAAGTTAAAACTGAATCAGCAATTGTATTTTAGTGATGACTAAACATGAACCTCATAATTTACAAAATGAAGAATAAAACTGTCTATTGTAAACGTTGTGACTGTTAATGGAAAAAAATATTGCAATGAATTAAGACATAGAAAAGTCCTGAAAATTTAAAGACTGTAACCTTGTGAACTATAAAATGTAGGTATTATATTGATGATTGTATTAATTTTCAAGGGTATAATAGAAATTTCTAAAAGTACACGATTGACCAATGAGATGAAATTATGGTCTGGAAATCTTTTAGTAAAATATGAGCCTGAAATGAAATGGCAGTATTCAGGAACCCTTTGTCTAAATTGCTGATAATTGTTTTCCTCTGTAGTCTCCCAAAAAAGTGGGTGATGACATTGCCAAGGCGACCGGTGACTGGAAAGGCCTGAGGATCACAGTGAAGCTGACCATCCAGAACAGACAAGCAGCGGTGAGTGAGTCACAATTGGTTTGAAAATCCTCTGCTTTGGTCAAATGAAACTAACTAAATTTTATGTTAAAGATTGAGGTTGTACCCTCTGCTTCTGCACTGATCATCAAGGCCCTGAAGGAGCCTCCTCGTGACAGGAAGAAGGTCAAGAACAGTAGGTGTCTGGAGCTCAAATCATGTTTTGTGTCTTTTTACAAAGCAGATGGATAAAATGAACTATTTTTCAGTCAAGCACAGCGGAAGTGTGACCTTTGACGAGATTGTGAACATTGCCCGCACCATGAGGCCTCGCTCCATTGCCAGAGAGCTGTCAGGTAAAACAACTATGCCACTATAACACAATGCACAGGTAGGCATAGTTTGAGGATGCATCATAATGACGGATGTCTCACTTAAAGAAACTTTGAAATGTAACATTTGTTCTGAATTTTGTGATTTATAGGACCACTAAACACACTGGTAGTTTTGTGACTCAAACTTGTCTAAAACGAGTTGCTTTTGAGAAAGTGCCATTATAATGTAAAAGTGCCAAAAAGATTAGATGGGCATAGTGTAGCACTTTACTCAAAGCAACTCGAAGTGCATTACAACATAAAATCATCAAACACATTATCATTTTAAAAAAATGGCTTTGTTTCATTGTATTTTTTTTTTTAGTAAAATAAGAAATTTTGAGCAACAGAATTGACTAAATCTATAGTTAGAAAGGAAGATAACATACTGTTAACAAAACACATTAAATCTAATATTTAAAAAAATTGACTGCTTTTTGTAGACTTGCGGTAGCCTTTTCTACAGCTGATGGCATCCATAGGAATATATAGATATATATTTTTATTTACTTTAGGGTACAGTTTGCGTTTTAAGTGTAAAACATCCCCGCAGTAAGCCTCCCGCCACTATGCTAGTCTGTTTGTGACAGAGTATATTCCAGTGGAGGCTCAGATAAACCCAGCTTTAGGAAACAGGGCTGTTCACACTAATGGACAACTCTGTGCCGAAAAGTCTGGAACATTTTCTAATTTTAGTGCATCTCTAATGTAAACATGGGTTTTTTCCAAAATGAGAAGTGTCTGATCTTGTTCTATCGGTCTTTAGGAACTGTTAAAGAGATCCTTGGCACAGCACAGTCTGTTGGCTGCACCATTGATGGACGCCCCCCTCACGATGTCATCGACGACATCAACAGCGGCAAGGTCGAGGTCTCAGCCGAATAAATCAGACAAATGTTTGAACAAAATGAACAAGTGTTGGTTGTTTCATTAATGCATCACAATCTTGCACAACAGAGGCAAATTTATATAACTAGGATATAGAATTAGTAAACCAACTGCCTTTTTTTCTTTTTTTTTTTCCAATGAAAACGCAGCAAAACAATGGCAGGTGGCTACAGGTCATTTAAAGCCAGAATAAACATTTGGTATTACTCAGTGATGGCCTCAAAAAGGATGGGCACATTCCACATATGTCTTAAGGAGTAACCAATGAAAAGGTACAAAGTTGTTGGTAAATTCAATAAACAAGTAGAGCATGAGTAAAATCGTTATAGTGCTATAGTGCCTGTCTTAACTAGTGTTAAGTCATATTTTGAGAGTCTTATGAAAAACAATTTGCTGCTATCATGGTAACATCTATTAACTAAAAAGTGACAATTTATTGAAAACCTTTTTTTTCGCAGCAGATGTAGCACACTGCATTTAATCATGAATTGAGATTTATCTAAATAGAATTCATTCAACTCTCAATTCACTTGGAAGCAAGGAGAAGTAGGGCTGCACCAATATAAAAAAATACAAATTAACTTGTGTAAAGAATATTGTTAATAGCAGTAAAATCAGTGTAAGTTCTTATCTATAGATTTCAATACAATTCAACTTTTCATTTACCAAAGTGGACAATCAAAGGTTATATTGTTGTAGCATTATTCTACACACATTTGTACATTATCTTTTTATGTTGTGTGCAGCCCGAGAATAACTTGGAACCAATCTGTAATGTATAATCTCAAACTTCACTCCATGTTATTAGACCACAACACTCACATTAAAAAAGGGAGTGATTTAGGTTAATACAAATTTTATTGTAGGTCTCTTACAAAGGTATAAATATTTCAACATGAAGCAGAATGACCCATATTTCTTTAGATAATGTTCACAGAGAAGTCTTAAATTTTGGGCTTGTGCCAATGAAACAGGTTTTCCTAGTATCAAATTACAAATACTGGAATAATGCTTACAATCTTTATAGTCTACAAGTCCTTACTGGTCAAAAGTTATCAAAATGAGAATTGGGCAAAACTTGGTGTGGCCCAAAAATATGAGCCAGGACAAGAAATTCATGTCTGCCAGGAGAAACAGGTTTTCATTGTGCTTTGTAGGCTCATTATAGGTTCTTTAGCCAGAACCGCAAGATGTTTTGGAAGACGAGTAACAGTCTCACAAAAAGTTGTTATACAGCACAAGGACGGTCAGTGGTTCGTCAGTTCTCCACCTCATCCTCCTCAGCATCGGGCTCTTCCTCCATGCGCTCCTCCTCCTCTTCTTCCTCTTTGCTCTTGTCGTTCTCAGAGTCAGTCCTCTTTTCTTTGTCTTTGCGTTTCTGCTCTGACACCTCCTTCTTTCCCTTCTGGCCCTTCTTATAGACTGCGAAGGAAACATACAACCAGAAATTGCTGTTAGAAGGATTTTTAACAATGACCTCCAAACTTCTCTCTAGAAGTGTTTGGCTCCAAGTCACATATCATACATAACATACATATGTATTTTTTCCCTTGATTAAAAAATGTTATAGTTTTGTATTTTTACTGTTTGTTCAGTTCAGGCCAAAAATAACACCCCATAGAGCCCAGTATCACAATACCTCCAGGGCCTTAATGTATTTTTCAGTGAAGGCCCATATGATTTATAATAATCACAATACAAAATAACAATACAAACTTTACTGATTAGTCATCACTTTCAAAGCAAGTCTTTTCAAATCAGTGTGGAGCCTGATTTAGTAACTCAAGCTTGTGCTGTAGTATGGATAGACTAGAATGACACTTTTGGCACAATAAATTTACATAGCATACAATTTTATTCCTATATGAATATTCCAAATTGAATGTTATTTTGACCTGTAGTCACATGCGGTCACACTTGGAGCCACATAAGTCCAAAATTACAGTAAGTACATTTGGTAAAATGTAGTATGTCTGTGAAGGTTCTCAGTCACCCAAGACATTTTCAAGAAAAACCTGGACGTAGGTTTAAAGGTGAGGACGTCCAGATGCTCTCTTTGCCTCCTTTAAAAATTTTTCTTGAAAATGTGCAATAGTTCCCAATAGCTCCCGTTTAACAGCATGTTTATCATCTACCTTCTAAAGCTTCTTTCAGAGGCTCCAGAAACCGCTCAAACTCCATTTCCTCCATGGCAGCCAAAACATCCCCAGCATTCAGAGTTTTCCTCTTGGCTTTCATGGCAAAGTTATTTGCACTGAATAAAATAAAACAAACATGACAGATATTCACAATAGGCAAAATTCCTGTATGTTTTTAAATGTTGTTTATGTTCTTACCAGGAAGTGGCGTACAGCACAAAGACACTGGCAGCCTGGGATATGGCTCTCCTGGCTTCCTTGGACACGTTCACTCCATCTGGGAGCTGAGGAACACCAACAGAACAGTTAGACACATATTTATTTAAAACAAAATAGCCTTTTTTTTTTTTTACTGCAGATTGAACACTCAAGAATTAAACATGAACTGAGGTTTCTCTAAACAGATCTGAAGAGAATTCATTCAACTCTCAGCTCACCCTCAACTGGGGAAAAGGATTCACAATGACAATAATGGACTCAGATGTCCACTGGCTGCTGTCAATGCAAGGAATGGTCCATGTTGTTCAGTATAACATCCATCCTGTTGTGTGTCTGTTGCTCTACTACTTAAACCAGCCAAACTAATACCTATATATAGTTAATCCTGCCCTCTCTATAAGTTTTTCAAGTCACCTATGATTTCTTGAGACTGCAACCAACAGATTGCAGTATAAAAAAATGAATTGGCTATTACTACAGTTTATTGTTTACATTAAAATATCTTTGGCATTTTCTTTAATGTATATCTGTATCCAGTCCAGCTTGTTGTCCAGATGCACTTCCATTAACATTATTTTGAAGCATTTTATTTTTTTCTGACCAGGCTGCGTCTGAGTGGGTTGGTTATTTACAATGATAAAAACCTGTCTGATTTAGTGGGACATGGGATACACTGCTTTAGAAAATAAATGTTACAACTAGTCAATGATTGATATTAAGGGTGCAGTGTTTAATGTATTTATTTATATTTATTATTTTGTTAAATTCAGCAGATTTTCACTCCTAAGCACATTATTGTTTCGTTTCAAGAACACTTGTCTCGATTGCCCAAGCTCTCTCTATGGGCCCCCTGTACACTGTCTACACACCTTCTATATTTACACCTGTTTGCAGTCTGTGATAGGAGTCTTAAAATGTGACCACGTGACTTAAAAAAACAAAAACATGAATGGAAGCATTGTGGTGTATTTGGGACTTACTGCCTCCTTAATGTGTGGTAAGACCGCGTTGGGGAAATTCGGGTCTTCTGGTCTCTCGCCATCCTCACACCAGGACACCTCAGCTCTGGGCCGTGGACAGCGACGGACAACAGTCTGCTGATAGCCGCT